>CM039467.1:11017110-11111361 GCA_022414725.1 Microglena sp. YARC
ACACACCATACTCACACACCTTCTTCCTTTGCCCCCCCCGGGTCACACACACACATATCAAATCCCTCCCCCCCCCTCACCACATACTCATCCCCCCCCCCCCCCCCCCCCCCCCCCCCCCTCACACACATTACTCATCCCCTCCCCCCCCTCCCCCCCACACACACACTCATCCCCTCTCCCCCTCACACACATACTCATCCCCCCCTCCTCCCCCCCCCCCCCGCACACACCGGACACTCATTCCCACTCCCCCCCCCCCCTCACACACATACTCCATCCCCCCTGCCCCCCTCACACACACATAATCATCCCTCCCCCCCCCTCACACAGCCATACTCATCCCCTCCCCCCCCCCCCCCTCACTCAACATACCATCCCTCCCCCCCCCCCTCCACAATACTCCACCCCTTCCCCCCCTCACACCACACATACTCATCCCCCTTCCCCCCCCGCCCCTTGCTCACACAATCATACTCATCCCCTCCCCCCCCCCTCAACACAACTCATCCCTCCCCCCCCCCTTCTCACACACACCCATTACTCATCCCTCCCCCTCACACACTACTCATCCCTCCCCCCCCTACACACATACCATTCCCCTCCCCCCCCCCCACACACATACTCATCCTCCCCCCCCCTCACACACACATACTCATCCCCCCCCACGCCCCCCGTATCACACATACTCATCCCCCCCCCCCCCCGCCCCCCCCCCCCCCTCCCCCCCCCCTCCACACACATACTCATTCCCTCCCCCCTCCTCACACACATACTCATCCCATCCCCCCCCCCTCACACACACACTCATCCCCTCCCCCCAGCACACGATTATCACCCCTCCCCCCCCCTCCACACACATACTCCTCCCTCCACCCCCCCCTCAACACTACTCATCCCTCCCCCCCACCCCCCCTCAATCAAAAACCCCCCCCCGCCCCTACACACACCATAAACCATCCCCCCCCCCCTCACACACATACTTCATCCCCTCCCCCCCCCTACACACATACTCATCCCTCCCCCCCCTCACAACACATACTCTCCCCTCCCCCCCCTCACACACATACTCATCCCCTCCCCCCCCCTCACACACACACTCATCCCTCCCCCCCTCACACACATACTCATCCCCTCCCCCCCCCTCCACACACTAACTCATCCCCTCCCCCCCCTCACCACACATACTCATCCCCCTCCCCAACCCTCACACACATAACTCATCCCCTCCCCCCCCTGCCACACATTACTCATCCCCTCCCCCCCTCACACACATACTCATCTCCTTCCCCCCCTCACCACACATACTGTGCCTCCCCCCCCCTCACACACATATCATCCCCTCCCCCTCTCACACACTACTCATCCCTCCCCCCCTCACACACATACGTCATCCCCTCCCCCCCTCACACACACACTGCATCCCTCCCCCCCCCTCACACCACAACACTCGAATCCCCCCCCCCCCCTCACACACATACTCATCCCCTCCCCCCCCCACACACACATACTCATCCCCTCCCCCCCCCTCACAACATATCATCCCCTCCCCCCCCCCCCTCACACACATACTCATCCCTCCCCCCCCCTCACAACACATACGTCATCCCCCCCCCCCCCCCCCCCTCACACACATATCATCCCCTCCCCCCCTCACACACATACTCATCCCCCCTCCCCCCCCCCACACAACATACTCATTCCCTCCCCCCCTCACACAACATACTCTCCCCTCCCCCCCGCCTTACACCACATACTCATCCCCTCCCCCCCCCCCTCACACACATACCTATCCCCTCCCCGCCTCACACACATACTCATCCCCTCCCCCCCCTCACACACATACTCATTCCCCTCCCCCCCCCTCACACCCCATACTCATCCCCTCCCCCCCCCTCACGACACATAATCATCCCCCTCCCCCCCTTCACACACAACTCATCCCCTCCCCCCCTAACACACATACGTCATCCCCCCCCCCTCACACACATACTCATCCCCTCCCCCCCCTCACACACATACTATTCCCCTCCCCCCCGGCACACACATACTCATCCCCTCCCCCCCCCTCACACACATTAACTCACCCCCTCCCCCCCCTCACCAACTCATCCCTCCCCCCCTCACCACACATACTATCCCCTCCCCCCCCTCACCACACTACTCATCCCCTCCCCCCCCCTCACACACCATACTCATTCTTCCCCCTCCCCCCCCCTTCACCACATACTCCATCCCCTCCCCCCCCTCACACACATACTCTCCCTCCCCCCCCCCCCCTCACAACAACAATTACTCATCCCCTCCCCCCCCCCTCACACACATACGCATCCCCTCCCCCTCACACACATACTCATCCCCTCCCCCCTCACACACCATACTCATCCTCCCCCCCCTCACACACATACCTCATCCCCTCCCCCCCCTCAACCACCACTAATGATACTCTATGCACGTCCCTATACGACCTCACGCCAATCACTCCGGCAATCGACATACGAATCTAACCACAGATACACGACACACAATCACCCAGTGATTGTTCCCAACCCTCTGATCACCAACCCCCCAATCCGCAACCCTCTTCCTCATTGCCATACGAAGAGGTCGCTTGTGGGTGGACACCTTCCTACCTCATAGCCACACTCTCAACGCCACCACCTACCCACCCACCAAACAATATCAACTAGTCTCACACACACACCTTCCCTGCGCCACTCTACCCCCCTAGAGCTGTACGTGTCCCCAACAGCCCTCCCCACAGGCCCAAAGCCACTTCCCCCTAGTCGAACGCGTCATTCCAACGCCCATCCCCACATCCATCAGCCAACCCCTTCCTCTCCACTATAAAGAGGCATTGGGTGGCCACCTTCCTGACAGCTTCAAATACACACACACAAGCTTTCTCTAAGCCTCCCACCAAAACTACCACCAAACACCCACCTCTGCCTCCCCCCCCCCCCCCCCCCCCCAAGGATTTGTCCAAGTCGTCCCCACCCCCACGCAACCGCCTCCTACCATAACGGACAGGCCTTGTGGGCGGACCACCTTTCTGATCACATAACAAGCTCCCCCCCACAACAGCTTCTCACACACAGCTCCCCCCCCCCCCCCCCCCCCCCCCCCCCCCCCCCCCCCCCCCCGGGATTTGTCCAGTCGTCCCCACCCCCACGCAACCCTTCCTACCATACGGACAGGCCCTTGTGGGCGGACCACCTCTTTCTGTCACATAAACAAGCTCCCCCCACACAGCTTCTCACAACGATTACTCCCCCCCCCCCCTCCCCCAGTGATTGCTCAAGGCCCGCCCAACCCCACGCAACCCATTCTCCATACGAAGAGGCTTGGGGTGGACCACCTTTCTCATAGCCACACTCTATGCTCAACGAAGTTCAACGTCCGGTTTGCCACCTCACACACGCACACACATTAACAACACACCACACACATATCAACTCTCTCACACCACACACCCTCCCCCCCTCACCCACACACACACACCACACACACACACACACATATCAATTCTCCCCCCCCCCCCCCCCCTCCCCCCCCCCTTCCCATGATTTTTAGTGTCAAATCTCTCCGCCACCCCACGCCAAACCCTCCTTACCATCACGAAGAGGGCCTTGTGGGTGAACCACCTTTCTCTCACGCAATACTCACGCACACACACCAATTATCAACTATCTCACACACACACCTCTCGCCCCTTCCCCCCCCCCCCCCCCCCCCCCCTATCCCCTCTTTGAATGTGCTCAAGCCCTCCCACCCCCCCACAACCCTTCCTACCATATGAAGAGGCATTTTGGGTGCGACCACCTTTGGTGATTTCACACACACACACACACACACACACACACACACACACTCACACACACACACACACATCTACTCTCTTTCACACACACAATCTTCCTCCCCCCCCCCCCCCCCCCCATCCCCAGTGAAGTGTCCAAGGCCTCCCACCCCCAAGCAATCCATCCTACCATACGAGAGGCTTTGCGGGTTGACCATCTTTCTGATTACACACACACACACACGCGCACACACACACACACACACACACACACACACACAAATAAATTTCTCTCTCACACACACCTTCACTCCCCCCCCCCCCAGGATGAGTGTCCAAGCCCTCCCCACCCCCACGCAACCCCTTCCTACCATACGAAGAGGCCTTGTGGGTAGACCATCTTTCTCACAGCCACACCCTTCTGCTCAATAAGTTCAATGTGGTGCCCCACCACCTGCTGGCAGTAACTCGGGAATTCGAATCCCAGCAGGACCCCCTAAATGCAAAAGACCTGGATGCTGTTGCGAAGTGCTGCATGTTTTTGACGGGTGGGGTGGTGGCAGGTATTAAAACATTCAAAAATAAAAATAAAAACTCAACAAGTTCAACATGATGCCTCACCAGCTGTTAGCAGTTACTGGGCAGTACCAGTCCCAGCAGGACCCCCTAAATGCAAAAGACCTGGATGCTGTGTGGAAGGTGCTGCAGGTGGGTGGTGGCAGGTATTAAAAAAACAAATATGAAAAAATGCAAAAAAATGAAAAGAAAAAAATGCTGCTCAACAAGTTCAGCGTGGTGCCTCACCAGCTGTTAGCAGTTACTGGGCAGTACCAGTCCCAGCAGGACCCCCTAAATGCAAAAGACCTGGATGCTGTGTGGAAGGTGCTGCAGGTGGGTGGTGGCAGGTATTAAAAAAACAAATATAAAAAAATGCAAAAAAAATGAAAAGAAAAAAATGCTGCTCGACAAGTTCAACGTGGTGCCTCACCAGCTGTTAGCAGTTACTGGGCAGTGCAAGTACCAGCAGGACCCCCTAAATGCCAAAGACCTGGATGCTGTGTGGAAGGTGCTGCAGGTGGGTGGTGGCAGGTATTAAAAAAAAAGTGTAATGTGTTTGGTTTGAAATTGGTTTGAACCATTCCAGCCTATATGTGTTTCGGGTATTCGAATCCCAACAGGACCCCCTAAATACAAAAGACCTGGACGCTTGGAAGGTGCTGCAGATGGGTGGCGTCATGTATTAAAAAAACAGATATGAAAAAATGCAAAACAAAATATATAAATATAATAAAAAAATGTAAATTGTAATGTTCCTCAACAACTTCAACGTTGTGCCTCACCAGCTGCTAGCAGTTGCTGGGCAGTACAAGCACCAGCTGCTAGCAGTTACTGGGCAGTACAAGTACCAGCGGGACCCCCTAAATGCAAAAGACCTGGACGCTGCATGGAAGGTGCTGCAGGTGGGTGGCGGCAGGTATTTAAAAAAAATCACATAAAAACATTATTAAAAAAATTATTAAAACATTCACATAAAAAAATAAAAACTCAATAAAATCAACGTGGTGCCTCACCATCTGTTGGCGATGCCTCGGGAATTCGAGTCCCAGCAGGACCCCCTAAATATAAAAGACCTGGACGCTGCATGGAAGGTGCTGCAGGTGGGTGGGAGCAGGTATTCAAACAGATTCAAATACCGATATAAAAAAACAAGTTCAACGTGGTGCCTCACCAGCTGCTAGCATTTACTGGGAAGTACAAGTAGCAGCAGGACCCCCTAAATGTGAAAGACCTGGACGCAGCGTGGAAGGTGCTGCAGGTGGGTGGAAGCTGGTATTAAAACATTTCAAATACTGTTAAACCAATGCCTCAATGCTCAATAATTTTAGCGTGGTGCCTCACCACTTGCTGGCAGGCATTCAAAAACAAATCTCAAGTATTTCTCAACATGTTCAACTAGATGCCTCACCACCTGCTGGCAGGCATTCAAAACAAATGGCAGGCCCTGGGCAGGCATTTAAACAAATAAATAAATAAATGTTGATCAACAAGTTTAGCGTGGTGCCTCACCAGCTGCTAGCAGTTACTGGGCAGTACAAGTCCCAGCAGGACCCCCTAAATGCGAGAGACCTGGAAGCTGCGTGGAAGGTGCTGCAGGTGGGTGGAAAGCTGGTATTAAAAAAAAACTAAGCAAAACTAAACCCAAATGGATAAAAAACAAAAATCAACAGAAAAGAAAGAAAAAAAAGAAAACCCCCACGCCCCCCCCCCCCCACACGCACATATCTCTCCCCCCTTCAGATTCTGCCCAATGTGCGTGGCCTTCTATCAAAACCAAGCCAAGCCAAACCAAGCCATTCCCCCCCCCCCACCCACCCACCCACCCACCCCACCCACCCTTCAGGATTCTGCCCAATGGTGGCGTGGCCTTCTATAATTGTGGAGAGCACTCTGGACGATCTCAGCCACACAAACATTTGCAAATTGTACCGCTTCCCTTAGTGGATGGCAGGCCCCCAGCTATGCCGGTACAGAAGTTGATTGGCGTAGCTGCATCAGCATCAGGTTTGTTGTACTGCTCTGTGTACCGCTTTCCTCCCCCCAGGACCCCCCCCTCCCCCCCCACACACACACTCACGGACCCACACTCACGCACTCACACACACACACTCACATGCTCACACACACTCACACACACCCAATCACACAATCACCCAATCACACACCTACACCCACACTCACACACTCACACACTCACACACCCACACACCCACACTCACGCATTCACACAACCCCACACACTCTCGCGCACTCACACACACCCCCACACACTCACACACGCCCACACCCACACAACCACACTCACACACTCACACACACCACGCACACACTCATACATTCCCCCACTCGCAAACCCCCACTCACGCTCCCGCACTCACACACTCACACACGCACACCCACACTCCCGCACACATACACCCAAACATGCGCACACACACTCCCGCACTCACACACCCGCACACGCACACAGACTCACACACATACACCCACACACATAAACACACACTCCTGCACTCCCCCCCCCCACCCCACCCCCCCCCCACACACACACCAACCCCCCCACACACACCAACCCCCCAATCACCACCAACACACCCCACCCCTCCCCTACCCCCACACCACACCAACCCCCCATTCACCACCAACACACCCCACCCTCCCCTACCCCCCAGACACCAACCCCCCATTCACCACCAACACACCCCACCCCTCCCCTACCCCCCCACAACACCAACCCCACCAATCACCACCAACACCACCCCACCCCTCCCCTACCCCCACACACACCAACCCCCAATCACCACCAACACACCCCACCCCCCCTACCCCCACACACACCAACCCCCCAATCACCACCAACACACCCACCCCTCCCCTACCCCACACCACACCAACCCCCCAATCACCACCAACACACCCCACCCCTCCCCTCCCCCACACTCCCAGGCAAGCAAGTGTTCTCCTTGGTTGAATATTCCCTGATTCAAAAATGTGAATACTAAGTATATGTCTCAGCCGTGTCTTCTTCAGGAGCATCCGCGCTGGAAAAAAGTTTTAAAGTTTTTTTTAGGTGCTAACTCCATATTATTCATATATTACATCTGATTATATATATGTTATATATACTCCTTGACATCCTAAAGAGCATCGGCTTAGTAAATCATCGTCAACAACTTATATATTGTATGTTTAAAGAAGTTTTAAAAATCTTTAAAATGTTTTTAACAAGTTAGGAAGGTGCTAACTCCATCTCTCTCCCCCTTGACTTCCTCTAGTCTGGAGCATCGGCGCTGTAAGTCGTGTTTGCAGTTTCAAAAAACAAGTTTAGACAAAAAGTTAGAAGTGCTAACTGTATCTCTCTCCCCCTTGACTTCCTCAGGAGCATCGGCGTTGGAAATCATTTAAAAAATATTTAAAATGTTTTAAATAAGGTCAAAAGTGGTAACTCCATCTCTCTCCCCCTTGACTTCCTCTAGTCTGGAGCATTGGCGCTGTAAGTCGTTTTTAAAGTTTAAAAAAACAAGTTTAGACAAAAACATTAAAAGTGCTAAATGCATTTCTCTCCCCCTTGACTTCCTCAGGAGCATCTGCGTTGGAAATCATTAAAAAAATATTTAAAATGTTTTAAATAAGGTCAAAAGTGGTAACTCCATCTCTCTCCCCCTTGACTTCCTCTAGTCTGGAGCATCGGCGCTGTAAGTCGTGTTTAAAAAAACAAGTTTAAACAAAAAGTTAGAAGTGCTAACTGTATCTCTCTCCTCCTTGACTTCCTCAGGAGCATCGGCGTTGGTTATTGTTTAAAAAAAGTTTAATAAATATTAAAACGGTGTTCAAAAAGTTCACAAAGTTAAAAATGTGCTAACTGCATTTCTCCCCCTTGACTTCCCCTGGAGCGTCGGCGTTGGAAATCGTTTCAAAAAGTTTAAAAAATCTTTAGAATGTTTAAAATAAGTTAGGAAGGTGCTAAATGCATCTTTCCCCCCCTTGACTTCCTCTGGTCTCGAGCGTCGGCATTGGAAGTCGTTTTAAAAGTAAAAAAACAAGTGTAAACAACAAAAATAAAGTGCTAACTGCATCTCTCTCCCCCTTGGCTTCCTCAGGAGCATCCGCGTTGGTTAACGTTTTAAAAAAGTTTAGAACAAAATGAAAAATATTGAAAAAGTTTTAAATATGCTAACTGCTTGTCTCTTCCTCAGAATCATCGGCTTTGGAAAAAGTTGTAAACAATATATATTTGTTATGTTTGAAAATAATTAAAAAATTGCTAACTGCATCTCTCTCGCCCTTGACTTCCCCTGGGGCGTCGGTGTCGAAAATCGTTTTAAAAAGTTTTAAAAATCTTTAAAATGTTTTTAATAAGTTAGGAAGGTGTCAACTGCATCTCTCTACCCCTTGAATTCCTCAGGAACATCAGCATTGGTTATCGTTTTTAAAATGTTTAGAAAAAATGAAAAATATTTAAAAAGTTGTATAAGTGTTAACTGCATCTCTCACCCCATTGACCTCCTCAAGAGCATCGGCGTTGGTTAACGTTTTTAAATGTTTAGAACAAATGAAAATCTTTAAAAAGTGTTTTAAGTGCTAACTGTATCTCTCTCCCCCTTGACTTTTTCAGGAGCATCGGCATTGGAAACAATTTGAAAGTTTAAAACATATTAAACAGGTTTGAAACAAGGTAACAAAGTTCTAACTCCATTTCTCTCCCCCTTGACTCCCACTAGTCTAGAGCATCGGCGTTGCAAGTCGTTTTAAAATGTAAAAAGATATTTAAAAACGTTTAACAAAAGTTTTAAAAGTGCTAACTGCATTTCTCCCCCCCTTGAGTTCCCCTGGAGCATCAGCATTGGTTATCGCTTTAAAATGTTTAGCAATAATGAAACATCTTTAAAAACTGTGCTAACTGCATATCTCTCCCCCTTGACTTCCTCAGGAGCGTCGGCATTGGAAGTCTTTGAAGTGCGACAACTGCCATTCACATTCTTTGCTGCCAAGCTACCTAGCAGGTATGTGGGTGGGTGGGTGGGTGGGTGGGTGGGGGGGGGATTTAATTCCTCAGGAGAATCGCCATTTGAAGTCTTTGAAGTACGACAACTGCCATTCACATTCTTTGCTGCCAAGCTACCAAGCAGGTATGTGGGTGTGGGTGTGTGGGGTGGGGTGGGTTGGGTGGGGGGATTTAATTCCGCAGGAGAATCGCCATTTGAAGTCTTTGAAGTGCGACAACTGCCATTCACATTCTTTGCTGCCAAGCTACCAAGCAGGTGTGTGGGTGTGGGTGTGTGGGAAGGGGCGGTGTGGGTGGGGGGTGGGGGGGTTAATTCCGCAGGAGAATCGCGTTGAAAGTCTTTGATGTGCGACAACTGCCATTCACATTCTTTGCTGCCAAGCTACCTAGCAGGTATGTGGGTGTGGGTGTCTGGGAAGGGCGGTGTGGGTGGGGGGGTGGGGGGGTTAATTCCACAGGAGAATCGTGTTGAAAGTCTTGAAGTGCGACAACTGCCATTCACATTCTTTGCTGCCAAGCTACCAAGCAGGTGTGTGGGTGTGGGTGTCTGGGTGGTGGCAGTGTGGGTGTGTGGGTGGGGGGGGGATTGACTTTCTCAGGAGCTACCTAGCAGGTATGTGGGTGTGGGTGTGTGGGAAGGGGCGGTGTGGGTGTGTGGGTGGGGGGGTCAATTCTGCAGGAGAATCGCGTTGAAAGTCTTTGAAGTGCGACAACTGCCATTCACATTCTTTGCTGCCAAGCTACCAAGCAGGTGGGTGGGTGTCACTGGTGTGTGGGGTGGGGTGGGGTGGGGTGGGGGATTTAATTCCGCAGGGAGAATCGCCATTTTGAAGTCTTTGAAGGAAGACAACTACCATTCACATTCTTTGCTGCCAAGCTACCTAGCAGGTGGGTGGGTGTGGGCAGTGTGTGTGTGTGTGTGTGTGTGTGGTGGGGGGGGGGATTTAATTCCGCAGGAGAATCGCGTTGAAAGTCTTTGAAGTGCGACAACTACCATTCACATTCTTCGCTGCCAAGCTACCAAGCAGGTGTGTGGGTCACTAGTGTGGGGATGTGTGGGTGAGTGGGGCAGTGTGTTTGTGTCTGTGTGTGTGTGGGGGGGGGGGGGGATTGACTTCCTCAGGAGCATCGGCATTGAAACCAAGCCAAGCCAATGCACTGCAGCGCAAAGCAATGCCAAGTAAAGCAAACCAAAGGAAGACAAACCAAAGGATGACAAACCAAAGGAATGCAGCAAAAAGCAACGCAAACTAAACCAAGCCAAACCAAAGATAGGCAGAACAAAGCAGCGCAATGACAAGCAACGTAAACCAAGCCAAGCCAAGCCAAGCCAACGCACTGCAGCACAAATCGATGCAAAGTAAAGCAAAACAAAGGAAGGCAAACCAAAGCAATTCAGCAAAATGCAACGCAAACCAAGGCAAACCAAACCAAACCAAAGACAGGTAGAACAAAGCAGAGCTTTGAATAGCAACCTAAACCAAACTAAACCAAACTAAACCAAACCAAACCAAACCAAACTAAATACAGGTAGAACAAAGCAGAGCTTTGAATAGCAACCTAAACCAACCTAAACCAAACCTAAACCAAACCAAACCAAGGACAGGCAGAACAATGCAGTGCTATGAATCGCAACCTAAACCAACCTAAACCAACCCAAACCAACCCAAACCAAAGACAGGCAGAACAATGCAGTGCTATGAATAGCAACCTAAACCAACCTAAACCAACCCAAACCAACCCAAACCAAAGACAGGCAGAACAATGCAGTGCTATGAATCGCAACCTAAACCAACCTAAACCAACCCAAACCAACCCAAACCAAAGACAGGCAGAACAATGCAGTGCTATGAATAGCAACCTAAACCAACCTAAACCAACCCAAACCAACCCAAACCAACCCAAACCAAAGAAAGGCAAACCAATGCAGAAAAAGCGTCTTAAAACAAACTGAACCAAGCCAAGCCAAAGCAATGCAACGTGAAGCAAGCCAAAGAAAGGTAAAACAAAGCTATGCAGCAAAAATCAGCCTAAACCAAACTAAACCGAGACAAATAAAAAGCAATGCAGTGCTAATAGATGCAACATAAAGCAAAACAGACCTAAGCGATGCAGCGAAAAGCTACGCAAAACAATTCAAACCAAGCCAAGCCAAAGCACTGCAGCGCATTGAGACGCAGCGTAAAGCAAAACAAACTGAACATAGGCATACCAAAGCAATGCAAAACAATCCAAACCAAGCCAAGCCAAAGCACTGCAGCGCATTGAGACGCAGCTTTAAGCAAAACAACCCGAAGATGGGCGAACCAAAGCAATGCAAAACAATCCAAACCAAGCCAAGCCAAAGCACTGCAGCGCATTGAGACGCAGCTTTAAGCAAAACAACCCGAAGATAGGCGAACCAAAGCAATGCAAAACAATCCAAACCAAGCCAAGCCAAAGCACTGCAGCACATTGAGACGCAGCGTAAAGCAAAACAAACTGAAGAAAGGCATACCAAAGCAATGCAAAACAATCCAAACCAAGCCAAGCCAAAGCACTGCAGCGCATTGAGACGCAGCGTAAAGCAAAACAACCCGAAGATAGGCGAACCAAAGCGATGCAGCAAAAAGCAACGCAAACAAACCAAGTCAAGGCAAACCAATGCACTGCAGCGCAAAGGGATGCAATGTAAAGCAAAATAAACTGAGCCAAGCCAAGCCGAAGCACTGCAGCGCTAGGAGGTGCCAAGCAAACCAAGCCAAACAAAATTAAAGCACTGCAGCGCCAAGAGATGCAACATAAAGCAAACCAAAGCAAGCCAAACCAAAGCAATGAAGCAAACACCAACGCAAACCAAGCCTAAGCAAACCAAACCAAAGGCAGGCAGTGCAGTGAAAATCAACGTAAAGCAAACCTAAGAAAGGCACAGCAGCGCAAAGCAATGCAACATAAAGCAAACTAGAGGAAGGCAAGCCAAAGCAATGCAGAAAAAAGCAACATCAAACCAAACTAAACCAAACCACACCAAAGCAATGCAATGCAGCGCAAAGAGATGCAACGTAAAGCGAAACAAACCAGACCAAGCCAGACCAAAGCAATGCAGCGCAAAGAGATGCAATGTAAAACAAACCAGAACAAAGCAATGCAGCGCAAAGAGATGCAATGTAAAACAAACCAGAACAAAGCAATGTAGCGCAAAGAGATGCAATGTAAAACAAACCAGAACAATGCAAGGCATGCCAAAGCAATTCAGCTCTAATAGATGCAATGTAAAACAAACCAGACCAAAGCAATGTAGCGCAAAGAGATGTAATTTAAAACAAACCAGAACAATGCAAGGCATAACAAAGCAATGCAGCAACAAGCAACGCAGAACAATCCAAACCAAGCCAAGCCAAAGCAATGCAGCGCAAAGAGGTGCAACGTAAAGCAAACCAAAGAAAGGCTAAACAAAGAAAGGCCGCAAAAAGTAACCTAAACCAAACTAAACCAAGCAAAACCAAAGCAATGCAGCACAATGAGACGCAACGTAAAGCAAAACAAAGGAAGCCAAACCAAAGCAATGCAGCAAAAAGTAGCGTAAACCAAACTGAACCAAGCCAAACCAAAGCAATGCAGCAAAAAGTAGCGTAAACCAAACTGAACCAAGCCAAACCAAAGCAATGCAGCAAAAAGCATCGTAAATCAAACTGAACCAAGCCAAACCAAAGCAATGCAGCAAAAAGCAGCGTAAACCAAACTGAACCAAGCCAAACCAAAGCAATGCAGCAAAAAGCAACGTAAACCAAACTGAACCAAGCCAAACCAAAGCAATGCAGCAAAAAGCAACGTAAACCAAACTGAACCAAGCCAAACCAAAGCAATGCAGCAAAAAGCAACGTAAACCAAACTGAACCAAGCCAAACCAAAGCAATGCGGCGCTAATTGATGCAACGCTTCTCTGCCCTGTTCCAGGAATGCAATGCAAACAAAAACTAAAAAAGAGGGAAAAAGAAAAAAGAAGAAAGAAAGAAAAAGTCATTCTCCTACCACAGTGCAGGTGTGTTCAAAAGTATCAGTTGCTTCCGAAATAGAAATGTAATGATAACGCCTGGTGGGGCGTGGTGTTAAGGGAGCCCGTCGTACTCGAGTGGGGAGCGGTCTCCTACCTACCTCAACTGGACAAGCTACCATCGCGGTTGACAATGACCTGCAACGCCAAGAGCGACAGAGGGGGGAAGTCGAACCCACGACTCTTCATCCTCAAGCGATCTGGTCTACCACTAGACCATTGTCTATCACTGAAAGGGGCTGTTTCCGAAATAAAGTAACCTATGGAGCCTGTCTACATATTTCGTCACACACACTGTGCCATTCTGGGAGTTCGGGGTCCAAACTTACTGCGCTGGGTAAAACCTTTCTCTAGTAACCGAGCCAGGTCCAGTGGTAACGTTTTCCCGGGTGATCTATTGCGAGGCTCCAAACCTATTTTCACGCTTTAGCGCTTTCCGGACCTCCGCAGCGTGTCTGGACCTGGACGGAGACAGATGTTTCTCACATGGTGGGTATACTAGACTCATCTCGCATGCACATGTGGCACCCAATCAAATTTGGACTGACTATTGAGGATGGGGCTCCATGCAATGGGTCAAGTGCTCATATAGGGGCCTGCATGCTGGGGTCCATACACCTTTAAGTTAATGTGTGTGCCCACAACACACACCAGCATCAGAGTAGCACAACATGCTTACCAGTTTGACCCCCCAAGTGCACCTATGGAGGCAACAATACATTTGGGGCTGGTGTGCCTTGTGTAACATAGGGTACTTCTGACATGCCCCAACACCCGTGTTAATTTGACAATCCAAAGGGGGGAAATGGAGGACCTGGTTGACAGCGCCCTAGTCATTGCTTCACAACACATGATGACACATGCATAATATGAGCCATCATTTGCGTTGTATTCATAAATGTCACTCAAGTAGTTCAGGAGGTTGACATGTGGCTTATTTCAGAAGATGACTAATACTTTTGAACAAGCCTAGTGCAACTCCAGATGAGCTGGAACAATTCTTCTTGGCCATATTTCCAACAATGCAATGCAAACCAAGATTAGCCGAAGAAGAAGAAAAAGAAGAAAACAAATCCTTCTCTTACCACAGTGTACCGCCAGATGAGCTGGAGCAATGTGTTTCTGCCCTATTCCAGCATGGCTTCGAGACCATGGTTTCGGGTGCCACCCTGTCATACAACACCAGATGAGCTGGAGTAATACTTCTCGGACCTGTTTCTAACCATGCAATGCAAACCAAGATTAGACCAAGGAGAAGGAGGGGGGGGAAACTCATGGATTCGAGACTGTGGTTTTGGATGCCACCCTGCCATACGATGCCAGATGAGCTGGAGCAATTTGTCTCTGACCTAATCCAGCAATGCAATGCAATGTAAACGAATACTTAACAAAGAAGACAAAAAGAAGAGAAAAAGAAAAAACCCTCCTCCTCTCATCACAGTGCAACGCCAGATGAGCTGGAACAATGCGTTTCGGCCCTGTTCCAGCAATGCAATGCAATGCAATGCAAACGTAAAATTAACAAAGAAGAAAAAAAGAGAAAAAGAAAAAACCCTCCTCCTCTTAACACAGTGGAACGCCAGATGAGCTGTAGCAATGTTTCTCTGCCCTATTCCAGGATGGCTTTGAGACCGTGGTTTCGGGTGCCACCCTGCCATACAATGCCAGATGAGCTGAAGCAATGTTTCCCTTACCTATCCTAGCAATGCAATGCAAACCAAGATAAAACGGAGAAGAAGAAAAACATAAAAAACCTTCTTCTCATACCACAGTGCAACTCCAGAGGGGCTGGAACAATTCTTCTCTGACCTTTTCCAGCTAAGCAATGCAATGCAATACAAACCAAAACTAAACAAAGAAGAAAAAAGGAAAAAAAGAAAGAAGAAGAAAAAAAACTCCTTCTCTTACCACAGTGCAACGCCAGATGAGCCATGGCCCTGAGACCTTGGTTTCGGGTGCCACCCTGCCGTCCGATGCCAGATGAGCTGGAGCAATGTGTCTCTGGCCTAATCCAGCAATGCAATGCAATGTAAACGAAAACTTAACAAAGAAGAAAAACTCCTTCTCTTACCACAGTGCAATGCCAGATGAGCTGGAGCAATGTGTTTCTGCACTTTTCCAGCATGGCCCTGAGACCTTGGTTTCGGGTGCCACCCTGTCATACAACACCAGATGAGCTGGTGTGATACTTATCAGCCCTGTTTCTAACCATGCAATGCAAACCAAAGAAGAAGAAAAAGAAGAAAAGAAGAAAACAACTCCGGGGAAAGTAGCAAACTGGCCCCTAATCCTTCTCTTACCACAGTGCATCACCAGATGAGCTGGAGCAATGCGTCTCTGCCTTATTCCAGCATGGCCCTAAGACCTTGGTTTCGGGTGCCACCCTGTCATACAATGCCAGATGGGCTGCCCTGTTCCAGCAAAGCAATGCAATGCAAACTAAAACTAAACAAAGAGGGAAAATAAAGAAATAAAGAAATAATTAGGGTTGGGCCGACATTTAAACGTATAATATACGTTGATACGTATAAATACGCTGTATATTTTTTCTCAAATTGACCTTATATACGTCGTATACAAAACGTATAGTCTTTACTTCAAGAAGTACAGCACACGTCCCGGCACTTAACTTTCTTGGTTTTCATTATATTTTTGATTTAGATAGCTCATTGGAAAGCTTTTGACCTCCTCTATCACAATATGCAATAAAAATCACCATTCACGCGCATTATTTTATAAACATTTGGCCTAATGGTTGATCTAAATAGCCAGGATGGCACACATATCTGAGCGCCACCTAGCCTTCCATTCCACAAGCTGTGCTCCTACGTGGGCTTGAAGGATTGATGGTGCAAGCCTAGTGCAATGTGAACATGGACAAAATTGCAATACCGTTATGTACTTATATTATTATACACTCATACAGTTATAATAGACCAACTGGCATTTAATGGCTCCCTTAGATTGGCACCGCGCTTTCTGGTCGTTATTTCTTTTCTGAGATTTGGACAACCTAAACTTGCCAGATTATTTTTCTGAGAGTTGATATGTGATGCCAATGAAATTAGCTACGCAGCAATACCTTTAAAACCATGTAAAAGTATTTTCTCAAGAAGTGCCTAATTTTCCTATACGTTTTTATACGTTTATATGTATACGTTTATATGTTTATACGGCTTATAAAAATGAAAATAAACGTTTGCTTCCCAACCCTAGAAATAATGATAAAGTCCTTCTTGTACTACAGTGCAACTCCAGATGTTGTGGAGTAATGCTCATCGGCCTTGTTTCCAACAGTGCAATGCAAACCAAGAATAAACAAAGAGGAAAAAGAAAAAAAGAAAAAGAGAAAGAAAGAAAGAAAAAGTCCTTCTTGTACCACAGTGCAACTCCAGATGTTCTGGAGCAATGCTTCTCGGCCCTGTTCCAGCGTGGCTCCAGGACCATGGTTTTGGGTGCCACCCTGTCATGCAACGCCAGATGATCTGGAGCAATGCTTCTCTGACCTGTTCCAGCATGGCTCCGAGACCGTGGTTTCGGGTGCCACCCTGTCATACAATGCCAGAAGAGCTGGAGCAATGCTTCTCTGCCCTGTTCCAGCATGGCTCCGGGACCGTGGTTTCAGGTGCCACCCTGTCATGCAACGCCAGATGAGCTGGAGCAATGCTTCTCTGACCACCCACACACCCTACCCTACCCTACTCACTGACCCACCCATCTTACCCCTACCCACTGACCCACCCACCCCACCCCACCACCACCAACAGCCAGCAGTGCAACGCCAGAAGAGCTGAAGCAATGCTTCTCTGACCTGTTCCCATTTTGGCTCCAGGACCATGGTTTCGGGTGCCACCCTGACATACAATGCCAGAAGAGCTGAAGCAATGCTTCTCTTACCAGTGACCCACCCACCCTACCCACTGACACACCCACCCCACCCCACCTCAAACCGCCTCCACCCACCCACCTTACCCTACCACTGACACACCCACCCCACCCCACCTCAACCGCCTCCACCCACCCACCTTACCCTACCCACTGACACACCCACCCCACCCCACCTCAACCGCCTCCACCCACCCACCTTACCCTACCCACTGACACACCCACCCCACCCCACCTCAACCGCCTCCACCCACCCACCTTACCCTACCCACTGACACACCCACCCCACCCCACCTCAACCGCCTCCACCCACCCACCTTACCCTACCCACTGACACACCCACCCCACCCCACCTCAACCGCCTCCACCCACCCTACCCTACCCACTGACGCACCTACCTTACCCCTACCTACTGACACACACACACCCACCTCCACCCCACCCCACCTCCACCTCCTCCCGCCCACAGTGCAACTACCCAAGAGCTGGAGCCATGCTTCTCTGATTACCGACCCACCCTACCCTACCCACTAATGACCCACCCACCCACCCACCAACACCACCCACACCACCCCCACCCCCACCGCCTCCACCCACCTTCCCTCCCTAACCTACCTTACCCACAGACACACACACCCCACCTCCACCTCCTCCCGCCCACAGTGCAACTCCCCAAGAGCTGGAGCCATGCTTCTCTGATTACCGACCCACCCTACCCTACCCACTAATGACCCACCCACCCACCCACCAACACCACCCACACCACCCCACCCCCACCGCCTCCACCCACCTACCCTCCCTAACCTACCTTACCCACAGACACACACACCCCACCTCCACCTCCAACCGTCCACAGTGCAACTCCCCAAGAGCTGGAGCCATGCTTCTTTGATTACCGACCCACATTACCCTACCCACTAATGACCCCCCCCCCCCCCCCCACACACACACACACACACACACACACCACCACCACCACCACACCACCACCACCTCCACCGTCTCCACCCACCCTACCCTATCCTACCCACTGACACACCCACCCCACCGCCACCGCCTCCACCCACCCTACCCTACCCACTGACGCACCCACCTTACCCCTACCCACTAACACACCCACCCCACCTCCACCGCCTCCACCCACCCACCTTACCCTACCCACTGACACAACCACCCCACCTCCACGTCCCCACCTCCACCTGACCTACCCTACCGTACCCATTGACACACACACCCCACCTCCACCGCCTCACCCCCCCCTACCCTACCCCCCTACCCCCACTGACACACCTTCCCACCCCACCTCCACCACCTCCACCCACCTTACCCTACCCACTGACAAAACCACCCCACTGACATACCCTCCTCGCCTTTACCTCCACCTGACCTACCCTACCCCACCCACTGACATACCCACCACCTCCACCGCCTCCTCCCGTCCTACCCTACCCTACTCACTGACACACCCACCCCACCCCACCCCCACTTGCCTCCACACACCCTACCCTACCCTAACCACTGGCACACCGGCCCCACCCTACCTCCACCGCCTCCACCCACCAATAGTGCAACTCCCCAAGGGCTGGAGCAATGCTTCACCTTCCACCCACCCACGCTACCCTACCCACTGACCCACCCACCCCAGCCCACCTCCACCCGCCCTACCCTACCCCACCCACTGACACAACCACCCCACCTCCACCACCTCCACCCACGCTACCCTACCCACAGACCCACCCACCCCAGCCCACCTCCACCGCCTCCACCCACCCTACCCTACCCCACCCACTGACACAACCACCCCACCTCCACCACCTCCACCCACGCTACCCTACTCACAGACCCACCCACCCCAGCCCACCTCCACCGCCTCCACCCGCCCTACCCTACCCCACCCACTGACACAACCACCCCACCTCCACCACCTCCACCCACGCTACCCTACCCACAGACCCACCCACCCCAGCCCACCTCCACCGCCTCCACCCGCCCTAACCTACCTTACCCACTGACACAACCACCCCACCTCCACCACCTCCACCCACGCTACCCTACCCACGGACCCACCCACCCCAGCCCACCTCCACCGCCTCAACCCACCTCACCCTATCCTACACACTGACACACCCACCCCACCTCCACCGCCTCCACCCACACACCCACCCGCCTCCTCCCTATCCTACACACTGACACACCCACCCACCCTACCCTACCTTACCCACTGACATACCCACCCCACCTCCACCGCCTCCACCCGTCCTCAGTGCAACTCCCCAAGAGCTGGAGCAATGTTTCTCTGCCCTGTTCAAGCATGGCTCCGAGACCGTGGTTTCAGGTGCCACCCTGTCATACAATGTGTTGATGACTAAGGACACGATGGCCCTGGTGCCTAGGAGCAAAGAGACGGTGGGGCCGTGTGCTATCAAGTAAGTCATGGTGCATGGTTTGTTGGGGGGGGGGGGGAAGTGCTGGCCAGCTGGGTGATGTGCGTGTGTGTGTGTGTTGGTGGTGTTGGTGGTAGGAGCAAAGAGACGGTGGGGCCGTGTGCTATCAAGTAAGTCATGGTGCCTGGTTGGTAGGTGGTGGTGGTGGGTGCGGGGTGATGTGCGTGTGTGTGTGTGTTGGTGGTGTTGGTGGTAGGAGCAAAGAGACGGTGGGGCCGTGTGCTATCAAGTAAGTCATGGTGCCTGGTTGGTAGGTGGTGGGGGTGGGGGTGGGGGGTGGGGGGGGCCTAGGAGCAAAGAGACGGTGGGGCTGTGTGCTATCAAGTAAGTCATGGTGCCTGGTTGGTAGGTGGTGGTGTGTGTTGGTGTTGGTGGTAGGAGCAAAGAGACGGTGGGGCCGTGTGCTATCAAGTAAGTCATGGTGCCTGGTTGGTAGGTGGTGGGGTGGGGGGTGGGGGGGGGCCTAGGAGCAAAGAGACGGTGGGGCTGTGTGCTATCAAGTAAGTCATGGTGCCTGGTTGGTAGGTGGTGGTGGTGGTGTGGTGGTGGTGGGGGGGGCTTAGGAGCAAAGAGACGGTGGGGCTGTGTGCTATCAAGTAAGTCATGGTGCCTGGTTGGTAGGTGGTGGTGGTGGGGGGGGGGGGAGGGGGGGGTGGGGGGGGGGTGGACAACGGCCCTGGTGCCTAGGAGCAAAGAGACGGTGGACCGTGTGCTATCAAGGTAGTCATGGTGCATGGTTTGGTGGTGGTGGTGGTGTGTGTGCGTGTGTGTGTGTGTGTGTGTGTGTGTGAGGGGGGGGGGGGGGGGGGGGGGGGGGGGGGGGGGGGGACAACGGCCCTGGTGCCTAGGGAGCTAAGAGACGGTGGACCGTGTGCTATCAAGGTAGTCATGGTGCATGGTTTGGTGGTGGTGGTGGTGTGTGTGCGTGTGGGGGTGGGGGGTGGGGGTGGGGGGGGGGGGGGGGGGGGGGGGACAACGGCCCTGATGCCTAGGAGCAAAGAGACGGTGGACCGTGTGCTATCAAGGTAGTCATGGTGCATGGTTTGGGTGGTGGTGGTTGAGTGTGTGCGTGTGGGTGGTGGTGGTGTGGGGTGTGTGTGTGGGGAGGGGGGGGGGGGGGGGGGGGGGGGGACAACGGCCCTGGTGCCTAGGAGCAAAGAGACGGTGGACCGTGTGCTATCAAGGTAGTCATGGTGCATGGTTTGGTGGTGGTGGTTGTGTGTGTGCGTGTGTGCGTGTGGGGGGGGGTGGGGGTGGGGGTGGGGGGGGGGGGGGGGAGGGGGGGGGGACAACGGCCCTGATGCCTAGGAGCAAAGAGACGGTGGACCGTTGTGCTATCAAGGTAGTCATGGTGCATGGTTTGGTGGTGGTGGTTGAGTGTGTGCGTGTGGGTGGTGGTGGGGTGGGTGTGTGTGTGTGGGGAGGGGGGGGGGGGGGGGGGGGGGGGGGGGGGGACAACGGCCCTGGTGCCTAGGAGCAAAGAGACGGTGGACCGTGTGCTATCAAGGTAGTCACGGTGCATGGTTTGGTGGTGGTGGTTGTGTGTGTGCGTGTGGGTGGTGGTGGGGTGGGGGTGTGTGTGGGGGAGGGGGGGGCAGGAGCACAGAGACTGTTGAGCCGTGTGCTATCAAGTAAGTCATGGTGCCTGGTTTGTAGGTGGTGGTGGTGGGTGGGGGGGGGGGAGGGGGGAGGGGGGGTATGTGTGGGTGGGTGGGTGGGGGTGGGTGGGGGGGGGGGGGGGTGGGGGGGGGCACAATGGCCCTGGTGCCTAGGAATAATATTTGCATTTGCAATTGAAGCATTTGTACTTGCAATACCCATCTCGTTGCACCGTTTTCAGACCACATGACTAGCACTGCAAATTAAGGGGGTCTTCTACACCTTTTTCGGCACCCCTTTAGCACCAGGGTACTTCCAAGCGCGCGCTGACGCGCTGCCTTTTTGAGCCCCACTGCGCGCAGTTTTTTGCAGCCCCCTGTGGGCGCAGCAAGCAATTTTTGCGCTTTTTGCTCTACAAAGCGCAGTTTTGTTTTTTTCAAGTGCGATAAAGTGCTGGCCAATTTGGTCAATGGAAATACCCCTTCGGCACCCCTTGCACCCATAATATACCCTTCGTGGCATCCTTTTGGCACCCCTTGCACCCCCAATGTACCCTTTTCTGCACCCTTTTTTGGCAACCCTTTTCGGCACCCCTTGCACCCATAATATACCCTTCGTGGCACCCTTTTGGCACCCCTTGCACCCCCAATGTACCCTTTTTTGGCACCCCTTTTCGGCACCCCTTTGGCACCCCTTGCACCCATAATATACCCTTTTCTGTACCCTTTTTTTGCACCCCTTTTCGGCACCCCTTTGGCACCCCTTGCACCCATAATATACCCTTTTCTGTACCCTTTTTTGGCACCCCTTTTCGGCACCCCTTTGGCACCCCTTGCATCCATAATATACCTTTCTTGGCACCCTTTTGGCACCCCTTGCACCCCCAATGTACCCTTTTCTGCACCCTTTTTGGCAACCCTTCGTGGCACCCTTTTGGCACCCCTTGCACCCCCAATGTACCCTTTTTTGGCACCCCTTTTTGGCAACCCTTCGTGGCACCCTTTTGGCACCCCTTGCACCCATAATATACCCTTTTCTGTACCCTTTTTGGCACCCCTTTTCGGCACCCCTTTGGCACCCCTTGCACCCATAATATACCCTTCGTGGCACCCTCTTGGCACCCCTTGCACCCCCAATGTACCATTTTCTGCACCCCTTTTCGGCACCCTTTTCACCCATTATGTACACCCTTTTTGCACCCCTTTTCGGCACCACTGACAAATGACTGTTGCATGCTTCTTCGCAGCTCCCTGGGCTTTGCTGGAACCGTTCTTGTTCGATCCGAGGAAGATGCTGCTTACGTGCGCAACAAGGGCCCCACAGCCCTATTGGAGGAAGTTGGCGTAGCTTGGAAATGAGAATAGTGCATATCAAGGGCCCCGGTATGTCTATAATCGGTTCGAACTCAGACCGATTATGGACATGTCCAGGCATAATTTGAAGCCTTATGAGACGGACCTGATAACTGAGTGCATCGCATGATTGGAGCCGTAACCAGGGTTGCTCAAGGGTGCTTCAAAACCTACGTTTTAAGACGTAACTGATAACATCACATCTCGCACCGTCAGTTTACAAGCATCCTTGAACAACCCTGGTTACGTTACCAATCATTCAATGCACTCATGCATGGATGTCTCCACGGACGTGTGCATAGCTTATAGTTGCCCACCAACCAACTCAAATATTCCTCCCGCTGCAGGGCTAAACGCCTCCGGCCCTTATTATAACGAGTTTTTTTTGTTGTGCGTTGTCAATTGAACTGATGTATGATTTGACAGACAGAGGCCTGTTTGTCAAATTTGCAGAGGTCAAATGCAGATTCCGAGGGTGAGGGTTCGGTGGTTAACGCAGTCACTGATTGGACCCCACAGGATCGAAGTAAGGTGGCCGAAACTACCGGTATATTGTAGTGTGCGGTGTGCCCCTCCTTCTCCCTCTTGGAATTTGTGTTTTCCTGGACTGGTTTACAATTTTACATCGCTCCAGCCTCAAGGGCGAAACCGTATTTCCCTAGCATTCCCCTAGTATGTTCCTGATCTCATTATCTATTACGTTTCATCGACAGGCTGTTGTTTGCCCAGGGCAAGCCTTCTCTACAACATCCGGAAGGGGTCTTCCAACAAATCCCCAGAAAAAGAAAGGCAATATTGCAGCAAGCAAGCAGTGACTGCTTTTCGCCACTCAACCCCCTGATACCAATCCGGCACGACTTCTTCATCGATTTTGCGACTACCGTATCAAGCTATGGCATCCTTATTAAGGTTAACTGCGCCTCGACAAGGCGCGCCACCTTCTCTGATCGGCACTGGCCATGACCAGGTGGGTGTAGTACTGCAATTCTGATTTTCATTTTTTACAATATGGTTTTTCGCCTCAAAGGGTGAGTCTCCCTACGCTAGACCTAGACTCCAAGGATAATATGTAATCCGGCGTATCATTTCTTTACAGTTCTGATGCTGATGGTTACATTGTAATACAAATTATTGCGGGGAATTATTAACGCGGACATGAGATATACATTCCTACATCCGAAAACGCGAAATATTTCCCGTCGTACCCTTGGTTACATCGTTGCAAAATAAGTATTGATCCAAGTATTCAGTTGGACACTTAGATCAATACATTTATTTTATTTGCATCCAATTCGTAAATACAAGCGGCGTGCAGCTGTTGGCTGTATTCTCGAATTAATTTCCCGCTCCAAATCCGATTCCGCGTTTTACCTTAATAAACGAAGGATGCCTAAAGCCCAT
The DNA here is from genome assembly GCA_022414725.1 of Microglena sp. YARC. Taxonomy (NCBI): domain Eukaryota; kingdom Viridiplantae; phylum Chlorophyta; class Chlorophyceae; order Chlamydomonadales; family Chlamydomonadaceae; genus Microglena; species Microglena sp. YARC. Next base: position 11,041,187 of record CM039467.1, read on the forward strand.
AAATACTGATAATTATCGACTATGTTAATAATATTTAGCGAATTAGATAATTATCGACCATGTTAATAATTATTTAGCGAATGTTATTTATATTTATTGTTAATCAATTGTTGAGTATTATTTATATATCTGTAATGTTTATCAATTAGTGAATATTATTTAAATAATGTGAATCAATTGGTGAATATTATGTATATAATGTTAATCAATTAGCGAATATACTCAGGGAGAAATTGTTTATTCATATGCATCTATCTACACTTGATTATGTGAAGATGGTTGAAACTTGAACAACCCCCCACCCCACCCCACCTACCCCACCCGGAAGTTAGGAGTGTGCTTGTCTTGGCCCAACACTGGCCTGCCCATGATAATGCAATGTAATGTTACAGTCCAGGGGTAGCCGAATAGGCGAAAGGTAATTGATCAACCATGATATCAAGAGGGGCAAAAACGAAAATGGCACTGATGAACTGAACCCACAAAATCGCCTTAGCAACGGGGGCCCCTGCATTCGGGCCACACTTATGGATAGTTTATGTATGCCTAGACCCATCTCTTTTCCGCAGGAGTGTGTTTGTACACTATCTGCTTTGGGTACAAACGTGAACCTGGTTTAAATAAGGACTTTAAGCCAACGCTTATAACTAGACCCAATTTATAAAGCGCTCCACATCTATATGTTATTCACCGGGTTTCACCGGCTCACCTAGAGTGACTTAGAGTGCACAGGTCTACCTCCCTGCTGCACTGTACTGCGATGCCGCTGCCAGCTATGGCACGGGCTCTGATGCCGGTACCCTGAGGTGCCGCGCCATCTAAGTACTTCCTCCTAGCGCATTGATCGAATGCTTTATCTAACTGTAAAGATCTTATCCTTACTGACTTCCCCTCGTCTCTGTGCTCTGCACATAACTCCGGAAATTCACAGGTTACGGTCCCATTCGCTTTAGATTGGCCTTGCTTTAACGGTATCCCGAGCAAAGGACATTTTGATTGTTGTCGTGCGGAACGCTACATTTGAAAGGATCGAGTAAGGCTCTCCAACCCTGCGACAAGTACCTCCCCGTTGGGATACCTTTTCTTGTGCGCAACCATCATCCGCGTTCGGATTGATTATGCTCCGTTGAGCCTCAAGCTATCTTCCAGCAAACCCCACTGACAACACATCTCCAAGACCACTGCGCCCCCCCCCCCCCACACACACCTCACCCCTCCCCACCTCCCACGTCCCGTTGCGCCACCTCCACCAAAGATGCCGCTATGCCCCAACGATCCTCTTGCCCTCTGCCCTCTAGACGACGCCAAACTCCTGGCTCAGCTCCGCAGAAGCGCAGAGAAACAACTGGAGAAGGATCCCAACTTCTTCAAGGACATCAAGGAAGGTCGCTACAAAGTGCAACCTCAACCGCCTCCTGGCCCATCCAGACCCATTCCGACAAACCAGCCGACTACGACTGGCATCCCCTCATCGGCGGGCAAAGAATTCTGGATAGGCGATGATGATCCTGCTGAGATGCCTGACCAACCTGGAGACCAGGCATCCGCTGCACCTGAGGTGCCCCCTGTCCACCCGGATGCCCATCTGCCTGGGTGGTACCCAGAATGGAAAGAAGACCTAATCAAGCAGCGGGACGCCATGATTGAGGGTAAGATATCCAGTCCTCTGCCCTATCCTGTTGACCAGCCTGCACTCCACACTGTCTCAGAGGTAAAAAATACCCCCACTCTGCAGAACACCCACAGTAGTGGAGACCAACGAGAGCATGACCCCACTCCTGCTGATGATCCTGTCCTCCACACTGTCTCAGAGATAGGAAACTCCCCCACTCTGCAGGCCACCCACAGTAGTTGAGACCAACGAGACCATGATCCCACTCCTGCTGATGATCATGTCCTCCACACTGTCTCAGAGATAGGAAACTCCCCCACTCTGCAGGTCACCCACAGTAGTGGAGACCAACAAGAAGATGCAACTACTTCTGATCCGGATACCCATGAGCACCCCTCCGGCACTACATTTTTGTGCTTCTATCCCTCTCAACCCATGGCAAATGACTGGGTACACAGTTCTGATTCCATCCACCACCTTACCTACAACAAATATTCCCTCATCAGAATCACACCTCTCTCTCCTCCAGTACCAGTGTTCTTCCCAGGGTATCCCCATCCACGCATGTGCTCCTCCACAGGCATAGCTGCTGTCCAAGCAAGGAATGGCCTTGTCCTGACCCTCAGAGATGTTCATATATGCCCCATTGAATATGACCCCATGCCACTCATTATCCCACATATTTGCATCCCAATGCATCTCATAAGCATTCCAGCTATGATGAGACAAGACGATGATCTTACCCTTTCTTTGGATGATTGCCAGGCTACCCTATGCCTCCCCTTCCAAGAAGGCGATGAGCCTGGGCCATCATCCCAGCCTGTCCTGATCTGCCCCAACAGTGCAAAGGGGGGAGTGTATGCTACAGATGTGTTCTATCCCAAGCCTACTGATCATCCAGATCATGACAGCCCAGTTGACCCATGGTACCTCAACCCTAACGTCACGGTACATCACTTATGCTCGGCAGGAAGAGCCAAGTGGACTCAACGGTTCAAGGCCTCTGCAGACCGCCTACATGAACTGGCATCACCTCCTCCAGCTCCTCCTCCTCCACCGTCACCACCAGCTCCTGCTCCTCCCCCTCCTCCTCCACCGCCTCAACCAGCTCCTGTCTCCCCTCCACCTCCATCTCCTGCTCATACACCACCTTCTCCTTCTGCTGGCCCTACACAGTCTACTTCTACCGACCCTATCCCAGCCTGCTCTCGCCTGCCCATGTCACATACCAGGAAGAGAGACCAGAGAAAACCAGATATGACATGCTGGAACTGTGATGGATTTGGACATATCTCACGGCAGTGCCCCTCACCAGACACAGGCCTGGCTTTTAAACCACCCCTGGACTCCCTTCTCATGCCCAAACCAACAGGTCCTACTGTACCAGTGCCTCCAGCAACCTCTGAGCATAGAGCTCTTGACGCTATCATGTACCAGAAGAAATCCAATGGTGAGCCTTCCCCAGAGTGCCTGTATTGGTCAGACTGCCACAGAGAAGCAGGATATACAAAGGCCATGCCAGATAGTGTCCCTAGCAGTAGCCAGGATGATGATGACATAGATGTTAATAAACAGCTGGCCCACATGAAAGCCTCCATGATGGAGATTTATAGGAAAAGGAACCCATCTGTAGCCAGCCAGCAGGCAGATCAGCCACCAGTAGAGCCACCAGTAGAGCCACCAGTAGAGCAACATGCAGATCCACCTGTAGAACTAGCCACTGCCACCCAATCCTTGCTCAAAGAAGACATACTCCTCCAGACCATGGCCCCTACTGGCATCACTGACTTCTCCCCAGGTAGCACACCGACCACCTCAGAGCCAGGTTCCCAAGCTGACATACAGAACAATGCCTACATGTCTGCTGTCAGTTACACCCTTGAGAACCGTCAGGAGGGATACTACCCCCTGGGGGAACTGATGGAAATATTAGATCACATGATGCTACTGCCCACCCCACCCTGCATAGTCGACATGCTCAGGGTCCCCTTGTACACCTTGATCCACGATTTCTATGCAAGGTACAGGCACCTGAGGTCCCTACCAAACCAAGTCTGGAGAGAGCAGGATATGCCCACTAACCCTGCCCCTGTCATTAGCCCTATCCACATGCACTCTAAGCTCTTGGCCACCCTCATATACAAGTATGACACCTGTTCTGCCAGCATTAAATATAGGTTGAAGTGGACCATCTGCCTGCAGGCAGCAATGGTTAGTGCCTACTGCAATGCAGCCCACAGGCAGCCAGGGCTCCTCATGCAGTCCCATCAGATCAGGACAGATGAAGCAACCAGTCCTATCCTGATCTATGTTGATGATGCCATAATGCCCTGGAACCACCAGGATTGTTTCATCCTCAACTTCTTCCCTTCCGTCTTTCACTTCCTGACCCCATAGCTGACCTTTGGGATGACCTGCACCAGGCCATCACAACTAGGCTAAAGAGAGATGGGTTCTACCAGATCCCATACCCAGTTGATGACACATGAACACCTGAGGAGATATAGTTGATAGTGGCCAGCCAGCAGTTGATAAGTTGATAGTTGAAATCTGATTTCCTGCAGTTTCCTAGATTTGACCTCCCGTCAGTTACACATATACCTCTTATCTCAAATTAGTTTGCTGCCTGCCCCTCTCACTTATATCTAATATATATATTTTCCTCAGTCCCTCTAGTTTTCTTTTAACTCCTCTAATTCCCGGAATTCTCCAATATGAAGAATACCAGGAATCGGGGGGGATGTTATTCACCGGGTTTCACTGGCTCACCTAGAGTGACTTAGAGTGCACAGGTCTACCTCCTTGTTGCACTGTACTGCGATGCCGCTGCCAGCTATGGCACGGACTCTAATGCCGGTACCCTGAGGTGCCGCGCCATCTCAGTACTTCCTCCTAGCGCATTGATCGAATGCTTTATCTAACTGTAAAGATCTTATCCTTACTGACTTCCCCTCGTCTCTGTGCTCTGCACATAACTCCGGAAATTCACACTATACAATCAGCAAATTCTAGTGCACAAAAAATTGGGGGCACTTCTTTTTACCTCCCTCTAATTTGTCGAGCGCCTTCAGTAGTCTCTGCTTACAATCATTGATCAAACAAGGCAAAACAAACAACGATGTATCGTATGGAATTAGTGTTGATAATAATGCTTGCTTGCTGCATTCTTGCTTGCTTGATGTCTTTAAGGATTTGGGCCTAAACTAAAATAATCGGCCTGCGCGATTCCCAGGTTTAGGGTTTGAGTAGATGGAAACATTATTAATCAGTCTGCGCGATTTTTCTTACATTCTGGGTCGACCAATTAACTTACGGTTCATGCTGGGGAGCAGCACCCAAAATTAGCTCGTCAGTCAACCCAAGTTCAAAAATCCTGAACTGAAAATCCTCGAAGTCACTTGCTTCACAGCAGTACACGACCAAAGTGACAGAACGCAAACTGCGAGCAAAAACTCGTGTGATCAGAAAATAAAGTTTGCGTTCTTTGAGGGTTCGGGCCTACGTGGCGATAACTATTTGGTAAAGTCGCCAACTTAAGGTCCTCTCACGACTAAAAAAAAATACAGACGAGACAAGTTGGGGTGTGGGTTTTAGTTTGAGGTCAACCTGCCAGGTTAGTAGGAAAAGTTTGAAAAGTTTGAATTGCCGATCAGCAACAGGAGCGCTCAAATCAAGCATGCTCTAACGATACTGTGAGAAAGGCGGAAACTGCATCTCCCCATACTGCGTTTCACGCTGCTACTGTTGCATCTCATGATGGCATGGATCTGCAGGGGGCCTGTCCTGTCCTGACCCCTTCATACAGCGCAGCAAATATTATAGATGGCGCGAAAGGGAGGACGGTTGCGAAAACAAATACAGCACAAGGAAATGCAGCGAAATTGATCGCAACAGAAGCAACTATCAACACGTGTGTGATATAACCATAACCATAACCAAAACGTGGGTGATTGGGTGGGGTGGGGCACGTTTTGGTTTGGGATTTGGTTAGCATTTGGTTACCGAATTTGACCAAAACACGTCGAAAACAGTTTGGGTGTACAAAGGAAACGCCAATACAAGTTGACCCGTAACCCAGACCCAAACCTGTCTGGTCTGACCGGCCTCTTACTCGACCACTGTCGTGATGCCGTGGGGGGGAAAAACGCCTGGAGGGGCGTGGTGTTAAGGGGACGTGATAGATGCTACCTAGATGGGCTTGCGAGCGAGGGTTATTTCATCTACGCCGGCAATCAAAGGTTGAACCTATGATTTGTGACTTCTGACCACGGATCTATGCCAAAGAATCGCAATATAAATTCAGCTTCGCATTCTGAAGATGATGGATGAAGGTCTTCCATCTCCCGGCAAGAGGCTTGATCGACTGGGCCTTGGACGGGTGGCCTGTCTTGGCCTTAGTTTGTCTAATCCTTATTCTGAACCATTGCGCTTACCCCCATCGCGTCGGGTCAAAGGTTATGTAGGGCGAACAATAGCAGCAGCGCTCTTGGAACCTGCTGGAACCACAAGCTGTTACTATTACCGTACATACTCGCCTTAAGTATTGGCAATATGAAGTAATGGCAAATACCGTTTCCCCCCTAAAACTGGGTCTCAGAAAAGCATGGCAAAACTAACTTGGCAAAGGGGTGTATGGCTTTGAATGACTAGAGTTCATATCTGAAATCCAGTTGGCAGATCGTCTTTTTGCTTACATGTTTTTGTAATATTTCTTTGTGACATGCTCATAAAGTAGTCTGCCCAAGCTTGCTGTAAAACCATGTAACAATTCAAACCAGGAGTATTAAACTTGCTAGGTATTATTAACCAGCCCGGTACATGGCTCCAGTCAGCCAAATTGCTGGTTGTAGCCACGCAAGTACCCAAGTTTAAGCTCATGTTACCAAAGGCGGAATCTTTTTACATTTTTTTCAATTCCTACCAGATTCAAGTGTGACTCAAATGAATTATTCTGGGTGAATTATTCTGGGCAGAAGCATCTAGAATATCATTGGCATGGTCATTTAACCGAGTGCTGCCTTTTGGGCAAGGTTAAAAAACTCAACCGGTGTACTACATAGTATCATGGTAACCGTAACTTGGCTAAGGCTAACCACCTGGTGTGTTTGAAATAGTAGGGTGCTCAAGTTTGGGGGTCGGCCCTGGGGCTTGTGTGTCGTTCTTGAATTGTGTTATGTAACTTGAAGTATGTAGCAGGGAGCAAACGAACTGCCGCCTACAGGGGTACAGGTTTTGAGCTTTGTAGCTTTGGCATACACACAACTTGGGACGCGTTGAATTGAACGCCGATGTGAGGGAGGAACAGGGATTGGTACGTAGTTAATTCGGATCAGTAGAGCTGGGAGTAAATTTGGTAAGTTCGTTATGCATTATGCATAACATGTAAAAAATCGGTGTTTTCGGCAACGACCAACGTTTTCAACAACGACCTGCGATGTCGGCCAACCGTATTGTGGTGTCGCTGCATATGTCTGGATGCCTTCGGGCCGACCAACTTCAGTCTGTGGCGTGTGGACCTAACAAACCTGTGATGTGTCAGCCTCGTGCCAATGCCAACCAATGCCAACTAATTTGCTGAACGATGCCCGAGCCAACTGCGACATCCGAAACATTAATAAATAGTAGGGGACCCTGGCGGGTCCCCTGGAGGTCGGCCCCGGGGGTGGTGTAATGTTCGTCAAGCAGCAGTGGCAGCCTCCATGGTGATGGATGCACAAGCAGTTGCTTACTTATCCGTTAAATTTAATATTGGGAGGGTCAAGAATCAATGTAGTATGGCATGGCATTATTATTCAACTTGGTGGCCTGTAAGGCTAATGAACTTATTAGCTCACTGACTTCCCGAAGTTCCATGGAGGCAGGTGCAGCAACTCCCGAGGCTACAGTTGCTACTTGGCAACCTGCAGGAACTAGTGCGGAAGAGCAGATTTCCTTGTCAAGCACAATGCGCTGATGTAATGAGCTACGAGAGTCACGAAGAAGCAAATTCTTCAAGGGGAAATCGTAGACATGCTCCAGGTCCCTAGACTGAGTCCACAGGACAGGAGGGAAACGACAAATGAAAACGCCGCGTCCACAGTCCGCAACCCTGAGATACGTACGCTAAAAAGTGCCCTCAGAGGTACTCCGCCCCCGACGGGAATCGAACACGAGTCGGAAAGATTTCAGGCCAGTCTGATTAACCGGCAATTCTGACCGGCGTTCTTGGGAAATTTGAAGATGTGAAGATTTGAAAAACAGCACGATATGGTTTACATATCGCATAGGTCTGTCCCCCTAAGGGGGCCGACCAACATAGGTCTGTCCCCCTAAGGGGGCCGACCAACATGCATGGTGATTCAGTCAAGCCATCGGTCGCTCGGAAACCTTGATTGTTGCTCATGCACGATGCTTCACGCAACGTTTCCGGGTTCGAAACATGGACCATGCCTTAGAAAACGATCGCCAAATTATCAAATTAACATTAAAAGCGTGCAAAAAGCAACTAATCGTGTCTACAAATAACTGCTTGATGCAAAATTGCCTTTCTTCATGAGAGGATTGGTTGGGAGACCCGATGTTGCTTCTTGTATGTGGCGCGGGCTTGTCCTGTGGCAATTATGGACGGTCACTGGCAATGTAGTGTTATATAGTCATACCAATTACGACACCCTCTTATACTCATCATGCATGCAGCCATGTGTGGATGTGGCTACACCTATGCTTGCGCAAACGTCTCTCAAGGAGTTGCCATACATGCTACTAAAAGTTGATACGTTGGGTCCGCACAAATCAAGCTTCATCGCCCAGTGGGAGCAGGTTGCTACTGCCAGGTTTCCGCTCATCTCTCAGGCCGCACCAACATGGTTCTCCGCTCATCTCTCAGGCCGCACCAACATGGTTCTCCGCTCATCTCTCAGGCCGCACCAACATGGTTATGTCAAGACTTTACCACCAAGGAGGTGTTTTCTGTTCTCCAATCCCTACGGAAAAACTCCTCCCCCGGGGTAGATGGTATCCCTGCAGAATGGTACAGATTTGCTTCCCATGAAGCCAACTCCCGATTTGTACAAGCTATGACTAACCTGTTTAATCTCATCTGGAAGACTTCTTACCTTAGCCAATGGGCTGCAGCTGCCTTGGTACCCGTACCCAAATCCAAAGGCAGTGTGTATGACAAGGACAACTATCGAGGTCTTGCGGTGAGCAACTCCATAGGAAAGATCTTCTCCCTTTGCATGCTACGTAGACTAGATGATTGGTCAGAAGAATTCAAACCTCAGAGCCGCTGGCCAATATGGATTTAGAAGTGGTAGGGGTACTGCAGATGCATCATTCATTCTTAACCATATTGTAGATAAATATAGAGAAAAGAAAAAAACCACTCTTTGTGGCTTTTGTTGATTTCAAGAAGGCTTATGATTGGGTCAACAGAGACTTGCTATGGATTGCTTAGCAAGGCTAGGAGTCAAGGACCCCTATCTCAGTATTCTGAAGTCCATGTATATTCATGTTGTTTTCCAAGTTCGCCTACATGGGGACATTGGATCCTCCTTTCCATCCCTTGTAGGAGTTAAACAAGGAGACCCCCTATCCCCACTCCTATTCGGTCTGTTCATTGATAGAATTGAATCGTTCCTCCAATCCAAGCTCCTAAATGTAGGGGCTGAGCTTAGGGGAAAGATTCTGCAACTGTTACTTTATGCTGATGACCTAGCTATAATGGCAGAATCCCCGGCAGATATGCAAGCGATGCTTGACTGTCTGAGAGATTTCTGTGAGGCTACTAAGATGGCTGTGAATATAAAGAAAACTGAGATTGTCGTTTTCCTCAAGCAATTCTGTGATGAGGCCCGCATGGATCCTGATTACAAATTTGTCTATGATGGAGCACAACTTTCTACAAAGTTATCTTTTATCTACTTGGGATCCCTCTTTGTGGATGGTGACTCAAGCAATCGTGCAAAAGCTGCTTTTTCTAGGATGCTCACTAAGGCCCAAAAGGCACACCACATGCTCCGTAGGCGATGCCATACTATGGAGATATACAATTACATTACATTACATTACATTACATGTTAAAGTCTACTTGACACCGCGAGGGTGTATGAGACTCTGTGCTTTAAACAAAAAGAAAAAGCACCCACAAAGCAAAAAACCCCATTACATCAGGGGTGTGTCGAGGACAAACAAACCAAACTCCCAACCACCGTTTTGGTGGCGTAGGTATTAAACCCCTTAGAGCAGGACCCAGATCTCAACCACTTACAGTGGCGGAGGTAAGAAGCTAACAAATGAGAAGTCTCAAGAAGAAAAAAAAAGGGATAATAAATTACGGTGCCACTAAGCAGTCCAGGGCTTCCTGTCTTGCTCTTCTACAAGTAGAAAGATAGTCGGCTAGGTTGCTCCAAAAAGACTTAGTGCCATTTCCATTCATAAAGGTTCTGAATGTGGAATCGCAGAATTCCACATTCCATACGGTTAAGTCGGTATCCTCATGGACATGCCTATAAATATCTGTAAACAGATTCTGGTAGCGGAGGCGAATATCATTATAAAAAGGGCACTCAAACATTACATTACATTACATTACATTACATGTTAAAGTCTACTTGACACCGCGAGGGTGTATGAGACTCTGTGCTTTAAACAAAAAGAAAAAGCACCCACAAAGCAAAAAACCCCATTACATCAGGGGTGTGTCGAGGACAAACAAACCAAACTCCCAACCACCGTTTTGGTGGCGTAGGTATTAAACCCCTTAGAGCCGGACCCAGATCTCAACCACTTACAGTGGCGGAGGTAAGAAGCTAACAACTGAGAAGTCACAAGAAGAAAAAAAGGGATGATAAATTACGGTGCCACTAAGCAGTCCAGGGCTTCCTGTCTTGCTCTTCTACAAGTAGAAAGATAGTCGGCTAGGTGGCTCCAAAAAGACTTAGTGCCATTTCCATTCATAAAGGTTCTGAATGTGGAATCGCAGAATTCCACATTCCATACGGTTAAGTCGGTATCCTCCTGGACATGCCTATAAATATCTGTAAACAGATTCTGGTAGCGGAGGCGAATATCATTATAAAAAGGGCACTCAAATATATGCATTTCATCCTCAGGTTTTTGGAACCCACACATTTGACAGTGTCTCATTGAGCGAGGGATGTGTGCTCTATCCACCACCCTCATTCTTTCTGTGTTCAGCCAATGGGAACCATTCTAAACTGTGCTATAGAACGAATCTGATCCTGCTTATGTAAGGCGGATGTAAAAGGAATCAAGCCATTCTCATCATTGCTGTTGGCTGCGAACCATTTTTGGTATCGGAGGCGTTTAAAGCCAACCCTTCTCTCATCAGGGATGTCTCTAACTGCATTGGTGTCACTTGGGTACTTAAACCTCCATGACTCAAAAACTTCAGACATAATACCTTCGACATCGACAGCCTCCAAAATGTTGATGTTTTTACTGGATCCTAGCTTGTGGAGAGCACAACGCAAGTCATGAACCCAGCCAGTGTTGGAGTCAAAAGATTCCTCAAGAGCCATTCTAATGAGATCCTCAGGTTCTTTATGTATGGTCTTGTTCCAGAAGCGCAAAGCTTGTTTAAGCCAAGCAAAACACAACGGGGTTCTACCCAGCTCTTCCATGATAATATTAGATGTAGTAGATTGGCAAACACCCAACATTTGTTTAAGTATACCTCTATGCCATTTCTCACAAGCATGGTCATTTGAGATAAGTGTGTTGTTCAGAATAGAAGGAGCCCACACCTCACAGCCAAAATTCAGGATAGGTTGTACAAGAGAATCAAACAGGTGGGTGAGAATATCAATATTGTATATCTTCATAGTATGGCATCGCCTACGAAGCATGTGGTGTGCCTTTTGGGCCTTAGTGAGCATCCTAGAAAAAGCAGCTTTTGCACGATTGCTTGAGTCACCATCCACAAAGAGGGATCCCAAGTAGATAAAAGATAACTTTGTAGAAAGTTGTGCTCCATCATAGACAAATTTGTAATCAGGATCCATGCGGGCCTCATCACAGAATTGTTTGTTGAAAACGATATTGATATTCTCACCCACCTGTTTGATTCTCTTGTACAACCTATCCTGAATTTTGGCTGTGAGGTGTGGGCTCCTTCTATTCTGAACAACACACTTATCTCAAATGACCATGCTTGTGAGAAATGGCATAGAGGTATACTTAAACAAATGTTGGGTGTTTGCCAATCTACTACATCTAATATTATCATGGAAGAGCTGGGTAGAACCCCGTTGTGTTTTGCTTGGCTTAAACAAGCTTTGCGCTTCTGGAACAAGACCATACATAAAGAACCTGAGGATCTCATTAGAATGGCTCTTGAGGAATCTTTTGACTCCAACACTGGCTGGGTTCATGACTTGCGTTGTGCTCTCCACAAGCTAGGATCCAGTAAAAAAACATCAACATTTTGGAGGCTGTCGATGTCGAAGGTATTATGTCTGAAGTTTTTGAGTCATGGAGGTTTAAGTACCCAAGTGACACCAATGCAGTTAGAGACATCCCTGATGAGAGAAGGGTTGGCTTTAAACGCCTCCGATACCAAAAATGGTTCGCAGCCAACAGCAATGATGAGAATGGCTTGATTCCCTTTACATCCGCCTTACATAAGCAGGATCAGATTCGTTCTATAGCACAGTTTAGAATGGGTTCCCATTGGCTGAACACAGAAAGAATGAGGGTGGTGGATAGAGCACACATCCCTCGCTCAATGAGACACTGTCAAATGTGTGGGTTCCAAAAACCTGAGGATGAATGCATATGTTTGAGTGCCCTTTTATAATGATATTCGCCTCCGCTACCAGAAGCTGTTTACAGATATTTATAGGCATGTCCATGAGGATACCAACTTAACCGTATGGAATGTGGAATTCTGCGATTCCACATTCAGAACCTTTATGAATGGAAATGGCACTAAGTCTTTTTGGAGCAACCTAGCCGACTATCTTTCTACTTGTAGAAGAGCAAGACAGGAAGCCCTGGACTGCTTAGTGGCACCGTAATTTATCATCCCTTTTTTTCTTCTTCTTGTGACTTCTCATTTGTTAGCTTCTTACCTCCGCCACTGTAAGTGGTTGAGATCTGGGTCCGGCTCTAAGGGGTTTAATACCTACGCCACCAAAACGGTGGTTGGGAGTTTGGTTTGTTTGTCCTCGACACACCCCTGATGTAATGGGGTTTTTTGCTTTGTGGGTGCTTTTTCTTTTTGTTTAAAGCACAGAGTCTCATACACCCTCGCGGTGTCAAGTAGACTTTAACATGTAATGTAATGTAATGTAATGTAATGTAATCTCTCCCAAAGACTGTTCGGACATGCTAAAGTCGGCTCATGTGTTGGGTACCTACAAACCGATCTTGATCGCCAAGTTGTTGGAAGTGGCTTCACCCATACTTGGCAAGATGTCTGCCGGCGACTGGTCAAGCATGCTCCTATCCGCTGATAAGTGGGGTACTCAGCACAGAGAGACTTTCATCGCCAAGTGGGTCGATCAGGCTACACCTAGGTTTGAGCAAGCATCTCTCTTTGAGTTTCCATACATGCTACTCAAAGCCGATACCTAGGGTCCTCACAAATCGAGCTTCATCGCCCAGTGGGAGCAGGTTGCTACTGCCAGGTTTCCGCTCCTCTCTCCCAAAGACTGGTCGGACATGCTAAAGTCGGCTCATGTGTTGAGTACCTACAAACCGATCTTGATCGCCAAGTTGTTGGAAGTGGCTTCACCCATGCTTGACAAGATGTCTGCCGGCGACTGGTCAAGCATGCTCCTATCCGCTGATAAGTGGGGTACTCAGCACAGAGAGAACTTCATCGCCAAGTGGGTCGATCAGGCTACACCTAGGTTTGAGCAAGCATCTCTCTTTGAGTTTCCATACATGGTACTAAAAGCCGATACCTTGGGTCCTCACAAATCGAGCTTCATCGCCCAGTGGGAGCAGGTTGCTACTGCCAGGTTTCCGCTCATCTCTCCCAAAGACTGGTCGGACATGCTAAAGTCGGCTCATGTGTTGGGTACCTACAAACCGATCTTGATCGCCAAGTTGTTGGAAGTGGCTTCACCCATGCTTGACAAAATGTCTGCCGGCGACTGGTCAAGCATGCTCCTACCCGCTGATAAGTGGGGTACTCAGCACAGAGAGAACTTCATCGCCAAGTGGGTCGATCAGGCTACACCTAGGTTTGAGCAAGCATCTCTCTTTGAGTTTCCATACATGCTACTAAAATCCGATACCTTGGGTCCTCACAAATCGAGCTTCATCGCTCAGTGGGAGCGGGTTGCTACCGCCAGGTTTCAGCACATGTCTCCCTAAGACTGGCCGGACATTATACAGTCAGCTTAGAGGATAGCCTTTTACTAGTCTTACTCGGCATCTCGGGTCTGTCTTTTCGATCTGTCCCAACGGTCAAGCTCTGTTACACTACACCCATGCTTAGGAACATTTCCACCAAGGAATGGTCAACCATGCCGATGCTCACTAATCAGTTACCTTCATGAAATCATCGCCAAGTGGGCGGGAGGACGTTGCTACCGCCATGCATCTGAACATGTTTCCCCAAGCAAGGAAGACAAGTCAAACAAGCGGCAGTCCGGTGATAAGCTGGATATTCTCAAGGGGATCTTCATCGCCAAGTCAGTGGATGTGGCTGCACCTAAGCTTCCTACCAAGCCTGCCCAAGGTGGATCAATCAATTTGATGTAAGCTGAGCATTAACACAGCGACCTGCATTGCCAAGTGTGTGACATGGCTGCACCCAAGCTTCCACTCTACGCTACCCATGAATAACTATCAGCCAAGCACATTGTAGGCTTATGCTAAGCTATGTCGACCCAAGCTCACTAACATGATGACTGCATGGGCTTTGTCAAACACTATGTGGGATACATGGTGGTTTGGTAGTAAGGTGAAGGCCTTTGATTTGTTACTAAATAAATTTTACCAAATAAATGTAACCAAATAAATTTTACCAAATAAATGTTACCAAATAAATTTTACCAAATAAATGTTACCAAATAAATGGGGTGCTGTGACTACACTCAAGCTACTTGGCAAGACCGCCCAGCCATACCTGTCAAACACATTTGGGCTGATGCTAAGCTATGTGCTCCCAAGCTCCCTAACATGTCTGCCAAGGCCGGCGGTCCCTGTCAAACCCCATGCATGCTTCATGGTGGCTTGGTATTAAGGTCAAGGCCTTCGTGTATGTATGTGTGGTGTGTGTGTGTGAGAGTTTGTGTGTGGTGTGTGTGTGGCTTGGTATCAAGGCCAAGGCCTTCGTTAGTCACCAAATGAGCACTGTGCTACCGAATGTGCACTGGCTACACTCAAGCTGCATAGTATGGCTGTCTTGCACCTCTCAAACATTTTGCGTGCTGCAACTAGGCTTGGCATTCAGAATGAGGCCTTCATCACCAAGTGGGTGGGCGTGGCTGCACCTACAGGCTACAGCTTCCCGGCATGCTATGACTGTTGGGGACATTTCAAACACTATCTAGCGCTGGGCTGCAGCTAGATAGGCTTGGTGCCAAGGTCAAGTCCTTCGTTAGTACATTAGCAAATGGATGGATGGGGCTACACCCAAGCTGCTTGATATGGCTGCCTCATCATGCATCTCAAACACTATGATGATGATGATGATGATGATGATGATGATGATGACACCAATGATGTATGATGGGGATATACGATGATGATGATGATAATGATGATAATGATAGTAATAGACGATGATGATATATGATGGTGATGATATATGATGGTGATGGTGTTAGTGATGATGATGATGATGATATATGATGGGGGATATGATGATGCTGATGATGCTGATGATGATAATGATGATGATGATGATGATGGTGATGACAACAATGATGTATGATGGGGATATATGATGATGATGATGATGATGGTGATGACAACAATGATGTATGATGGGGATATATGATGATGATGATGATGATGATGATGATGATGGTGATGATGGTAATGATCAGTAATAGACGATGAGATACATGATGTGATGATGATGATATATGATGGGCATATTTGATGATGATATATGATGGTGATGATGTTGGTGATGATGATGGTATATGATGGGGGATATGATGATGATATATGATGGTGATGGTGATGATGATGGATGGCGATGGTGGTTGATTGAGGATGATGGATGATGATGGTGGATGATGGATGATGATCATGGTTGACTGGCAGTCGAGGTGGTTGGGTTTTTGACTGATCTTGAGTTGAGATTCCTGACTTCAGAATTGAATTCAATTATTTGTTTGTCTACTCCGTCGCATGAGTGACGGTATCTTATTATACTCCATAGACATGTCTCCCACAGCCCACAGGCAGACAGTTTAGAAACCATATATAACAGCATCCATCGCTGGACACACATTATTTACTCTTACTCATACAAAAAAAACTTGGAAGTGGGCCAATTCAGGAGTGTCCTTGTAGAAGAAATATTAGGATCACGGTAATCCGAGATCACACTCCAGAGACTACATGCAAATGTGACAATAATCGCACAATTAATTGAACCCTGTGGGATGATAATTTAATTATATTGTGTAATTAATTTTTCACTATAGCAAAAAGTTCTACACGGATGTAACAATTTCAATTTCAATTTCAATTTCAATAGCAAAAAGTCAGGGCCTATCCCGGTAATACAATTGCTTAGGGTTCAGTTATAAAGTGCTTTTTACGTTTTAGCCCTCCTCACGGGGTTGGGCAACTTCCCTTTCGCCTGATTCTGGTTACCCCTACCTGGCTGTAACAACAACACAACAACAACAACAACAACAACAACATATGCGAATCTATTCTATGGAAATCGATATCTAATAGGAGGCAAGTCATTCTATGGAATCGATCTATAGAGCTAAAGAGGCGAACTGACAGTGGTAGAGAAACCAACCCTCAACCAAACGAATGTGCACCACTACCCATACTGACCAAGGCATACAAGGTCCCTGCCATGGTCGTCATAGGCGGGGCCAGGGAGACATAACTATAAAACCAACACTATGGCACACATCCGACAGAACTTATCTATGGTCTCAGCTTTTTGAGAGGGGGACATGTCTTGTAATACCCTATTACATTACATTGTCATAGGCAGGCCATTGTTGACCAAGACCCAAGACCTAAGACCCAAGAAAATCCAAGACCCAAGATGCGGAAACCCAAGACATGCCTTCTCCACCAACATTATCCTGTGAGGTTGGGGGGGGGGTTTTGGGGTGGGTGGGGGGGCTTCCAAGTCCAACCAGGGTTGTTCTGGACGCTGTGTCCCTCCGTTCGCTGACGCAACGTTGAAGAGTCCGTAACGTAAAGGACGCAACATGGGGAGAGTCGGGGAGGGCCGTTGAACACAGAAGGAGGGGTTCGTTGCGTCGCAGGACGCAGCCTATACAATTGGTCGCGTCTCAGGCAGCAGAGCCGGGGGTCCTCCTGAAGCACCCTGGTTCCAACCATTCAGCAGCTGAATGAGAAATGGGCAAAATTTAGATATAAAAAAGGCAGTAAAGCGAAAGATCGAAGAAGCAGAGGACATTATGCGGAGCAAACATTCGTCCACATTTCTTATAGAGGTTTCACACATGTCATGCGTGTGGTCGAGTGCAGGGGTCGAGTGTTATAGTAGCGGTGCGGGCGGGGCGCGGGCTGGCACTACAGGGCTACAGGCGACACATCTGCCTCCTGTACAGCCACGACCGCACCGCTCCTCGCCTAAACGCTGAGCACCTCGCGAGCCCGCTGCCGCATTCTCCCTTTTCCCCTCTCGCCGAAACTATCCTGCTCATTCCCAAACCCCCTTTGATAGTTTTATCGCGCGACGCGAGTGCACAGCCAGAGCTTCAGCGCCCAAACGGCCGTGGTTTCTATTTTCTACTTGCCCCTACTGTAGAGTAGAGTCTCTCAGTAGGCTCAAGAACACCCTTGTCCGATAAAGGGAATTTCAATTGGATTTGATCTGGCGGTTAGTTATTTGCTAATTGTAGCATAGGACCCCCCAAATATTTGCCGCTATCTTTCCAGCTTGCGACTGCTCTCCTGCGCGGGATAGAAGAAGCGGAATCCTGGAAGTGCTAGTTATTTACTGGTTGAAGCGCGCTTGGCTCCAGGAATGTCAAAGCGTTCCACTGGTAACGACCGCGACTGCGCCGATCCGGCTCCAAAAGCAGAGGCAGCGCCTCATGTAAGTTTCCTAAAGCTATTGCATTGCAATCTGGATTATCACCCGCACGGCATTCGCTCGCGTTTTTCGCCAAGTAATGATTTGTCTTCCTCATGTTTTTGCATTCTGTGCTCAAGAGCTCGACTCGCTGAAGCAGCGCCTCATGAACGCTGCCTAGACCCTATTGCTAACAAGGGTATTTCATTGTTTACTCTCACCGGTTCAAAGAGAATATTCGGACAGGATGCATGGTCGAAGGGAGAAAACCCACCCCTGAAGCATTACGCTAACAATTCCGTCATGAATCCACAGCAACGGCGAGATTACCCTCCTGTCCCCTAGGATTCCTTGCAATCCGGAAATTAATCCCTACGCCAGCCTGCGCCCTGTTCAATTGTAAACAGTGCGTCAGGGTTTTGAACCACCTTGTTCAACACCTACCATGTTTTAACAAATTATGTACATGAACAAGGTGTTGAACACATCTGAAGCACCTGTTTGCACCCTGAACAGTGCAGTTGTTTGTAGGGGAGCCGCTACACAGGGAATGCACAAGAGGCAAAGAGGAGTGTCTCAAAAGGAACTGCTACGCCATGTATAGTATATCAACTCCCATGTTCACTCCGCGCAAAGAAGCTGAAGGCTGAGACCATGCAACAACGTGAGCAATTCTTTTTGGCTTGGCTTGGCTTGGCTTGGCCCGAAGACAGTGAGCAGCCTTAAGGCTGACAGACCATGCAACCAAACTTAAGCAATCATTTTTGGCTTGGCTTGGCTTGGCCCGCAGACAGTGAGCAGCCTGAAGACCATGCAAGCACACTAATTGAAAGTAGATTAGAGGAAGCAGTGTGTGTTAGAAAGGGCAAGGAGGCGAGGATACGTAGTAGCGTCCATACATCCCATGTGCACTCCGCCCGCAGACAGTGATCAGCCTGAACACCTGTTTAACAACCTGAACAGGTGCAGGCTGCCGTAGGGAAGCAGTGTGGTAGAAGGGCAGGAGGGCGAGGATAAGTAGCATCCATACTTCCCATGTTCACTCCGCCCGCAGACAGTGATCAGCCTGAACACCTGTTTAACAACCTGAACAGGTGCAGGCTGCCGTAGGGAAGCAGTGTGGTAGAAGGGCAGGAGGGCGAGGATAAGTAGCATCCATACTTCCCATGTTCACTCGCCCGCAGACCAGTGATCAGCCTGAACACCTGTTTAACAACCTGAACAGGTGCAGGCTGCCGTAGGGAAGCAGTGTGATAGAAGGGCAGGAGGGCGAGGATAAGTAGCGTCCATACTTCCCATGTTCACTCCGCCCGCAGACAGTAATCAGCCTGAACACCTGTTTAACAACCTGAACAAGTGCAGGCTGCCGCAGGGAAGCAGTGTGATAGAAGGGCAGGAGGGCGAGGATAAGTAGCGTGCCATTACTTCACCATGTTCACTCCGCCGCAGACAGTGATCAGCCTGAACACCTGTTAACAACCTGAAACAGGTGCAGGCTGCCGTAGGAAGCAGTGTGCTATAGAGGGCAGCGAGGGCGAGGATAACTCTAGCGTCCATACTTCCCTATGTTCCACCAGTCCGCCCGCAGACAGTGATCAGCCTGAACACCTGTTTAACAACCTGAACAGGTGCAGGCTGCTGTAGGGAAGCAGTGAGATAGAAGGGCAGGAGGGCGAGGATAAGTAGCGTCCATACTTCCCATGTTCACTCCGCCCGCAGACAGTGATCAGCCTGAACACCTGTTTAACAACCTGAACAGGTGCAGGCTGCCGCAGGGAATCGGTCAGTGTGGAGCGTAGAAGGGCAGCAGCCGAGTGATAGAGTACAGGAGCGTCATATTCCCATTTCACTTCCGCCCGCAGACAGTGATCAGCCTGAACACCTGTTTAACAACCTGAACAGGTGCAGGCTGCCGCAGGGAAGCAGTGTGATAGAAGGCAGTGAGGGCGAGATAGAAGTAGCGTCCATACTTCCCATGTTCACTCCGCCCGCAGACAGTGAGCAGCCTGAACACCTGTTTAACAACCTGAACAGGTGCAGGCTGCCGTAGGGAAGCAGTGTGATAGAAGGGCAGGAGGGCGAGGATAAGTAGCGTCCATACTTCCCATGTTCACTCCGCCCGCAGACAGTGAGCAGCCTGAAGACTGACAGATCATGCAACCAAGCTAAAGCAAACATTTCTGGCTTGGCTTGGCCCGCAGACAGTGAGCAGCCTGCAGGCTGACAGATTATGCAACCAAACTAAAGCAATCACTTTTGGCTTGACTTCGCTTGGTCTGGCTTGGTTTGGCTTGGCATGGCCCGCAGACAGTGAGCAGCCTGAAGGCTTGACAGACTGCGTAACAAACTAAATGACCAGACCCTCTAGTCCTTTCAATTTTAGTTCCCCCCCCCCCCCCCTACCCCCCCCCCTACCCCTCCAAAGGTAAAACCACTCACACCATCCACCCTCCCATGTGAACCATCCCCCCACCCCACCCACCACCCACCCCGCCCCGCCCCCCCTTCAGGAAAAACCCTCCCCCCCCCTCCCACCCACCCACTCCATACCCCCCCCCCCCCCCCCACCCCCCTCTTCCAATGTAAACCACTCCCCCACCCACTCCCCCACCAACCCACCCCACCAAACCTCCCAGGTAAACCCTCCCCCCTCCCCGCCCACCCACCCCACCACCCCACCCAACCCAGTAAACCACTCCCCCCCCCCCCCCCCCCCCCCCCCCCCCCCCCCCCCTTCCCTCCCAGTAAACCACGCACCCACTACCCACGCACCCACCCACCCACCCACCCCACCCTCCCATGTAAACCACTCACCCACCCATTCACCCACCCCACCCACGCTCCCATGTAAATCACTCACCTAACCAAACAACCACCTCACCCACCCTCCCAGGTAAAACAACGGGAAGTGGGCTACTTGGATTTGAGATCATGGGTGAGTTATTATATATTGTTTATTCATATTAATTATTATTTGAGATCATGGGTATCTCTGAGATAAGTTATTATTTATTATTATGATTTTTATTTTTTTATTTTTATTATCAGTAAAAGTATCTCCACAGGTGCCTAAGTCAGACCCTGAGTGATACAGATGGATTGAGCCTATGCCCTCAAGTCCAAAAACAATTATTTTTTGCTAATAAGTTGCCCAACCACATCAGTTCAACATATAAATACTCGAATTTGAGTTTTCTCAAATGGTGGGAACCAGGTCATGTGTAACATGCTAATTTGTTACTATGGGGTTCCCTAAGTCGATACGGGTTTTACGCATGAAGTGATACGGAGCCTATCGCAACCGAAACAAGCCATTTTAAAAGAACACTGGGTACAAATGTTGTGTAACGTCTTTCCCTTCCAGTAGTTATTGCAGAAGGTCTTGGAAGGCAGTACACCGGCAGTACAGTTGAGTACGGACCCCCAAAACACTGATTATTTACATTTTGTGGGTGTCCTAAGTCTAGGTCAGAGCTGCACAGCCTCAATTGAAACGTTTTGGGCCTCAGGTTTGCTCAATCTTGAGATATAACGTAGAGAACACTTTTATTTTTTCAAAATTCAAAAATTTCAAATATTTTTGAAAATAAATTCGAAAAACAAGCTTTTTTTTATTTTGGCTTCAAACATCCACTTCTGAACTCAGTTTTTGTTTTGGAGTAGATCATTGAAAAAACACCCTAATCCTGGGCCATGGTGAGGTAGGCCTCTGGGAGGTGAAATCTTGAGATGTACAGCTATTTCAGTAGATTCCTAGGCCAAGGCTGAAGCGCAGCCTCCGACCTTGTAATAGGGGTTCGATAAGCCTTTCTTCCCGAGGTACCTTTCTTCGGAATAGCTCGCGCGGCCTCGTATATGACGCGAAGTGGATTTGTATCACTAATTATCACACATCTGATGTACTGCCATCGGCCTGCCGAACAAGGCTGCTCGCAACCAGATGCGAACGCGGACGAAAAGTAGCTGCGCGCATAGCTGACACCTTCGCGGACAATATGAGCCAGACAGAATTCGATTTCAAGCAGTTTGGGTCATGTACGGCTCTGTATCATTTTCTTGTATCGACTTAGGGCGTTTTCGGACTTAGGCACCTATGGAGATATTATTATTATTATTATTTGAGATCATGGGCGAGTTATTATTTATTATTTGAGATTGTGGGCGATTTATTTTTGTATTTGTCATTCTTATTATTTTTATTTATTATTTGAGATTGTGGGCGATTTATTTTTGTATTTGTTATTCTTATTATTTTTATTTATTATTTGAGATTGTGGGCGATTTATTTTTGTATTTGTCATTCTTATTATTTTTATTTATTATTTGAGATTGTGGGCGATTTATTTTGTATTGTCATTCTTATTATTTTTATTTATTATTTTGAGATTGTGGGCCATTTATTTTTGTATTTGTCATTCTTATTATTTTTATTTATTATTTGAGATTGTGGGCGATTTATTTTTGTATTTGTCATTCTTATTATTTTTATTTATTATTTGAGATTGTGGGCGATTTATTTTTGTATTTGTCATTCTTATTATCTTTATTTATAATTTGAGATTGTGGGCGATTTATTTTTGTATTTGTCATTCTTATTATTTTTATTTATTATTTGAGATCGCAAGTGATTCATTATGTATTATTCTTATTCTTATTTTTATTTTATTATTGTGGCCACCCGTGTGGCCGGTCACATGATTGGGGTGGGGTGGAGAGGAAGGGAGGGGTCAGTGTGGTGGGTATGTGTGCGTCAGTGTTCTTAGTGGAGAAGCATCGTGACTGTGTGTCCATGTGAGGGATGTGGGCGAGGACACATGTGCAACCCATCATGTAACCCAGCCCCAAACAGGTGTGTCGAACAGCCACACCGGCACTATGACTTGGGTGGGGGTGGTGTGGGTACTATGATTTGGGTGGGGGTGGTGTGGGTATGTGTGGCCACTGGCCACACGGGCAGCTTACTAGTAATGATAACACCTGATGGGGCGTGGTGTTAAGGGAGCCCGTCGTATGCGGGTGGGGAGCGGTCTCCTACCTCAACTGGACAAGCTACCATCGCGGTTGACGACGACCTGCAATGCCAAGAGCGACCGAAGGGGGAGTCGAACCCCCGACTCTTCATTCTTATAGCTTACTAGTATGTATATAAATATATAATACACATATTGGAATAAAAATATAGAATCCATATAATACATAAGTATATACAGAGTATTTAAATATATAAATATAGGAAAAAGATTGAAACATAAATATTGCACCCAAATAATAAATCAGTCTACATGTATACACATATAATATAATATTGGAATATAAATATAGCATCCAGTTAATCAATATGTCTAAAATATGTAAATATATAAAACAACTACTGGAATATAAATATATAATACAACTATTGGAATATAGATATAGCATCCATATAATCAATATGTATAAAATATATAAATATAGAAAACAAATATTGGAATATAAATATTATAATACTACTTTTGCCCAAATAATATTATAATTTTGCCCAAATTGCTGCAGGCTTACACCCACTCCAGTCGAAGTGCTTGGGTGGAGGTGTAGCTAAGGAAACGGGTGGGGGCAGGGCATATAATACATAATTATGTAAGTATATATAATATAACTATTGGAATATAAATAGGGTTGGGCCGACATATGAACGTATGATCATACGTTCATATAATAATATGTATATTCATACGTATGATTTTTCTCGAAACGTTTATTCATACGTATGTACAAACGTATGAGTAGTGTACGTCGACAAGTACTGCACGCTTCCCAGCATTTATCTTTCTCGTTTTTCATTCGATATTTGATTTAGATAGCTCGTTGGTAAGCTACTGACCTCCTTTATCACAACATGCAATAAAATTAACCTTTCAAGTGTACCATTTTGTTTAAATTTGGTCCAAAGTTTGATTTGGATAGACAGATATCAGGCACATAAACCAGAGTGTCGCCTAGCCTTTCATTCCATTGAGCTCCCATGAGGGCTTGTTGGATTGATGGTGCAAGCCTAGTGCAGTGTTGACATGGATACTATTGCAATATAGTTATATTATTATACACGTATACAGTTATATACTACACCAACTGGCGTTGAATGGCTCCCTTAGATTGGCACCGCGCTTCTTCTTCAAGTTTGGGTGGGTGTACACAAAGCTGAGGGCCAACCTCTCCTTTGAAATGGGGGGAAATATGATCTACATAGCTGCCAACGCTGACCTTGCCGACAAAGTCTATGTTGATGAGGAGGTGGCCTTGGATGCCATGGGCCTTGAGGACTGAACCAGCAGCTGAATTAGGGAGCTGCCTAGAAGCTGCGGCATACTCACATACTTGGTCTGACACCTGTGGCTGACTCAGCAAGCTGCCTAGAAAGATGACTTGAGCCTAGTGCAACGTGAGCATGCTTACATAGCCAGTATGTCATTATTATTGGCGGTGAATGGCTCCCTTAGATTGGCACCGCGCTTCTCGGTCGACGCGCTTCTGGTCGTGATTTATGTTCTGAGATTTGGACACTCTAAATGTGTCCGATTATTTTTTTGAGAGTTGATATGTGATGCCAATGAAATTAGCTACGCAGCAATATCTTTTAACCCATGTAAAAGTATTTTATCGAGACGTGTATAATTTCCCTCATACGTTTTCATACGTTTTTATGCATGCGCTCATACGTTGATACGTTTATACGGCATATGAAAATCAAAATATACGTTTGCTTCCCAACCCTAAATATAAATGAGAGTGGGGGCAGGCCATGTAATACATAAAAATATAGTACTGCTTTTGCCCAAATAATAATGTTATCATAATAATGTAATAATGATTGCCCAAATTGCCGCAGGCTCACGCTCACTCCAGTCAAAGGGTTTGAGTGGAGGTGGAGCTAAGGAAACGGGTGGGGGAAGAAGATGCAATAAATGCGCTATTTGAGGGCTCTTTTGGCCTTGTTATGGCCCAAATTGACACCATCTTGGGCCCAGTTTGACCCCGTTTTTGCCCAAATCCCTGCAGGCTCACGCTCACTCCAGTCAAAGTTTGCGAGTGAAGGTGGAGCTAAGGAAACGGGTGCGGGCAGGACAAGCCCGGTCAACCCTAAGTACATCTTAGATAAGTGAGTGAACTTGGGCAGAGCATGTTTGTGTTGTGTGTGTGTGTGGGTGGTGGGGTGGGTGGGGTGATGTGCAGAGGCAGGACAAGCCCGGTCAACCCTAGGTACATCTTAGATAAGTGAGTGGACAGGGGCAGAGCATGTATGTGCGTGTGTGTGTGTGTGTGGGGGGGGGGGGGGGGGATGTGTAGAGCAGGACAAGCCCGGTCAACCCTAAGTACATCTTAGATAAGTGAGTGGACAGGGGCAGAGCATGTATGGGTGTGTGTGTGTGTGGGGGGGGGGGGGGGGGGAGGGGGGGATGTGCAGAGGCAGTACAGGCCCAGTCAACCCTAAGTACATCTTAGATAAGTGAGTGGACAGGGCAGAGCATGTATGGGGGGGGGGGGGGGGGGGGGGGGATGTGTAGAGGCAGGACAAGCCCGGTCAACCCTAAGTACATCTTAGATAAGTGAGTGGACAGGGGCAGAGCATGTATGGGTGTGTGTGTGTGTGGGGGGGGGGGGGGGGGGGGGGAGGGGATGTGCAGAGGCAGTACAGGCCCAGTCAACCCTAAGTACATCTTAGATAAGTGAGTGGACAGGGGCAGAGCATGTATGGGGGGGGGGGGGGGGGGGGGGGGGGGATGTGTAGAGGCAGGACAAGCCCGGTCAACCCTAAGTACATCTTCGATAAGTGAGTGAACAGGGGCAGAGCATGTTTGTGTGTGGGTGGGGTGGGTGGGTGGGTGGGTGGGGGGGGGGGGGGGGGGGGTGCAGAGCAGGACAAGCCCGGTCAACCCTAATTACATCTTAGATAAGTGAGTGGACAGGGGCAGAGCATGAATGGGTGGGTGGGGGTGGGGGGGGCAGGACAGGACCAGTCAACCCTGAGTACATCTTAGATAAGTGAGTGAACAAGGGCAGAGCATGTTTGTGTGTGTTTGTGTGTGTGTGTGTGTGGGGGGGGGGGGGGGGGCAGGACAAGCCCGGTCAACCCTAAGTGCATCTTAGATAAGTGAGTGGACAGGGGCAGAGCATGTATGGGTGGGTGGGTGGGTGGTGGTGTGGGGGGGGGGGGGGGGGGGGGGGGGGGGCAGGACAAGCCCGGTCAACCCTAAGTGCATCTTAGATAAGTGAGTGGACAAGGGCAGAGCATGTATGGGTGTGTGTGTGTGTGGTGGTGGTGGTGTGTGTGTGTGTGTGGGGGGGGGGCAGGAGAAGCCCGGTCAAACCAAGTGTGTGTGTATGTGTGTGTGTGGGGGGGGTCCGGTGGAAGTGTGTGGTGTATGCAAATGTTGGGGTAGAAGTGGGGGGGGGGGTGTTTTTACTGGTGAAGGCGGTAGGCAGCTAAATTGCTGGATGAACCAACTTCAAGTTCAAATTAAATATTACAATCCGTCTGTATTTTCTTTATATGTCCAAATCCGTCCGAATTACCTGTAAATATGTGTGTTACAAAGTTCAAGTTAAATGTTATAATCCGTCTGTATTTGCTTTGTCAGCTCATCACCAACCAAGTGTTCTATTTTGACCAGCTTTGTTGTGGATCGTTAAATGTGAAGATCGGTTCGTACTTTCTTGTGCAGCTCATCATCAACCGATTGTTGTACTTTGTTCGGGTTTAATCGTTAAATATGAAGATCCGTTCGTATTTTCTTGTGCAGCTCATCATCAACAAATTGTTGTACTTTGTTCGGGTTTAATCGTTAAATATGAAGATCTTTTTGTATATTATTTTGCAGCTCATCATCAACCAATTGTTGTACTTTGTTCAGCTTTGTTGAGGTTTAATCATAAAAGATTAAAATCCGTCTGTATCAGCTTTATATGTTAAAATCCGTCTGTATTAGCTTTATATGGTAAAATCCGTCTGTATTAGCTTTTGCAGCTCATCGCCAACCAAGTGTTTCTGCGTTGTTCAGCTTTGTTGGGGTTTGATTGTAAAATGTACAAATCTGTCTAATCATCAAGGGGGGGGGGGGGGGGGGGGGGGGGGGGGGGGACTTCTTAAAGAAAAAAGTAAAAGTAAAAGAAAACTAGTTTTACTTTTACTTCTTTTTACTTCTTGAAAAAATGACACCATCATCCAACTTTGTAGATATCATAGAGAGGATGAAGAATCCGGTTGTATTTCTTAATTTGGGCCAGTAGAAAAAAAGTAATGGTCTTTCAAAGTTTGGCTGCAGGAGGGTGTGTGTGGGGGGTGGGGGGTGGGGGCGAGGGAAAAATCTGACAATTTCAAAACGTTAGGTACTTTCCAGGCACTTTTTTCTAGCCCTCATAATGACATGGGAGTGGAACTAGGGTGTTCCTCTACTAAATACCAGTCCATGTATGCTATTGGGGGTTAATCCACCACATATTTTGCCCATGGCGGAGGGGTGGGGGGAGAGAGAGAGACCCTGGGGTCTCTCTCTCTCTCTCTCTCTCTCTCTCTCTCTCTCTCTCTCTCTCTCTCTCTCTCTCCACACACACACAACGCCCTAACCAACACGAGTACAACGACGTACGGAGCAAAACCTCGTGGTAGTTCTCTTCTTCTTCCTTTTTTACTGACTTTTTTCGGATTTATTTTGACTGACTGACTGACTGGCTGACTGACCCCCAAGCCCCACCAAACAATGTAACATTGATGATGATGATTTGATATGTTTCAAACATTCCCAATGGTCTCGAGACCAACCTCAATGGAGAGGCCTTTGAGGAGGCAAATCCAAAAACGTAATAAGATTTGCTCTTTCAGATTTGACAAGTCCTATGCAGCGTCTCAAGCGACGTGGAAAATTGGCGAGTGTGTAGGCAACGGAGCGCAAGGTTGCAAAGATGGAGCTTACCGAAGCGATTTAGTTACGCGACCGTTGGCTGACGTGTCAGGCTTCAAGTTTTTCGGTCGGACAGACGAACAAATGGGTAACCCTGGGGGCTCCCGCCCCCTTGAAGAGGGGGCTCCGCAAAAACAAAAACTGTGATGGGGTCTTTCACTTCTTTTGCCCCCCACCCCCCCACCCCCCTGCTAAAAATGAATGAAATATAAATAATGTTATTAAATATCGTAATTGCTTAATACAAATAATGTTATATAAATATCGTAATTGCTCTTGCAGCTCATCGCCAGCCAAGGTTGGCTCAAAGGAAGGCGGAGGTGGAAGTGTGCGCAGCCCTGGCGGCGATCCAATCAAGGTAGGCCGCACACTCATCCTTATGCTCATCATCATACACATACTCATCACACCCATTGTCATTAATACTTATCATCATCATCATCATCATCTTCATACTTACTGCATAAATTATGCTCAAAGGAAGGCGGAGGTGGAGGTGTGCGCAGCCCTGGTGGCGATCCAATCAAGGTAGGCCTCTACTCAAATCATACTTATCATCACCATCATCATCATCATCATACACATACTCATCACACCCATTGTCATTAATACTTATCATCATCATCATCATCTTCATACTTAATGCATAAATTATGCTCAAAGGAAGGCGGAGGTGGAGGTGTGCGCAGCCCTGGCGGCGATCCAATCAAGGTAGGCCTCTACTCAAATCATACTTATCATCATCATCATCATCATACTCATACTCATCACACCCATTGTCATTAATACTTATCATCATCATCATCATCTTCATACTTACTGCATAAATTATGCTTAAAGGAAGGCAGAGGTGGAGGTGTGCGCAGCCCTGGCAGCGATCCAATCAAGGTAGGCCTCCACTCAAATCATACTTATCATCACCATCATCATCATCATCATACACATACTCATCACACCCATTGTCATTAATACTTATCATCATCATCATCATCATCTTCATACTTACTGCATAAATTATGCTCAAAGGAAGGCGGAGGTGGAGGTGTGCGCAGCCCTGGTGGCGATCCAATCAAGGTAGGCCTCTACTCAAATCATACTTATCATCATCATCATCATCATCATCATCATACACATACTCATCACACCCATTGTCATTAATACTTATCATTATCATCATCATCATCTTCATACTTACTGCATAAATTATGCTCAAAGGAAGGCGGAGGTGGAAGTGTGCGCAGCCCTGGCAGCGATTCAATCAAGGTAGGCCTCTACTCAAATCACACTCACACTTATGCTCATCATACTCATACTCATACTCGTGCTCATCATCATGCTCATATTCATACTTATCATACTTCATCATCGTACTCAACACATACTGCATATATGATTTATGAAAGATGGCAGCTGATGACAGAGGTGCAAGTGGGCGCAGCCCTGGTAGCGATTCAATCATGGTAGGCCTCTACTCAAATCACACTTATCATCATCATACTCATACTTATACTACTCCGCCTCCTTTTCCTCCTCCTCCTCATCATCATCATCCTCATCATTATCATCATCATCCTCATCCTCATCCTCATCCTCATCATCATCGATCATCATCATCATATCATCATCATCATCCTCCTCATCCTCATCCTCATCCTCATCATCCTCATCATCATACTCATACTCAATACTTACTGCATATATATTATAAATGAAGGTGGAAGTGGGCACAGCCCTGGCAGTAATTCAATCGAAGCAAGGTAGTCCTCAACTAAACATCACACCAATACGTATTCATGTTATGCCAATAGCATGCATGTCACTTGTCAAACATCATCTGAGTCAGCTACTTACAGGCCTAGAGGTGGAAGTGTGTGAAGCCCTGGCAGAGATTCAAGCAAGGTCTGCCTCTGCTCAAATAGCCTAGTCAGACTGCCAGCATCACAGGATATCATATGATACCATGATGTCATATTGACGTTTCCTACTTGAATGTGTGTGTGGGTGTGTTGTGCAGGGTGACACATCAGCATCAAAGTTTTGTGTCAGCATCCCAGCGTGTGGTCAGCAGCACAGCCCCTTCTTCCCATTTCCAATCGCCAAATAGGGGCGCCCTCCACACTCATCAGCCTTATACACACGCATATACTTATGTATATCCATACTTCAATGTGTGTGTGTGTGTGTTGTGCAGGGTGGCACGTCAGCAGCACAGCGTGTAGTCAGCAGCACAGCCCCTTCTTCCCCTTCCAATCGCCAAATAGAGGCGCCCTCTACACTCATCAGCCTTATACACACTTATACCTATACATATGTATATATGCCCATACTTGAATGTGTGTGTTGTGCAGGGTGGCACGTCAGCATCACAGCGTGTGGTCAGCAGCACAACCCTTTCTTCCCATTTCCAATCGCCAAACAGGGGCACCCTCCACACTCATCAGCCTTATACACACGCCTAAACCTATATATATATATATATGTATCCTTACTTCAATGTGTGTGTGTGCAGGGTGGCACAAAGTGTTTTGTCAGCAGCACAGCCTCTTCTTCCCCTGTCCGATCGCCAAACAAAGGTGCCCTCTACTCTCATCAGCCTTATACACATATATGTATATATACCAATCCTTCAATTTATGTGCGCTGTCCAGGGTGGCACATCAGCATCAAAGCGTGTAGTCAGCAGCACAGCCCCATCTTCCCCTCTCCAATCCTCAAATAGAGGCGCCCTCTACACTCATCAGCGCCCGGTGTCAGCAAATGAGATGGCCACAAAATCAAAAGAGCTTGTGACGGTGCGTGGTGGTGGTGGTGTGGTTGGATGGTGGTGGTGGTGGTGTCGTCGAAATGGTGGTTTGGGGGTTGGGTGTGGTGGGGTTGTGACGGTATGTGTTGATGTCCATAGGGGTGGTCCATGCATCGGCACGGCGTGGACCACCACCGCCAACCCATCACACTCCCTCTACACTCATCAAGTCATCAGAGAACGGTGTCAGCTAATGAGATGGCCACAAAATCAAAAGCGCTTGTAACGGTATGTGTTGGTGGTGTCGTGGTGGTGGTGTCGTGGTTGGATGGTGGTGGTGTGGTGGTTGGATTGTTGTGGTGGTGGTGTAGTGGTTGAATGGTGGTGGTGTGGTGGTTGGATGGTTGTGGTGTGGTGGGTGGATGTGGTGGGGTTGTGGCAGAACGTGTTGATGTCCATAGTCCCACCTCACAACGCAATGCAATTCAACCCAGATCAGATCAACACAGCCCAACTGTGTCCATAGTCTCACCTCTCAATGCAAGTCAACCCAGGTCAGATCAGATCAGATCAACACAGCCCAACTGTGTCCATAGTCTCACCTCTCAATGCAAGTCAACCCAGGTCAGATCAGATCAACACAGCTCAACTGTGTCCTTAGTCTCACCTCTCAATGCATGTCAACCCAGCTCAGGTCAGATCAACTATTTCTATAGTCTCACCTCTCAAGGCAAGTCAACCCAGATCAGATCAGATCAACACAGCTTAACTGTGTCCATAGTCTCTCCTCTTAATGCAATGCAATTCAAAGCAGATCAGATCAGATCAACTTAACTGTATTCATAGTCTCACCTCTCAACGCAAGTCAAACAGCTCATTCACATCAGATCAACTGAACTGTGTTCAAAGTCTCACCTTTCAATGCAAGTCAAACAGCTCAGATCAGATCAGACCAACTTAACTGTATTCATAGTCTCACCTCTCAACGCAAGTCAAACAGCTCATTCACATCAGATCAACTGAACTGTGTTCAAAGTCTCTCCTTTCAATGCAAGTCAAACAGCTCAGATCAGATCAGATCAACTTAACTGTGTTCATAGTCTCACCTCTCAACACTATGTATAATTGCTTGTCGAAGTACAATGAGTGATTAAATGTACTCACAAAGGTTTCAAATCGTGAGAAAAAGCATGAAATATCCGATTTTGTGCCATAATGTTTCGCCGGTACTTCTCGATACTAATATGTGGCCAAAACACGATTTCCTTAGTGCAACATACCATAGAATTTTAAGGCGTTTCCGAATATGCAATAAAAGTTACATTTGGAGAATATTGGGGCAAAACCTTTTTTGTCCTTTTTAGGGTGTGTTTTTGTACTTTGTACTGCCATTTGCGATGCTTATATGTTGGCAAAATATGAAAAACAAAAAAGGGGGTCATAGAATTTCAAGGAGAGTCCGAATATTCAATAAAAATGAGGTTTGGATATATGTGGAGAAAGTTTTTTTTTGTCTCATCCATGTTTTTGGAACCGGACACATATCCGGAGCGATAATCCCTTCAAAACAGAAAATGAAACGAGTACGAAGAATGCAACACCGACAAATTATCGATGTTGTGCTATAATTACACCGCAAGCTGAATTGGTATGCTTGTATCTTGCTCAAACAACTCCTGTTCAGTGCTGCGGATAATGAAATTTCGCCAAGAACCCGAATTTAAACATACTAATGATGTTCAGGGCTTCTTGGTGTGTAAAAGTGCGATTTTCGAAAAACGTTTTTTTGGTCCGAGGCAGATTCGAACTGCCGACCTCTAGATTACATGTTTGGCTCAATGGTCTAAGTGCGCAATGTAGCAAAACGCTCAAGTGCCAAATTTACTATTTCACGAATTGGGATTAATATATGTTTTGAGAACATTTATATTCCCAAACGGATTGTAAGGCACGTGATGGTATACTACTCACTTGCAATGTTAGCTCGTGGCACCCTTAAGTCGAATCCTTACCCGTGAATTGTTACGTTTTGGCCCAAAACACCCCAAAATGTGTTGTATTTTTGACTTGTGTTGCTAACGATTGCTCTGATGATATTGTGGTCGAAGTAAATAAGATGCACAATTGCTATATGATATACGATGTGTACCATTGGTTCGAGTAAGATAAGCGCAACACCGTTAAATAACCAAAAAAACTCGAAAATGTTTCATTTTCTGTTTTGAAGGGATTATCGCTCCGGATATGTGTCCAGTCCTGTCCTGTCCTGTCCTACTAAAAAAATGGATGAGACAAAAAAAAACTTTCTCCACAATTATCCAAACCTCATTTTTATTGAATATTCGGACTCTCCTTGAAATTCTATGACCCCCTCTTCGTGTTATTCATGTTTCGCCAACATATGAGCATCGCAAATGGCAGTACAAAGTACAAAAACACACCCTAAAAAGGACAAAAATAAGGTTTTGCCCCAATATTCTCCAAATGTAAATTTTATTGCATATTCGGAAACGCCTTGAAACTCTATGGTATGTGGCAGTAATGAAATCATGTTTTGGCCACATATAAGTATCGAGATGTGCGGTACAAAGTTCTTTAAAGACCAGGCAAAAAAGTATAGCACAAAATCGGACATTTGATGCTTTTTCTCACGATTTGAAACCTTTATGAGTACATTTAAGCACTCGTTGTACTTCGAAAAGCAATTATACACATTATACAGCCAGGTCACATTCTCACAAGAGCACATCTAAGCATCGCAATTCGCAAAATCGAAAGTTTGCACCTTGGCACTTAGGCAATTTGGCTCATTCATGAAAATCAAAATCGTGAGAAAACAGTCGACCCAGATCAGATCAGATCAAGTTACTGTGTTCATAGCCTTACCTTTCAATTCAAGTCAACCCAGCTCATTCAGATCAGATCAGATAAACACAGCTTAACTGTATCCATATCCTCACCTCTCAACGCTCCTTTCTCCACAGGTCAACGGCCGCCAACGACCCGGCTCTGCCCCTCTGACACTGCTCGGTCGGACAGCCCTCTCCTTCAGCACCAAGGACTCCATGCCTGAAGTGGGCTCCCCTGTCCACCGCAGCAAGAGCACTGGCAGCGAGTCAGCCGGCTCCAAAATCCCTCAGCCCTTCTCCAACAGCCTCCTGGGCTCCCTCCGACAGCCCACCTCCACCAAGTCCTCTCCCTCCACCCCCACACCCACCACCTCCGCCGCCTCCCAATTCAGCCTGCCCTCCGCCTTCTCCAAGCACTCCTCTCCGCAGCATCCTGGTGCATTGATCGTCGCCTCTGCCTCCAGCTTGGCACAGGCCAAAGACCTCCCCTCCAAAAACTCAACTTGCACCGGCACGGCATGGACCACGTCCGCCAACCCATCACACTCCAACTCCAAGGATGCGCTAAGCCCAGCTCTTGTGGGGAAAGAGTCGTTTGTTGGTATGCCGAGCTCAAGCAGTGTGCGTAGGTCACTTTCAGGGGGAACTGAAAGCAGTGGCAATGCGCTCGTGGGGAAAGAGTCGGTGGGCGGTATGACCAGTTCAATTAGTGTGCGTAGGTCGCTATCAGGGGGAAATGATGGCTGTGGAAATGCGCTCGTGGGGAAAGAGTCGGTGGGCGGTATGATGAGCTCCAGTAGTGCGCGTAGGTCGCTATCAGGGGGAACTGACGGCTGTGGCAATGGGCTGGTTAAGTCATTCAGTGGAAACGGCGTCGAGGTCGGTACAGACATGATTGGGGCGCGGAGATCGTTGACGGGGTCAATTGGTGGTGAAGGTCTTGGGGGCGGGTCACCCTTGCGTAAATCATTTGATGGCAGTGCAGACGTGATTGGGGCGCGGAGATCGTTGACTGGGTCAATTGGTGGTGAAGGTCTTGGGGGCGGGTCACCCTTGCGCAAATCATTTGACGGCAGTGCAGACGTGATTGGGGCGCGGAGATCGTTGACTGGGTCAATTGGTGGTGAAGGTCTTGGGGGCGGGTTACCCATGCGGAAATCAGTTGACGGCAGCGTAGACACAATTGGGGGTCGGAGATCGTTGGCGGGGTCAATTGGTGGTGAAGGTCCTGGGGGCGGGCCATCCATGCGGAAGTCTCTGAGTCTGGGTGGTGATGTGGATGGTGCAATGTGCAAGTCAAGTTGTGCAACAGGCAGCTTGATTAAGAAGAAAAGCAGTGATGATGGTCAAGTACACAGCTCTCAGAGTAG
The DNA here is from genome assembly GCA_022414725.1 of Microglena sp. YARC. NCBI lineage: Eukaryota > Viridiplantae > Chlorophyta > Chlorophyceae > Chlamydomonadales > Chlamydomonadaceae > Microglena > Microglena sp. YARC. The sequence continues at coordinate 11,075,900 of CM039467.1, forward strand.
TGGTAGTGCTGAAGTACAGGGATCCAAGAGCAGTGGTGGTGGTCAAGTGCAAGGGCCAAAGGATGCAACCAAAACCCGTTTGCCTTCAAGAACAAAAGACAGCACCAAAAACAGCGGAGCAAATTCTCCTACAAAGGCAAAAGATGTCACCAAAAACAGTGGTGTTGATTTGCCTTCTTCTGCAAAAGACAGCGCCAAAACGAGCGGGGCGAATTCACCGTCTCCTACAACAGACGGCGCCAAATCCAGCAGAGCGAATTCGCATTCACCGGCAAAAGACAGCGCCAAATCCAGCGGGGGTAATTTGCCTTCTCCTGCAAAAGACAGCGCCAAAACTGGCGGGGCAAATTCACCGTCTCCTACAACAGAAGGCGCCAAATCCAGCAGAGTGAATTCGCTTTCTCCTGCAACAGACATCACCAAAACCAGCAAAGTGAATTCGCATTCACCGGCAAAAGACAGCGCCAAAACCAGCGGAGCCAATTTGCATTCACCGGCAAAAGACAGCACCAAAAACAGCGGAGGTAATTTGCCTTCTCCTGCAAAAGACAGTGCCAAAACCAATGTTACCAGCTCTCCTTCTCCTGCACCAGACAGCGCCAAATCCAGCAAAGCGAATTCGCATTCACCGGCAAAAGACAGCGCCAATACGAGCAGAGTGTCTCCTGTTTGCGCCATGGCTAAGCGAAACCTAACTGTGGACCTGGATAACCTCTCAGTCAATGCGGGCAAGATGCAGCAGGCTAGGCTGCCCTCACATGGTGGTGCGGCTGGCGGTAGTGGTAGTGAAGGTGGTGTTGCTGGTGGTGCCTCTGGCGGTGGTGGTACTGTTGGTGGTGGTGCTGCTGCTGCTGGCGGTGGTGGTAGTGTTGTTGCTAGTTCTGGTGCTGCTGCTGCTGCTGGCGGTGGTGGTAGTGTTGTTGTTGGTTCTGGTGGTGGTGGTGGTGGTGGTGGTGGTGGTGGCAGGAACAGTAGCTGCAGCACTACCAGTCAGGTGGCCAAGGGGAAGGAAGCGCGCACTAGTCCGAGTAAAGAGACTTGGGACAAGTTGATGGCAGATGCTAAGCTGCCCCACCCCTCAACTTCAAACATGCACGACCTGCTTGTGGAGGCAACAAAAACGGCAGCCTGCTTTGGTATCGATACAAAATGGATAGATTCACTGTTTGCATGATGTTGGAATCCTTATGGGCAGCTTGTGGTTTGCAACACAGTTACACAGTGGTGTGAGTCAACATGTATGTATGTGTGTACGGATGTATGTGTGTGTGTGTACGTATGTATGTATGTGTCTGTATGTATGTTACAGTCCAGGGGTAGGCCAAATAGGCTCAAGGGACTTGTCCAACCGTGATAGGAAGGGCTGGAAAGAAAAAACATTGACACATAACCCCGTCCCACTCAGCAACCCAGAACCTGACCTTGGACTTGGACAGCCTCACCACAGACAAGTGGATAGCTGCTGTGGTGTGAGTTAACATGTATGTATGTATGTTGTTACAGTCCAGGGGTAGGCCAAATAGGCGAAAGGGACACATAGCCCCGTCCCACTCAACAACCCAGAACCTGACCTTAGGCTTGGGCAGCCTCACCACGGACAGGTCGATAGCCGCTGTGGTGTGAGTTAATATGTATGTATGTATGTTGTTACAGTCCAGGGGTAGGCCAAATAGGCTGAAGGGACATTAAGCCCTGTCCCACTCAACGACTCAGAACCTGACCTTGGACTTGGACAGCCTCACCACAGACAGGTTGATAGCCGCTGTGGTGTGAGTTAATATGTAGCCCCGTCCCACTCAGCAACCCAGAACCTGACCTTAGACTTGGACAGCCTCACTACAGACATTGTGATGATACCGCCTGGTGGGGCGTCGGATTAAGTGAGCCCTGTCTTACGGCGGTAGAGAACGGGCTGCTACTTTACCTGGACAGTGCTACCATGGCGCTTGACAGCGACCGCGAACACTAAGGCGCACCCATAGGGATTCAAACCCCACACCTTCTGCCTGATTTCAACGAACTCAACCATTGAGCCAATCGTCGAAACGGGAGAATCACCACAGACAAGCGGATGGCTGGTGCTAAACTTCCCCATGCCTCTACCGCATAAATGATCTTGGCTAAAAATAAAGTTGTGAAAGGAAGTTCACCCCAGGAGGTGGGTCTCCCGATACCAACCAGGGATACCGAGGATTTATATTTATTTTATTTCGTTACAGTACCTTGCTTCCCGAATGCATTTATTTCGTTTCAGTCTGTTGCAGTACCTCATTTAATTTATTTCGTTACAGTGTAGAAGTGTTGTTTAAGGATTTGGGCCTAAACTCTTATAATCGACCATTTAACTTGAACTTGGTTACCGTACATAGCTTCAGACAGCAATTTGGCTGCTCGCCGTCTTCGGCAGTAAAACAATTATAACCAGGAAAATGTAAAGTCGAACTCTCTTTTTTTGCCTTTTTGAGCCCCACTGCGCGTTCGGCACAGTTTTTTGCAACCCCCTGTGGGCGCAGCAAGCAATTTTTGCACTACAAAGCGCAGTTTTGTTTTCAAGAGCGCTGAAGCGCTGGCCAATTTGGTCAATGGAAGTGCCCTGCTCCCAAAGTGAAAAAACCCGAAGGTAAAAAACAAAAGTGCAGGCAAAAACGGAGCTTTTTAGGGGGGGGAGAAAAAGTGCGGTATGAAAAATTGTCCAAAAAGTGCACCAGAAGGGTATTAACAAAGTTTCGGTATTGCCAGCACATTTCGGAAAGGCCATTGTCCTACCCTGACTACAGGCGTCAACTAATTTCAAGTTGCTCAAATGAAAAGCACGATCAGTTGATTGTCGGCTTTGTCGCTCCAATCAAGAACCCTATTTCAAGATGCCTACCTCTCCCCACATTCATGGGTGCCAATCTGCCCCCTCAACTGTGTGCTTGTGTCACTGCCTTGAGCTAACGTGACTTGACTTGAGTTGGTGCAAATTGTCAATTAATTTGTGCTGGACTCATGCATTTGCACAGAGTTCAATTAGAAGTTAGACTGTTGAAGGAGCCAATTTGAAAATAGCTCCAACCGGAGACTGGCCAGGCCGCACCGGAACCAGAGTGGCTATGTAAAAGGGGGCTGCAAACACGACAGGTCATTAGAGCGTGTCGCTTGCGAAAAACGCTTTGGCACCGGCATGAACTTTCGTAGGTAGAGGAGAAAGTAGCTACTTGTAGCTGGATAAAGCTGCAAAACATTGAACAACTTTTGCGAAGGATCTTGTCCGCTGCGATGCTGTTAATTCAAGCCGTGCGAACTCCAACTACGAGCCAAATATTTTGGTGCGGAGGTGCCTAGTATCGGTCAAACGCCTGGACGGAGGCTCGGAGAGGCGGACAGATGGAGAACGGAGAGAGACACGGGGGGAACTTAGGGCTTCAGGGGGGGTCCAGAGGGGGCTAACGCGGAAAACACACAGGGAATACCGGGAAAATACACTTGGGCATGGGCTGATAGTCAACTCCGCATGCAGACAGTGAGCAGCCTGAAGGCTGATAGACCATGTAATGGAAACAATACAGACACGTTACTGGAATTCAAAGAATAAGGGTATATATCTAACTTCGTTTGTTCACAAATACACTGCCCATCTCTGCGTAATATCTATTCCCAATATATATAATTATACACATAATAGCCAGCTCCTGGAACCGACTCATAACGGATTTGTAACCAATACACACCCGATTCATAACTTATTCTTGGCCAATTTATAACCCATTGGAAACCAATTCAGAAACGATTCGGTACAATTAGTTTATGACAGGTTGGTCGCCTTGGCCGCCTTCGATTCTATCCCAGGCCTGGTTATGACAGGCTGGCGGCCAAGGCGCCTTAGCCGCCTTCGGTTCTATCCCAGGCCTGGTTATGACAGGCTGGCGGCCAAGGCGCCTTAGCCGCCTTCGGTTCTATCCCAGGCCTGGTTATGACATGCTGGCGGCCAAGCCGCCTTAGCCGCCTTCAGTTCTACCCCGGGTCTGTTTATGACAGGCTGATGGCCAATGTGCCTTGGCCGCCTTCGGTTCTATCCCAGGCCTGGTTATAACAAGTTGGCGGCCCAGGCGCCCCTTCGGTTCTATCCCAGGCCTGGTTGCTGACACCACAGATAATCAATACTATGAACATTAACGATCACACCAACAGCAGCCTTCACAGAGAAACTACGACTGGAAGTCGCCCTCAAGCTCTGCACCAAACTTCACAGCCATGCCGCTGCCTCCTTCCAGTCCAGACCAGGGTACTACTAAGCGCTGCCTTTTTTAGCCCCTAAGCGCGTTTCGCGCAGTTTTTTTTTCAATCCCCTGTGGGTGCAGCGCGCAGTTTTTGCGCTTTTTGCACAATAAACTTTTGGCACTGAAGCGCTGACCAATTTGATGTTTTGAGCGCTTTAAGCTGTCCAATTGGGCAAGAAGTAGTACCCTGGTCCAGACACACGAAACTGGCCCCCAAAACTCGTCCAGGGGGATGACAGCCCCCCCCCCCCCCCCCCCCCTTTTGGTGGTTGGCCCCGGTGAAAGCAACCGGGCTGCCCCCCTCAACCTCACGCCTCGTAATAAGACGTCCTATTTATTTATTTGTCTACAACTGGAAGTGCGGCAGTAGCTGGTGCAAGAGGGTCAATAAAGGAATAAATAAGGAAGAGGGCAGCACACCCAAGTCACTTTTTACTTATTGCAACCACCTTCTGATCAGTGCAACGACAGGCCAGCCATGTCAGGGGGGTGGCCTACCCCAAAGCACAGATAGTGCTGAAGGAAGTGGGTGCGCCACCTTCTGGAGTCAAAGCTAGTGCAATGAGAGGTCGGCCATGTCAGGGGGGTGACCCACCCAAGTCACTTTTTACTTTTTGCAACCTTTGTTTCAAAACTGAGTTTCAACACCCTTGCTTCACTTTTTGGCGGAGCCCCCCCTTCAGGGGGGTGGGAGCCCCCAGTGTTACCCATTTGTCCGGTCGACCGACCGACCGACCGGCAATCCATCCATCCATCTGACCGTGATGAAGCCAGACACGCTAGCCAACGGTCTCGTATCTAACTCGCTTCCATTGCCACCTGTCGCTCCCTCGCGATCACTCTCCTCCGTCGCAGGCAACCCTGCATAGAACATGTTGCAACAGATGGACTTGCACTAGCCCTAACACCCTCCCTGAGCTCAGTGCAATGATAGGTCTGCCATGTCAGGGGGGTGACCTACACCCCCAGTAGAGATGGTGCTGAAGGAGGTGGGTGCACCACCTCCCGAAGTCGAACCGGAGTACCTGACCCGAGACCGGTGGTTCAGGTTCCAAGGGCTTGTAGGAGAGGCACTCTTTTGAGCTGAAGAGAAGGGGTCTCCCTGGAATTGGTGGGGCAGGATTGATTTAGTGTGTGTGTGTGTGTGTGTGTGTGTGTGTGTGTGTGTGTGTGTGTAGGGGGTAGGGGGGGGGGGGGAGAGTGGTTGAGCAGAAGAGAAGGAGTCTCCCTGGAATTGGTGGTGGTGGAAGTGATTCAGTGTTTGGGTGTGTGGGGAAGTGGTTGAGCTGAAGAAAAGGGGTCTCCTTGGAATTGTAGGGGCAAGAGTGGTTCAGTGTGAGGGTGGTTGGGAAAGTGGTTGGGGAAGTGGTTTAGCAGAAAATAATGGGTCTCCCAGGAATTGGGGGGGGGGGGGGGGGGTATACGATGGGGGGCGGGGTAGTGAGGTGGTGGTGGGGTATCTGGGGGTACATGTATATTAGTAATATTACTAACACACCTGGGCAGGAGTTTAGGGCTGCTAGCACTAAAATAAATCCCGTGATTATAGCGCTAGTTATAGAGTTAAAGAGGGGAGAAATAGCACGTCGTCGAACGAACCCTACATAGCGTGTCATAGGTAATGATAACGCCTGGTGGGGCGTGGTGTTGAGGGAGCCCGTCGTACGCGGGTGGGGAGCGGTCTCCTACCTCAACTGGACAAGCTACCATCGCGGTTGACGACGACCTAGCGTGTAATACAATCCCTACATAGCCTGTCATACGCACCGTACGTAGCCATAGGTACCTAGCCAGTAGTAGCCATATGTAGCCTGCCGTACGTAACCCTACGTAGCCCATCATATGTAGCCCTACCTAGCCCTACGTATGTACCCAACGTAGCCATAGGTACCTAGCCCGTAGTAGCCATAGGTAGCCCGTCGTACGTAGCCCTACGTAGCCCGTCCTACGTAGCCCTGCGTACGTAGCCTGTAGTAGCCCTACGTAGCCCGTCGTGCGTAGCCCGTCATACGTAGCCCTGCGTACGTATCCTGTAGTAGCCCTACGTAGCCCGTCGTACGTAGCCCTACGTAGCCCGTCATACGTAGCCCTGCGTACGTAGCCTGTAGTAGCCCTATGTAGCTCGTCATACGTAGCCCTGCGTAGCCCGTAATAGCCCTACGTACGTAGCCCGTCCTACGTACCCTACGTACCCTACAAAATGTGCAGCGGTCTAGATGTTGGACTGACCAATCACGGATGTTTTTTCTTCCGCAGTTATGAGCTACTTCATCATGAACTCATGATGGTCAGATCCTTCACACTAACACACATGAGGGGGCTCCATGCCCACCTGAGGGTTTCCTCGAGCAGCCAAGTACTAGTAATAGTAGTGCTGCATATTAATAATATTACTAACACACCTGAGGGGGCTGCATGCCCATCTGGGTTTTCCCCCTAGCAGCCAAGTACTGGCAATAGTAGTATTGCATATTATTAATATTAGTAATATTAGTAACACACCTGAGGGGGCTTGAAGCCCATCTGGGGGGTTCCACCAGCGGCCAGGTACTGGTAATAGTAGTATTGGTAGTAGGGGTCAAAAGGAGCGGGGGCAGCAGAAGGGTAGGCACCGGCGCCTGAGGGAAAGGTACCCCAGGGCATGCCCCCCCCACCACCAGCATGGGGGGGCGGGACAAAGAGGGGCATGGGGTAGGCTGACCAATTGTTGCCCACCTCGTTGCCACGGACCATGGGGGGCTGCACATTGGGATTCGGACAGTTGGGAGTGAGTGGTGGGTATGAATAGTATTTCAGTCATGGGAGTCGTGAGAATGAACATTGGGAATCGAACAGTTGGGAGTGGGTTGGGAGTATGAACTTTAGTATTGTAGTCATGGGAGTCAAGAGATTGATAAAATAAATAAAGGGGGGCATGGGTTGTTGCCAACCTCGTTGCCACGGACCATGGGGGGCTGCAAATTGGAAATCGGAAAGTTGAGAGCGAGGTATGACCAGGGTACTTCAAATGGCCTAATTGGACAGCGCTTTAGCGCACTTGTAAACAAAAAAACTGCGCTTTGTGGTGCAAAAAATGCTTGCAGCGCCCACAAGGGGTTGCAAAAAACTGCGCTTAGAGCGCAGAGGGGGTCAGAGCTCAGAAAAAGTCAGCACTCAAAAGCACAAAAGCGCGCGCTTTGAATTACCCTGGTTATGAGTAACGACTTTAATTCTTCAGTCATGGGAGTCATGGGATTGACAAAATAAATAAATAATAAACCAACAAATAAATAAATAAATACATAAACAAATAAATAAATAAGAAAGGTGACCCTCAAGCTGATAGGGGTCATGGGAGCCATGGGAGTAGGGAATTATAAAACATTTAAATAAATAAATACCGCATAAATAAATAAATTGACTATCTCCATAGGTGCCTAAGTCCGAAAACGCCCTAAGTCGATACAAGAATGTGATACAGAGCCGTACATGGCCCAAACTGCTCGGAATCGAATTCTGTCAGGCTCATATTGTTCGCGACGGTGTCAGCTATGCGCGCAGCTACTTTTAGTGCGCGTTCGCATCTGGTCGCGAGCAGCCTTGTTCGGCAGGCCGGAGGCAGTACATCAGATGTGCGATAATTAGTGATACAAATCTACTTAGCGTCATATACGAGGCCGCGCGAGCTATTCCGAAGAAAGGTACCTCGGGACGAAAGGCTTATCGAACCCCTATTACAAGGTCGGAGGCTGCGCTTCAGCCTTGGCATCGGAATCTACTGAAATAGCTGTACATCTCAAGATTTCACCTCCCTGTGGCCTACCACACCATGGCTCAGGATTAGGGTGTGTTTTCAATGATCTACCTCAAATCAAAAACTGAGTTCGGATGTGGATGTTTGAAGACAAATTTAAGAACAAGTTTGTTCTTTGAATTTATTTTCAAAAACAAATTGAATTTTGAATTTTCGAAAAAAAAGAAAAAGTTGTTCTGCACGCTATATCTTGAGATAGAGCAAAACCGAGGCCCAAAATGTTTCAATTGAGGCTGTGCAACTCTGACCTAGACTTAGGACACCCACGAAATGTAATAATCAGTGTTTTGGAGGTCCGTACTCAGCTGTACTGCCTGTGTACTGCCTTCCAAGACCTTCCGTAATAACTACTGGTAGGGAAAGACGTTACACAACATTTGTACCCAGTGTTCTTTTTTAATGGCTTGTTTCAGTCGCGATAGGCTCCGTATCATTTCCTGCGTAAAACCCGTATCGACTTAGGGAACCCCATAGTGACAAATTAGCATGTTTTACTTGACCTGGTCCCCACCATTTGAGAAAACCCAAATCCGAGTATTTGTGTGTTGAACTGATGTGGTTGGGCAACTTATTAGCAAAAAATCTTTGTTTTGGGACTTGAGGGCATAGGCTCAATCCATCCGTATCACTCAGGGTCTGACTTAGGCACCTATGGAGATAATAAAAAAATAAACTGAGTGCAACTCACCCTGATGGGGTCATGGGAGCCATGGGAGTTGGGAATTATAAAACATTTAAATAAATAAACCAACGCATAAATAATTAATTAGCTAATAAATAAATAAACAAATAAACTGAGTGCAACTCACCCTCATGGGGGTCATGGGAGTAAGGGAATGTAAAATAATTAAATAAATAAACTGATAAATTAACTAATAAATAAATAAACTGAGTGCAACTCACCATGATGGGAGCCATGGGGGTAGGGGATTATAAAATAATTAAATAAATTAACCAATAAATAAATAAACTAATAAATGAATAAACCAACACATAAATACATAAATTGCACTCACACCGATGGGGGTCATGGGAGCCATGGGAGTTGGGAAATATAAAATAAGCAAATAAATAAATAAACCAACACATAAATTAATAAACTAATAAATGAAAAACCTAGTGCCACTCACCCTGATGCGAGTCATGGGAGAAGGGAAAGATACAATAAATAAATCGATATACCAACAAATACATACATGAAAAAGAAAATAAATAAATATACCAACAATTACATACATGAAAAAATAAATAAACTGTGTGCCATTCGCCCTGATGGGAGTCATGGGAGTAGGGAATGAGCCTTGGACCATAGCAGCAGCTAGCTTTTCATTCCCCTTTGATTCGAAGGTAAAAAGTATAAGAAAAAGTAAAAAGCAAAAAGCATGAAGAAAAGAAAAAAGGGATGGCGAACCGTGTGCCTCTCAGCCCGATGGGGGTCATGGGATTGGTACAAAATATATTAATACAAATAAACAAAGTAATACAAATACAAAAAAAAGTATGCCACTCACCCTGGTGTGGGTCTTAGGATTGACACAAAGTAAAAAATAAAATAAAAATGTGTGCCTCTCACACTGGTGGGGGGTAATAGGATTGATACAAAATTAAAATAAATAAAAAGTGTGCCACTCACCCTGATGGGGGTCATAGGAGCAATGGGAGTAGGGAACTATAAAAGAAGTAAATAAATAAACTAATCAATGAAAACAACTTAGTGCCACTCACCCTGATGGGGGTCATGGGGGCAATGGGAGTAGGGAATGAGCCCTGGGCCATGGCGGCAGCCAGCTTCGAGGATGAGCGCCCCCATGAAATTTGAAGGTAATAAGTGTACAGAACAAATAAAAGAAAAACAAAATAGGGAAATGAAAAAAAATCATGATGGCAAACCATGTGCTACTCAACCTGAGGGGGATCATGGGAGCCAGGGGAGTAGGGAATGGTGCAATAAATAAATAAATAAATAAACTAACACACAAATAAATAAAATGAGTGCCACTCACCCTGATGGGGGTCATGGGAGCAATGGGCGTAGGGAATGAGCCCTGGGCCATAGCGGCAGCCAGCTTCGAGGATGAGCGCCCCCATGAAATTCGAATGGCAGAGTTGCCGATCACCGCACCGTTCATTTGGTGGATGGCAAACTGAGCGGCGCCACGGTCGACAAACTGCACGAAGCCACAGCCCTTGCCCTGCGGCACCTGGGTGGTGGTGGTGTTGGGTGGTGTGGGTGTTGGGTGGTGTGGGGTGTTGGGTGGGTGGGTGTTGGGTGGGTGGGTGTTGGGTGGGGTGGGTGGGTGGTGTTGGGTGGGTGGGTGTTGGGTGGTGGTGGTGGTGGGTGGGTGTGGTTTACAAACTGCACAAAGCCACAGCCCTTGCCCTGCGGCACCTGGGTGGATGTGGGGTGGTGGGTGGTGGTGAGCGAGTGGGTGGTGGTGAGCGAGTCAGTGGTGGTGAGCGAGTGAGTGGTGGTGGGTGGTGGGTGGTGTGGGGGTGGTTGTCGAGTGGGTGGTGTGGGAGTAGTGGGTGGGTGGTGTGGGGTTGGTGACCCGTCACCGTTCATTTGGGGAATGGCTAACTGGTCTGCGCCATGGTAGACAAACTGCACGAAGACACAGCCCTTGCCCTGCAGCACCTGGGTGGTGGTGGTGGTGGGTGGTGTCGAGTGGTGGTGGGTGGTGGTGGTGGGTGGTGGTGGGTGGTGGTGGTGGTGGGGGGGGGGGGATGGTGTTGGGGTGGTGTGTGTTGGGTGTGTGGGTGGTGGTGGTGTTGGGTGGTGGTGGGTGTGGTCTACAAACTGCACGTAGCCCCAGCCCTTGCCCTGCGGCACCTGGGTGGTGGTGGTGGTGGGTGGTGTCGGGTGGGTGGTGGGTGGTGTCGGTGGTGTGGTGGTGTGTGTGTGTGGGGGGTGGATTGGGGGTGTGGGGGTGTGGGGGGTGGAAGTTACTGAAGTGTGAACAACCAACGAACATGTTATAACCAACAACAACAAATAACTATGCCTCACCTTGGTGTTCATGATTTCCCCAAACAAGATGTCCCGTAGCTGGGTCACGCACGAGGAAACCCCCCCAACAAAGAGTGTGGTGTTGGTGGGGTTTGAACAGTGTGACAGGGTTCGAACTCAGACTTGGCCTACCCCTGGACTGTAACAACAACAAGCACCATGTCTCATACCTTGGTGTAGCTGATTTCCTCAAACTTTGCAAAGATGGGCCGTAGTTGGGTTTAGGTCACACACGAGGAGAGCCCCCCGGCAAAGAGTGTGACAGGTTTCAAACTCAGACTTGACCTTCCCCTGGACTGTTACAACAAACAATGTGCAATGACAAACAACAACAAGCAACAAGTCTTATACCTTGGTGTAGATCATTTCCCCAAACATTGCGAAGATGGGCCGTAGTTGGGTTTAGGTCACACACGAGGAACCCCCCCCGACAAAGAGTGTGACAAGGTTAGAACTCAGACTTGGCCTACCCCTAGACTGTTACAACAACAAACATGACTCACCTTGGTGTAGATGATTTCCCCAACCTCCGGCGAAGATGTCCCGTAGGTGGGTCTCAGTCACACACGAGGAACCTCCACCCGACGAAGAGTGTGGTGTTGGTGGGGTCTGGACAGTGAGACAGGGTTACAACTCTGACTTCGCCTACCCCTGGACTGTAACTCACACAAACAAATGTCACACCTTGGTGACAAATTACTAGCAGCAGCAAACATGCAATAACAAACAACAAACAAAAAAACATGTCTCATACCTTGGTGTAGATGATTTCCCCAAACATTGCGAAGATGGGCCGTAGTTGTGTTTAGGTCACACACGAGGAGAGCCCCCCCCCCCCCCCCCCGACAAAAAGTGTGACAGGGTTAGAACTGTGTGACAGGGTTCGAACTCAGACTTGGCCTACCCCTGGACTGCTACAACAACAAACAAACATGAAATAACAAACAACAACCACCATGTCTCATACCTTGGTGTAGATGATTTCCCCAAACTTGGCAAAGATATCCCTTAGTTGGGTTTCGGTCACGCACGAGGAGAGCCCCCCGACAAAGAGCGTGGTGTTGGTGGGGTCGTAGTCAGCTGGGTGTGCTGCATTCGCACTCGATGCTCCGTCGCTGGTCCTGTTGCGTTTGAAAGGAGTGCGGTTAACAAATTAATTCTGGGTCAAATATCTGAATACAAATTCGGGGAAATGTCATAAAGCCTCCCCCAACAAAGAGTGTGCTGTTGGTGGGGTCGGCGTCGGCTGGGTGTGCTGTATTCGCAATCGTCGCTGGTCCTGGTGTTGTTTGAAAGGAGTACGGTTTACAAATTAATTCTGGGTCAAATATCCACATTTGAAACCTGGGGAAATGTTATAAAATTGTATTTGTTCCACAACCAGGAGGGAGCAATTAGAAATTAGCCCAATTAGAAATTATGACGAGGTGGGATTTGAGCCCCCCCCCCCCCCCCCCCCCCCCCCCCCCCCCCCCCCCGACAAAGAGTGTGGTGTTGGTGGGTCGGCTTCGGCTGGGTGTGCTGCATTCGCACTCGATGCTCCGTCGCTGGTCCTGTTGCGTTTGAAAGGAGTGCGGTTACCAAATTAATTCTGGGTCAAATTTCTGGTGTTGGTGGGGTCGTAGTCAGCTGGGTGTGCTGCATTTGCACTCGATGCTCCGTCGCTGGTCCTGTTGCGTTTGAAAGGAGTGCGGTTAACAAATCAATTCTGGGTCCAATATCCGAATACAAATTCGGGGAAAATGTCATGAAGCCCCCCCCCGACAAAGAGTGTGCTGTTGGTGGGGTCGTAGTCGGCTGGGTGTGCTGTATTCGCACTCGATGCACCATCACTGGTCCTGGTGTGTTTGAAAGAGATGTGGTTAACAAATTAATTCTGGGTCAAATTTGTGGTGTTGGTGGGGACATAGTCAGCTGGGTGTGCTGCATTCACACTCGAGGCTCCGTCGCTGGTCCTGGTGTGTTTGAAAGGAATTTTGTTAACAAATAAATTTTGGGTCCAATATCCAAATACAAATTCGGGGAAATGTCATGAAGCTTCCCCCAACAAAGAGTGTGCTGTTGGTGGGGTCGGCGTCGGCTGGGTGTGCTGTATTCGCAATCGTCGCTGGTCCTGGTGTTGTTTGAAAGGAGTGCGGTTTACAAATTAATTCTGGGTCAAATATCCACATTTGAAACCTGGGGAAATGTTATAAAATTGTATTTGTTCCACAACCAGGAGGGAGCAATTATAAATTATGACGAGGTGGGATTTGAGCCCCCCCCACCCCCCACCCCACCCCCCGACAAAGAGTGTGGTGTTGGTGGGGTCGGCGTCGGCTGGGTGTGCTGTATTCGCAATCGAGGCTCCGTTGCTGGTCCTGGTGTTGTTTGAAAGAAATGCAGTTCACAACTTAACAAATCTGGGTCAGATTTTCGAATTTAAATTCCCGGATAATATCATACAAATTATTGTGTTCAACCCTGAGGGGCGCAATCAGTTTCTTGGAGGCGGAGCCCCTCTTGACAGGGGCGGGAGCCCCCAGAGTTACCCATTTGTCTGTCTGGTCGACCGATCGACCGTCTGACCGAGACGAAGCCTGACACATCAGCCAATGGTCTCGTAACTAAATGTTCCCACCTGTCGCTCCGTTGCGAACACTCTCCCCCCGTTTATAGCGTCACTTGCGATGCTGCATAGAACTTGTTTCAAACCTGAAATTGGGTTCTTTATATCTTCATGGTTAGAGGCCTCCTCTAGGGACAGCTTTCTTTAGCTGATTAGGACCATTTAGGGCGCGCAAGCAACTATGTTTTTCAAAACGATTCGCGATAATTTAGCCAAAACGGGGCCAAAAGTAGCGATCGCTTTAACGGGAAGATAAATCCGTGGGCACAATTATAATAACTTTTCAGGCACGGGGAGTGAGTGTAATAACAATTCTTGAATGCGAAAGGAGAGCAAATTTCCTGCTGTAACATGCCGGTCTCGTTAAATTCTGACGAGGTCGGACTCAAGCCCTGTGCGTGATGCTGGTGGTTTGTGGTGGTGGTGGGTGGGTGGTGGTGGGTGGGTGGGTGGGTGGGCACTGAACATACCTTTTTCTACCGGAGTAAGCGCCCTTGACCATGGGTTCGTCTTCGTGTGTGTGTGTGTGTGTGGTTGATTGGTGGTGGGGTGGGTGGGTGGAGGTGGAGGTTGTGGTGGTGGGCACTGAACACACCTGGTGCTATCAGTGTATGCGCCCTTGCCCATGGGTTTGTCTTCGTGTGTGTGTGTGTGTGTGGCTGATTGGAGGAGTGTCGGTGGGTGAAGGTGGAGGTGGTGGTGGTGGGCACTGAACACACTTGGTGCTGCCGTTGTAGGCGCCCTTACCCATGGGTTTGTTCTTTGAGTGCGGTGTGTGTGTGTGTGTGGGGGGGGGGGGGGGCACTGACCACACCTGGTGCTGCCGTTCTAGGCGCCCTTGCCCATGCGTTTGTTCTTTGAGTGCGTGGTGTGTGTGTGTGGGGGGGGGGGGGGGAGGGCACTGAACACACCTGTGCTGCCGTTGTAGGCGCCCTTGCCCATGTTTGTTCTTTGAGTGCGTGGTGTGTGTGTGTGTGTGTGTGTGTGGTGTGTGTGTGTGGGGGGGCAATGAACACACCTAGAGCTGCCGTTCTAGGCGCCCTTGCCCATGGGTTTGAGCTTTGAGTGCGTGGTGTGTGTGTGTGTGTGGGGGGGGGGGGGGGGGGGGGGCACTGACCACACCTGGTGCTGCCGTTGTAGGCGCCCTTGCCCATGGGTTTGTTCTTTGTGTGTGTGTGTTTGTGTGTGTGTGTGTGTGTGTGTGGCGGTGTGTGTGTGTGGGGGGGGGGGAGGGGGGGGGGGGGGGGGCCTTGACATACCTGGTGGCCCATGGGTTAGTTTGTGTGTGTGTGTGTGTAGTGTGTGTGGTGTAGTGTGTGTGTGGTGTGTGTGCGTGCGTGTGTGTAGGTGTGTGTGGGTGTGCACTTAACATACCTGGTGCTTCTGTTGTATGCGCCCTTGCCCATGGGATTGTTCTTGTTGTGTGGTGTGTGTGTGTGATATGTGGTGTGTGTGTGTGTGTGTGTGTGTGTCTGGGTGGGGGTGGGGGGTGGGGGTGGGCACTGACCGCACCTGGTGCTTCCGTTGTAGGCGCCCTTGCCCATAGGTATGTTCTTGGTGTGTGTGGTGTGTGTGTGATATGTGGTGTGTGTGTGTGTGTCTGGGTGGGGGTGGGGGTGGTGGTGGGCACTAACCGCACCTTGTCCTGCCGTTGTAGGCGCCCTTGCCCATGGGTTTGTTCTTGGAGCCGGTAGCCTGGCAGACCCGAATCACACTCGAGGATGTTCAACAACCAAAAATGATCAAACCAGCATTTCTATCCCATTGAGGTCGAAACGAAAAGGTCGATTTTGTTTACTGAACATACCTGGTGCTCCTGTTGTATGCGCCCTTGCCCATGGGTTTGTTTTCGTGTGTGTGTGTGGTGTGTGTTTGATCGGTAGTGTGCGGGTAGGTGGAGGAGGTGGAGGTGGTGGTGGTGGGCACTGACCGCACCTGGTGCTTCCGTTGTAGGCGCCCTTGCCCATGGGTTTGTTCTTGGAGCCGGTAGCCTGGCTGACCCGAATCACTCGCGAGGAGAGTAGCACGCCATGCATCTCGGCAATGGCCCGGTCCCGATCAGTTTCCTTGCTGAAGTGCACGAAGCCGAAGCCCTTGGGCCGCCCTGTGCTTACGTCTTTGATCACCTGGGGGGGTGGGGTATGTGTGGGTTGGTGTGGGTGGGTTGGTGTGTGTGTGGGTTGGTGGGTGTGGGTGTGAGGGTGGGTGACGGTGGGTGTTTAGGTTGGTGTGTGTGGGGGGGGGGTTTGGGTTGGTGGGTGTGTGGGTGGGTGACGGTGGGTGTTTGGGTTGGTGTGGGTGGGTGGGTCAAGGTGTGTTGTATTTTGAAGGTGTGTTGTGAGTACGAGAATGTTATATTGGTGCGTGAATCACACGAAAGAAGAGTAGTACGCCGTGCATCTCGGCAATGGCCCGGTCCCGGTCAGTTTCCTTGCTGAAGTGCACAAAGCCGAAGCCCTTGGGCCGCCCTGTGCTAACATCTTTGATCACCTGGGGGGGGGGGGGGGCGGGTTGGTGTGTGGGTAAGTGTGTGTGGGGGGAGGAGGGTGGGTGGGTGGGTGGGTGGGTGGGGGGGGATGCGATGTGTTTCCTTGTTAAGTGCACATAGCCAAAGCCCTTGGGTTGCCCTACGCTTACATCTTTGATCACCTCGGGTGTGTGGGCTCGTGTGTGTGTGGGGGGGGGGGGGGGAGGTGGGGCGGGGGGGGGGGGGGAGGGTAGTTGTATGCTGTGTACTGCAGTGCTGTGTGGTGGTGTGTAGTGTTTTGCCGTGGTGGTGGTGGTGTGTGTGTGTGTGTGTGTGTGTGTGTTGTGTGTGTGGTGGTGATGCGATGTGTTGCGCTGAATTCTGTAGGTGTGTTGCGAGTATGGTAGTGCTGTATTGTTGTGCTGGTTTTATGTAGGTGTGTTTTGTTGTATCGTGTAGGGTTGACCTGTTGTGTATGTGTTTTGTGGGTATGGTGTTGTGGGCTGAACCTAAACCATCCCTTTTCTTTTCAACTTAAGCTGAAGCTTTTAAGCAGCTCCCTGAGCCAGCCACTGGGCCAAGCCCCAAGATATCAGCAGTACATGACAGCAGTACATGACAGCTGCTTGTGTCAGCGTCAAGATGCACTTAGCTGCATCAGGTTCAGCTGAATAGCCAGTCGGGGAGTTGGCTAGAAGCTGCTGCTTGCAGCTGAAAAGGAAAGCTATGACCTTCACTTCCCAATCCCTAAAACCTTAGTCATCAAATCTCCATCCTAACTTTCACACAAATCTTCTTAGCAATGTTCATACCAATCTGCGCATCTCCATACTAACTTTCACACAAATCTTCTTATCAATGTTCATACCAATCTTTGCATCTTCATATTAATCTTCATACCAGTCTCCTTAACAATCTTTGTAACAATCTGCGCATCTTTATATTTATCTACATAGCAATCTTCTTCACAATGTTCATAGCAATCTGCGCATCTTCATATGAACATTCATAACAATAATCTTAACAATCTTCACACCAGTCTTCATAGCAATCTTCATACTAATCTACATATCAATCTTCTAAACAATGTTCATTACAATCTTTGCATCTTCATATTAATCTACATAGCAATCTTCTTCACAATGTTCATAACAATCTGCGCATCTTCATATCAACCTTCATAGCAATCTTCTCAACAATCTTCACACCAGTCGTCATGGCAATCTTCACACCAATCTGCGCATCTTCATGTTAATCTTCATAGCAATCTTCTTCACAATGTTCATAACAATCTTTGCATCTTCATACTAACTTTCATAACAATATTCTTAACAATCTTCACACCAGTCTTCATGGCAATCTTCACACCAATCTTTGCATCTTCATGTTAATCTTCATAGCAATCTTCTTCACAATGTTCATAACAATCTTTGCATCTTCATACTAACTTTCATAACAATATTCTTAACAATCTTCACACCAGTCTTCATGGCAATCTTCACACCAATCTGCGCATCTTCATGTTAATCTTCATAGCAATCTTCTAAACAATGTTCATAACAATCTTTGAGTCTTCATACTAACTTTCATAACAATATTCTTTACAATCTTCACACCAGTCGTCATGGCAATCTTCACACCAATCTGCGCATCTTCATACTAATCTACATAGCAATCTTCTTCACAACGTTCATAACAATCTTTGAGTCTTCATACTAACTTTCATAACAATATTCTTAACAATCTTCACACCAATCTGCGCATCTTCATGTTAATCTTCATTGCAATCTTCTGAACAACCTTCATGACAGTCTTTGCATCTTCATACTAACTTTCATAACAATATTCTTAACAATCTTCACACCAGTCTTCATGGCAATCTTCACACCAATCTGCGCATCTTCATGTTAATCTTCATAGCAATCTTCTAAACAATGTTCATAACAATCTTCGCATCTTCATGCTAATTGTCATAGCAATATTGTCAACTATCTTCATAACTATATTTTAATCTTCATTCTAACATTCGTAACAACAGCCATCTTCATAGAAATCTTCTTAACAATCTAGTCATTGCAATCTTCATAGCAATCTTCTTAACAATCTTCACACCAATCTTCATACCAATGTTCATAGCAATCTTCGCATCTTCACACAAATCTTCTCAGCAATATTCTGTACAATGTTCTATACAATGTTCATACCATACTCTGACTCTCCCAACTGCCAGTTCTGACTCTCCCAACTGCCAGTTCTGATTCTCCCAACTGCCAGTTCTGACTCTCCCAACTGCCAGTTCTGACTCTCCCAACTGCCAGTTCTGACTCTCCCAACTGCCAGTTCTGACTCTCCCAACTGCCAGTTCTGACTCTCCCAACTGCCAGTTCTGACTCTCCCAACTGCCAGTTCTGACTCTCCCAACTGCCAGTTCAGTTGACACATGTTCAGTTCTGTTGCAAGTTGTGCTGTACGTTTTGGTTTCTGAAACAACAGTTCCTGAGCAGTTGAAAACTAAGCCTGGAAGCTCAGGTGTTGGCTTGTCTCGTCAGCACTGGCCTGCCTCGGAAAATGGAGGTGCTCTGGGTAGCTTTGGGGGTTCTACTGCAAGATCATGGACGGTGTACAGGATAAATTAGGGATTTAGGGCCTGTAGGAGGAACCGCTAGAGGTTTCGCTAGAGGTTTCGATGTGGGGCCGGAAGATTCCAGAATTGATCCTATACACCGTCCATGATCTTACATCTACTAGCAGATTTGGGGGCACGAAGGGAACCCAAAAGACTATATCTTAGCCCCCCCCCCCCCCCCCCCTCTAACTTAGCCCAACCCTCAATCAACCCACTCAACCCAGTACTGGGCGGGCCCACTGCCAATACACACATCTGCACCTCAACCCCTAACCCTAACCCAAACCAATCTGAATGAATATCTGAGTGAAGTCCCCCTACCTGACCAAAATCGAACCGACATTGAAAGACTCAGAAGCTGCCCTAGCACAATCTACGTACTTTGAGGGGCTATACCAAGTCGATCGTCGCGCTACCATCGAATAAGAATATACTACAGAAACCGGGTGGGAAGCTCAATACCGGCCACTTCAGTCTAACCGACTTACTTGACGTTGAGACGGTGCCATGTCTGCATCCACACCCCCACACCCACCCCTAACCCCATTCACGCGCAACACCAGAGATAGAATCCACTGTAGCCCATCACGCGCCATACGGGACTAGATGGTGAAGGCAGCTGGGCGAATATCCTCCCTCGTGCAACCCGAGGCCTGCAGCCATGCACATCTGCATCGAGTAGCTTCTCGTCACATCCTGTTGTCAGGATTTGCAGCCAGGTTCAATGCTCGAGGCTTCCAAAGTTCCAAGAAAAACAACTTCATCACTTCGGCCATCGCCGCCATCCTCTGTCCAGGAAAGGCTGGCAATGAGCGAATCTCTTACTTCAGCCCCTCACAACCCGAAAAACATGTCCATGTCCTTTCATTAGCCTACCTTCGCACTGCATGTCGTCGTGTAGGAATCAGAGAAGAATTCCAATAGTGCATCGTCGGTGACGTCACTAGCCAGGTCCCCTACAAACACGGCCCACTCTGCAAAAAACAGTTATTCAGGGGAAAGGGTAGCATGGGATAGTCAGAGAGAAGGCCTGTGAAACAGCTGTGGTAGCGGAAGCAGGTACTGTGCAACGACATATCACATAATTGCTACTATATTACCGATCTCGGAGAATGAGCAAAACAAGTTATCGCAACAAGCACATCGAAATGCGAGGGAGAGCCTACCTTGTCCACCGCTGCTCATGGTGGGGCAAACTCCGTCCGGAGCCTCGAGAACCAACTTAACAGCCACTGTAGCGTTTGTTTGCAATTTGTTTGCGTTTATTTGCAAATTAGGAGGGTGCAGGGGATGCCCTTTCGAGAAGGACAGGCAATTAGGCAGGTACAAAGCAAGTGACACGTGTGGGTTTCAAGAAGGACAGGCAATGGGCTGAAAAGGGAGAGTAGCGACTAGAAGTTACACGAAAGTATGAGGGGTTACACTCTTCGTCGGAACGATGGCGTATCTATGCGGTAGCTGTAGTAAATGAAAACGCTACTTGACACACTACTTCGAGGGTGTAGTGGCGTCACAGGCTGCAGGCCATAGGCCAGCCACAAAGCAGCAGCTTGCAAAATATTACATGCGAGTTTTGTGCCAGATGTGGTAGCTGTAGTAGATGAAACCGGCCCACCACCACTCGCAAAAAACAAGGCGATAACACTGAAGCCGGCCAGAATCTGGAATTTGCAGTTGAACAGGTTACGCATGCACACATATCTGTTCATGCTGGAAGCGAACGCGGCCTTAGCGTGCACGGCATTGGAAACTGCCTTTGCACGCAGCCGCTAAAAATGCACAAAAAATGAAGAGTAGAGGGCAGCTAGATAGAATCGAGTGTCGACGCAGCCGTAGCTCCCGTACCCAATACCGAGGGCAATGGCCAGTGTTTTGCTCGACCCACCGCTGACGTCCTCAGACCTCCCCACCCCCCCAACCCCCAACCCCCCACCCCAACACCCCTTCCCCACCCCAACACACGTATACATGCACACGTGTGGTGGTGTTGGTGGTGGTAATGTTGGTGGGGATTGTGGTGCGTAGTGGTGGTGGTACTGTTTGTGGGGATGGTGGGGGTGGTGAAGTTGATGGTGGCACTGTTGGTTGGGATGGTGGTGGTGGTGGTACTGTTGATGAGCGGGTGGTTTTGTGAGTGGGGGGTACTTGGGGTGAAGGGGTGGGGGTGTAGGGGGGGTGAAGTTGATGGTGGGATGGTCGTGGTGGTGGTGGTGTACTGTTGATGGGTGGGTATGTGGGGGGTGGGGTGGGGGATCTGAAGGTGGCTCTGTTGGTGGGGATGGTGGTGGTGGTACTATTGATTGGTGGGGGGCGGGCGGGTGTGTGTGTGGGGGGGGGTAGTTGGATGCTTCAAGGTGCACTAGGTTGCATCAATTTCGATGGGTGGGATGTACAATGGGTGGCCTGTACAATGGTTAGGCAGTACAATGGGTGGGCTGTACTATATGTGGGCAGTCCAATGTGTGTGCAGTGTAATGTGTGGGCAATGAAATGGGTTTGCAGTACAATGGGTGCACTGACAGCTCAGCCCTAGCAGCATGCATGTGGCTAGTAGCTGACAACATGTAAGGATTTTAGCCACTGACAATGGGTGCACACGACAGCTCAGCCATTTCACACACAATCAACCTTATTCTTGCTGCCACTCCCATTATTGCTTCCAAAGCATGGACCACGTGGCAAGATGCAGGTGCTATCTGGCTTGACCCCAATTAGAGAGGTGCTCATCAGGGGATGCTATGACCCCCAAACCCCACCCCACCCTGTGTGGGTTTTGGTGGGATATTATCCTTGAACCCCCTAGTGAGGTTGGGTGTGGCTATCCTAGGGGGCCTTCAGCTGCCACCGGGGGCTGGACAGATGACCAGATATGGTCTACGCGACCAACCTCTCCTACATTGTCAGTGACGGAGGTATTTCTAGGGAAGTGGACGGCTTTCTTGGGCAGCTCATCTGCCTCCTCATTGCCATGCATACCTGCATTGGACCTCACCTTGGCCAGAGTGGTGGGGGGGCACTAAGGACTCTGGCCAGGAGGTGTTCTCTAATGGCCTCAAGAAGTTGCTTGTGAGTACATCCCTCGACAGAGTGGGGGTTATGGATAAGTCTACGAATGAGATGAAGACTGCAAAAACTATCAATGTAGATGGTGATGGGGGTTATTGTGGGTGTTCGTGCTAGGGCCTGGTGGATAACGCACAGTGCTGCTCTATTGTTGCTTCCGGTTATGCAGTGTGCAGTCTATGTATACCGGACTTCCAGACTTGGAATTGGAAAACGGTGAGCGGCCCTGAGTTTGCTGAAAAAGCATATGCCAATAAAATTACATCTCCCTGCGATTCATCAAAAAACGAGAGTACACAAGGGTGCATAGGTTGCTCTTCCCCGTAGTAAGATGCGTTGGCATGATGTGGCCACGATGCCTGCTGGTCAGGCATCGGTGGTGATTCTTTTTACAGAGGTGGCCCTACGGTGACTATAGCTAGCTCCGGCTTACGCTAGGGTGTCCTTAACTTCACGTCCTGTGAGTAACGGTATTACACGGATGTAACAATTTCAATTGGCTCCGGCTTACGCACGCAGTGGTGTCCTTAATTTCACGTCCTGTGAGTGACTCCATTACACGGATGTAACAATTTTAATTTCAATTTCAATTAGGTTGATCTTGCGGTATTTATTAACACCGCATCCGCAGTTCTGCACATCTTATCCCAGCCTGGCAGGGCTTCGATACTGTTATCCCTCTATACATGGGTGAGCAGAACGTAGTGCAAATTTACATTTATCATTGAACTATCACGGCTTCACATTTGAGTTCGAAGTCAAATCCAATTTGAATTAAAATCCATCAGCCAGTCAGGCAGATGCCCTACAAGGCTGGGTAGGCCACCTCTTCAGTTGAGAGATTGCCAGCCACCACATTGTACCCTACTGCCTCATCAGTAGCAATGAACCAAGGTGGCTCTTAATGTATGGCAGGGTGGGACGGTGGGTACTACCCCATCAAGCCTTTAACTCAGCTTCTGATTTGAATTTGAATTCAAATCCTTCAGCCAGTCAGGCAGGTTTCCTACAAGGCTGGATATGCCACCTCTTCAGTTGAGAAATTGCCAGCCACCACATCGTACCCCACTGCCTCATTGGTACTGAACCAAGGTGGCTCTTAATGTATGGCAGGGTGGGACGGTGGGTACTACCCCATCAAGCCTTTAACTCAGCTTCTGATTTGAATTTGAATTCAAATCCTTCAGCCAGTCATGCAGGTTTCCTACAAGGCTGGGTATGCCACCTCTTCAGTTGAGAAATTGCCAGCCACCACATTGTAACCCACTGCCTCATTGGTACTGAACCAAGGTGGCTCTTAATGTATGGCAGGGTGGGACGGTGGGTACTACCCCATCAAGCCTTTAACTCAGCTTCTGCTTTGAATTTGAATTCAAATCCTTCAGCCAGTCATGCAGGTTTCCTACAAGGCTGGGTATGCCACCTCCTCAGTTGAGAAATTGCCAGCCAACACATTGTATCCCACTGCCTCAGCACCGTGGTCCCTGTAGAGGAAGAAGGGAGGGTGGACAGATTGTGAAGTGGGATGATAGTGGACAGGTGGTGAGGTGGGATGATAGGGAGCATGGGGGGCAAGTATGTGGGTTGGCATATGTGCAAGGGTGGTAGAATTGCAGTGTAGCGTAGTATAGTGTAGTGCAGTATAGTGTGGTATGTTATGGTATGGAATGGTATGGTATGGTATTTTATGGTATGGAATGGTATGGTATGTTATGTTATGTTATGTTATGTTATGTTATGTTATAGTATAGAATAGTATAGTATAGTATAGTATAGTATAGTATAGTGTAGTGTAGTTTAGTGTAGTGCAGTGCAGTGCAGTGTAATTTAGTCTAGCGTAGTACAGCACAGTACAGTACAGTACAGTTTAGTACAATACAGTACAGTCTAGTCTAGTCTAGTCTAATCTACACTAGTGCAGTTCCGCGTACTAATGTTCTATAGTGTACTGCAATGCAATATTAATGTACTGCAATGCAAGAATATATGTTTCACATCTTCTCATATAATTCAAAATACATGTGTGCTGCGTTTGTACATTAATATTGCATTGCAGTAAATTATTATTGCACTGCAGTACACTACAGAACATCGTCACTTGTTACATTTCAGACATCACTGGTTGGGGCGACTAATGAATTAAGCACTGCACTGTACCGCACTTTATTACACTGTACTGCACTGTACTGCATCACTCACTGCACAAGCTGCTGAGACTAATGAATTAAACACTGTACTGTACTGCACTGTATTACACTATACTGCACTGTACTGCATCACTCACCGCACTACCTGGTGCGACTAATGAATTAAGCACTGCACTGTACTGCACTGTATTACACTGTACTGCACTGTATTACACTGTACTGCACTGTACTGCATCACTTACCGCACTAGCTGGTGCGACTAATTGAATTAAAACACTGTTATTGTACTGCACTGTATTACACTGTACTGCACTGTACTGCATCACTCACCGCACTACCTGGTGCAACTAAAGAATTAAGCGCTGCACTGTACTGCACTGTATTACACTGTACTGCACTGTACTGCATCACTCACCGCACTAGCTGGTGCGACTAATGAATTAAGCACTGCACTGTACTGCACTGTACTACTCTGTACTGCACTGTACTGCATCACTCACCGCACTACCTGATGCAACTAATGAATTAAGCACTACACTGTACTTCACTGTACTGCATCACTCACCGCACTAGCTGATGCGACTAATGCATAAAGTACTGCACTGTATTACACTGTACTGCACTGTACTGCATCACTCACCGCACTAGCTGATGCGACTAATGACTTAAGCACTACACTGTACTGCACTGTACTGCCCTGTACTGCACTCACCGCACTAGCTGCTGATACTTATCAATTACGTACTGCACTGTATACCACTGTACTGCACTGTACTGCATCACTCACCACACAAGCTGCTGAGACTGTGCGACGCTGTCTAGAAAGGGGTAGATCTGAATTGCGCCTGAGAGTGTTGAATTCAGCATAAACGCCATTTGCTGCACACGGGGAACAGGAGGAGATGTGTGTCAGTGAGTGAGTGTGTCAGTGGTGGTGGGTGGGGTGGGTGGGTGGGGGAGGTGTGTGTGTATTTGTCAGAGAGTGTGTGTGTGTGTGAGGGGAGAGACGTGGTTGTGTACGTTTGCCAGAGTGTGTGTGTGTGTGTGTGCATGTGGGTAGATCTGAATTGATCCTGAGAGTGTTGCATTCAGCATAAACGCCATTTGCTGCACACATGGGTGGGTGGGTGGTGGTGGTGGTGATTTGTGTGTGCGTGTGGGTGTGTGTGGGGTGGGTGGGGCTGAGAGTGTTCCATTCAGCATAAAATCCATTTGCAGCACACAGGAGTGGGTGGGGGTGGTGGTGGTTGTATTGGGGGCTGAGAGGTTGAGACCTGGGAGGGGGGTGGGTGGTGGGGTGGGTGGGTGTGGGGGGGGAGTGTTGCATTCAGCATAAACACCATTTGCTGCTCACGGAAACAGGAGGTGGTGGTGGTTGTATTGTGTGTGTGGGGCTGAGAGGTGAGACCTGTGTGTGTGTGTGTGTGTGTTCCATTCAGCTTAAACGCCATTTGCTGCAGAGGGGTGTGTGGTGGGGGTGGTGGGGGGTGGGTGGGGCTGAGAAGTTGAGACTGGGAGGGGGTGGGTGGGTGGGGGTGTTCCATTCAGCATAAACGCCATT
Source organism: Microglena sp. YARC (assembly GCA_022414725.1). Lineage (NCBI taxonomy): Eukaryota > Viridiplantae > Chlorophyta > Chlorophyceae > Chlamydomonadales > Chlamydomonadaceae > Microglena > Microglena sp. YARC. Next base: position 11,101,434 of record CM039467.1, read on the forward strand.
TGCTACTCACGGGAACAGAGGTGGTGGTGGTTGTATTGTGTGTGTGGGGCTGAGAGGTTGAGGCCTGTGTGTGTGTGTGTGTGTTCCATTCAGCATAAACGCCATTTGCTGCACAGGGGTGTTGGTGGCGGGTGGTGGGGGTGGGTGGGGCTGAGAAGTTGAGACTGGGGGGGGGGGGGGGGGGGGGGGGGGGGAGGGGGGAGTGTTCCATTCAGCATAAACGCCATTTGCTGCACACAGGGTGGGTGGGTGGTGGTGATGGTGTTATTGTGTGGGCTGAGAGGTTGAGACCTTGGAAGGTGTGTGTGTGTGTGTGTGTTCCCATTCAGCATAAACGCCATTTGCTGCACACAGGGTGGGCGGTGGTGGTGGTGGGTGTATTGTGTGGGGCTCACAGGTTGAGACCTTGGAAGGGGGGGGGGGGGGGGGGAGTGTTCCATTCAGCATAAACGCCATTTGCTGCACAGGGGTGTGTGGTGTGTGTGTCAGTGTGTGAGTGTGTCAGTGGTGGTGGTGTGGTGTGGTGGTGTGGGTTTTTTTTTTTGGGGGGGGGGGGGGGGGGGTATTTGTCAGAGAGTGTGTGTGTGTGAGGGGAGAGAGGTGGTTGTGTGTGTTGTCAGAGTGTGCGTGTGTGTGGATGTGGGGTGGTGGTGGTGGTAGTGGTGGCGATGGTGGTGGTGTACAATCAACATACACTCCCTTTGCTGCACAGGGAGACAGTGGCGGTGTGTGTGTGTGAGTGTGTGTGTGTGTGTGTAGGGGGGGGGGGGGGGCAGAGACAGTGTATGTGTGTGCAAGGGGAGAGTGGTGGTTGTGTGTGTGCATGTGGGTCAGTGTATCTGTCTTAGTATATTTGTGTTTGTGTGTGTTGTGTTGTGTTGTTTAAGTCCTTTCCAATGTGTACCCTGTCCACTCCAACCCACCCCCTTGCTCAGCCTAATCAAATCTGATGAACTCATGCTCAGTGAGGTAGGGAGAAGTCCTGTTGGAGTAAGGAGTGTGGTGTAGTGTTTATAGATAAAGCCCACTCCAACCCATTCCAAAACACTCCAACCCACTCCAACAAACTGCACCCCCCCCCACTTGCTCACCCTATTCAAATCTAATGAGCTCATGTTGAGGGTCTCATGGAGATAGGGAGCACTCCAGTTGGAGTGAGGAGAGTGGTGTAGTGTGGTGCTTATAAATCAAGCCCACTCCAACCACTCAACCACTCCAAAAAACATTCCAACCCACTCCAACAAACTGCACCCCCCCCCCCCCACTTGCTCACCCTATTGAAATCTAATGAGCTCATGTTGAGGGTCTCATTGAGATAGGGAGCACTCCAGTTGGAGTGAGGAGAGTGGTGTAGTGTGATGCTTATAAATCAAGCCCACTCCAACCCACTCCAACCCACTCCAAAACATTCCAAAAAAACCCATTCCAACCCACTCCAACCCACCCCCTTGCTCACTCTATTGAAATCTAATGAGCTTATGTTGAGGGTCTCATTGAGATAGGGAGCACTCCAGTTGGAGTGAGAGATGTGTAGTGTTTATAAATTCAAGCCCACTCCAACCCACTCCAACCCACTCCAAAACACTCCAACCTATTCCAACCCACTCCAACCCACTCCAACCCATTCCAACCCACTCCAACCCACCCCCTTGCTCACCCTAGTCCAAATCTGAATGAACTCATGTGAGGGTCTCATTGAGGTAGGAGATAGTCCAGTTGAAGCGATAAGTGTGGTGTAGTGTTTATAAATCAAGTCCACTCCAACCCACTCCATCAAACTCCAAAACACTCCCTTGCTCACCCAAGTCAAATCTGATGAGCTTATGTTGAGGGTCTCATTGAGGTAGGGAGTAGTTTGGTTGGAGTGAGGAGTGTGGTGTAATGTTTATAAATCAAGCCCACTCCAACCCACCCCCTTTGATCACCCTTGTTAAGTCTGATGAGCTCATGTTGAACGTCTCATTGAGGTAAGGACTACTCCAGTTGGAGTGAGGAATGTAGTGTGGTGCTTATAAATCAAGCCCACTCCAACAACTCCAACCCACTCCAACCCACCCCCTTGCTCACCCACCCACACACATTCACCCACCTATACACCCAGGTGAGCGGCACACCCACCTACACACAAATTCACCCACCACACACAAGTCAAATACGAAAAACTCATGTTATACGCATCTCATGCTATAGTAGGGAGGAGTCCAGTTGGAGTGTGGTGTAGAGAATGACTTAATAAATCCAAGCCCACCCCAAACAACTAAACCCATCTCCAAAAAACACTCCAACCCACCCCCTTGCTCACCCAAGTCAAATACGAAAAACTCATGTTACGCGTCTCATTATAGTAGGGAGGAGTCCAGTAGGAGTGTGGTGTGGTGCTTATAAATCAAACCCACTCGAACACACTAAAACCAACTCCAACCCGCTCCAACCCACCCCCTTGCTCACCCGAGTCAAATCTGATAGGCGAAGCGCCGGGGAGGAGCTTTATGTTGAGCGTCTCATTGAGATAGGGAGTGGTCCAGTTGAAGATCGCCGAGTTGTTGTAGTTGGACAAGTTGACAGGGAAGATATTGTCGTTCATCATTTCCTGCAAGGGATGCACGGTATATTTATCACACAAATCTAACATTTATGTTCTAATTCAGGCACATGGTGTTCTAATTATTAATGGTTATGTTCTAATTTAGGCACGGGATGGTATGTTCTAACTAGGCACATGGTATGTTGTGTTCTAACTAGGCACAGCTTTAATGGGTATGTTCTAATTAGGCACATGGTAGGCACCATGTTCTAATTAGGCAACATGTTCTGAATTAGGCACATGGGTATGTTCTAATTAGGCCACATGTATGTGTATGTTCTAATTAGGCACATCTAATTAGGCACATGGTATGTTCTAATTAGGCACCATGTGGTGTTTCTAATTAGGCACATGGTATGTTCTAATTAGGCACACGGTGGTGTTCTAATTGGCACATGGTTCTAATTAGGATGGGGGTAGGGTGTTCTTAATGGTTAGGCACATGGTATGTTCTAATTTAGGCACATGGTATGTTCTAATTAGGCACTAATGGTGGATGTTCTAATAGGCACGATGGTGTGTTCTAATTGAGGGCACATGGTATGTTCTAATTAGGCACATGTGTGGTTCTAATTAGGCACATGGTATGTTCTAATTAGGGCACATGGTATGTTCTAGGCACATGGTGATGTTCTAATTAGGCACATGGTGGTTCTAAGCACATGTATGTTCTAATTAAGGCACGATGTATTTCTAATTAAGTGATATGTTCTAATTAGGCACATGGTGTGTTCTAATTACACAATGTTCTAATTAGGCACATGCGTTTCTATGATTATGGGCACGATGGGTTTCACTAGATTATGGTAGGCACGGCACTGGTTCTAATTACACATGGTATTAGCACATCCAATTAGGCACATGTGGGTGCTATTTCTAATTAGCATCTCTATGTGTCTAATTAGGCATGGTGGTTCATAGGGTGTGTTCTAATTAGGCACATGTATGTTCTATATTAGCCACATTGCATGGTAATTTCTAATTAGCACATGGATGGCTTGTTCTTAATTAGGCACATGGGCACATGTTCATAATTAAGTATGTTCTAATTAATTAGCGGGTGAGCAATAGGTTCTATTAGGCACATGGTATTTCTAATTCATGGTATGTTCCAATTAGGCACATGGTTGCACATAGGCACATGTATGTTATCTAATATAGCACATCGGTTGTTCTAATTAGCACATGGTGTGTTCTAATTAGGCACACTGTGTTTCTAATTAGATACTTCGATCTTCTAATTAGACACTGTGGTATCTTCGAATTAGACACTACGTATGTTTAATTAGGCACGGTAACGTTGGGGGTCCTCGACTCTTTTAGTTTTAAGGGTGGCCCGATTAAAACCAGTTTACCGTTGTTCATTATTTCCTGCGAGGGTTGCAGCACACTACGGTATGTTTCAAACCAACCAATCAATTATCCAACAACCAACACAACCAACTAATTATCCAACCAACCAACCCTAGCAACCAGTTGCCCAACCCGATTATCGAACTAACCAACCAACCAACTGAGCAACCTACCAACCAAACTAATCATATCCAACCAACCAACCTAGCAAACCAGATTGCCCAACCAACCAACCCAACCAAACTGAGCAAACCTTACCAGACAAGTTTATCAAACCAACAAAAACGATTGTATTCCAAACCAACCAATTATCTACCAACCAACCAACCAAACCAACTAAGCAACCAATCGTCCAACCAATTGTCCAACAAAAAAAACTAAGCAAACCAATTATCCAACCACTAAAGCAAACCTATCAACTAACCATTATCCAACCAACAACCAACAGCCAACAAATCAACCAACTAACTAAGAAACCGAATCAACCAACCAATTATCCAACTACTCAACCAACCAACTAGCAACCATCGTCCAACAACCAACTGAGCAACCAATCAACCACCAATTTATCCCAACCAACCAAATTGCAACTAACCAACCAATTATCTACCAACCAACCAACTTAGCAACCAATCGTCAAACCAACCAACCAACCAACCAACCAACTAAGCCACCAATCAACCAACCAATTATCCAACCAATCAACCAATTATCGAACAAACCAATTAACTAACCAACCAACCAACCAAATATCCAAGCGAACAATTATCTAACCATACAACCAACCAACCAACCAACCAACCAGTACTCACTGCTAGTATCCGCATAGATCATGTCATTGTGGTCTGGCTCTGGTTGAAAAGGACAACCTGCAAAACAGTAACAAATATAAACTGGAAATACTGTACATTTATTGCATTTTATAGATCCCGCCCCATCTGCGGGTCTGGCCTCTGGAGCAAAAGACACAAAACACACCCCTGCAACACAGTAAACAAACAATAAGGCAAAATGAGAGTTTACGATTGAATTTATTTTATGATAGTCCGGTTCATTGTGGGTCTGGCAGGATTAAACACCTGCAACACGGCGCAGTAACAAAGGTCAGTAACAACATGATTTACATTTAATTTATTTCATATTTGTCGGTCATGTGGGTCTGCAATGATAAAAGACACCTGCAACACAGTAACAAACATAAACCAACAGGGATTTACATTTAATTTATTTTATAATGTCCGGTCATGTGGCGTCTGGACATGGAGATAAGGGAAAACCTGCAACACAGTAACAAACTAACCAACAGGATTTACATTTAATTTATTTTATATGTCCGGTCATTGTGGGTTCTGGCAGATGGATAAAAGACACCTGCACACTAACAGTAACAAACATAAACCAACAGGATTTACATTTAATTTATTTTATATTGTCCGTCATTTTTGTGGGTCTGCATGGGATAAAAGACACCTGCAAACCACCAGTAACAAACGATAGAAACCAACAGGTTTACATTTAATTTATGATTATATGTCCGCGTCATTGTGTCTGGCATGGATAAAAGACACCTGCAACACAGTAAACAACATAACCCAACATGATTTACATTTAATTTCGAAAGTCCTCGGGGCTTTGAAATCCCATCCGGTCCTCATTGCCAATGGGTCTGGCTGGATAAAAGACACCTGCAACACCCAGTAACAATCATAACCACAGGATTAATGTTATTTAATTTATTTTATATAGTCCGGTCCGTCATTGTGGCCGTCTGGCATGGATAAAAAGACACCGTGCAACACGAGTAACAAACATAAAACCAACAGGATTTACATTTAATTTATCTTTATATAGTCCGGTCATTGTGGGGTCTGGCATGGATAAAAGACACCTGCAACACAGTAACAAACACTAACCAACATGATTTACATTTAATTTATTTTATATGTCCGGTCATTGTGTTGGTCTTTGCATGGATTAAAAGACACCTGCAACACAGTAACAAAACATAACCAACAGGATTTACATTTAATTTATTTATAGTGCGCATGTCCGCGTCATTGTGGGTCTGGCATGGCGATAAAAGACACCCTGCAACACAGCTAAACAAACATAACCAAACAGGATTTACATTTAATTTATATGTCCGGTCATTTCATTGTGGTGGTCTGGCATTGTGCGATAAAAAGACACCTGCCACAAGTAACAAAACATAACCAACAGGATTTAACAGTTTAATTTATTTTATATGTTCCGTCATTGTGCTGCTCTGGCATGCGATAAAAGACACACTGCAGACACAGTAAACAAACATTAACCAACAGGATTACATTTGAACTTTATTTTATATGTCCGGTCATTGTGGGTCTGGCATGGATACAAAAGACACCTGCAACACACAGTAAACAACATAACCAACAGGATTTACATTTAATTTATTTTATATGTCGGTCATTGTCGGGTCTGCATGGATTAAAAGACACCTGCAACACAGTAACAAACATAACCAACAGGATTTTACATTTAATTTATTTTATATGTCCGGTCATTTGGGGTCTGGCATGGATAAAAGACAGACCTGCAACACCCAGTAACAACATAAACCAACAGGATTTACATTTAATTTATTTTGTTATATGTCCCGGTCATTGTGGGCTCTGCATGGATAAAAGACACCTGCAACACAGTAACAAACATGAACCAACCCCCCAGGATTTACATTTAATTTATTTTATATGTCCGGTCATTTGGTCTGGCATGCGATAAAAGACACCTGCAACACAGTAACAAACATAACCAACAGGATTTACATTGTTACTTTATGATTTATGATGTCCGTCATTGTGGGTCTGCATTGGAGTAAAAGACACCTGCAACACAGTAACAAAAAAACAAATTTAAAAAAAAAACCCCACAGGATTACATTTAATTTATTTTTATGTCCGGTCATTGTGGGGTCCATGCGATAAAAGGACACCTGCAACACGTAAACAAACATAAACAACAGGGATTTACCATTTAATTTATAGTTTCGACGATGTCGGTCATTGTGGGTCTGGCATGCGATAAAAGACACCATGCCAACACCCAGTAACAAACATTAACCAACATGATTTTAATTAACTTATTTTATATGTCCCGGTCCATTGTGGGTCTGCATGGATAAACAACCCACTTCCTGCAACACAGTAAACAAACATAACCAACATTGCAGAGATTATGTCCGGTCAATTGCACTTCCATCATTGGTTCTGGCATGGATAAAAGGAACCTGCAACACAGTACACAAACATAACCACAGCATTGATTTACACTTTAATTTATTTATATGTCCGGTCATTGTGGTCTGGCATGGATAAAAGACACCTGCAACACAGTAACAACATAACCACATGATTTACATTTAATTTATTTTATATGGTCCGGGTCATTTGTTGGTCTGCATGGATAAAAGACACCTGACACCGAGTAAAACAAACATAAACCGAACATGAATTTTACCATTTACTTTATTTTATATGTCCGCGTCATTGTGGGTCTGCGCATGGATAAAAGACACCTGCAAACACAGTAACAAAACATAACAACAGGATTTACATTTAATTTATTTATATGGTCGGTCATTGTCGGTTCTGGCATGGATAAAAGACACCTGCAACACCAGTAACAAACATAACCAAACATTGATTTAACATTTACTTTATTTTATATGTCGGTCATTGTGGGTCTGGCATTGGATAAAAGACCACCTGCACACCCCAGAACAAAACACACCAACATGATTTACATTTTAATTTATTTTATATGTCCGCATGTGGGTTCTGGCATGGATAAAAGACACCTGCAACACAGTACAAAACATAACCAACATGATTTACATTTTAATTCGTTTTATATGTCGGTCATTGTGGGTCTGGCATGGATAAAATACACCTGCAACCACAAGTAACAAACTAACCAACATGCATTTACACTCTTAATTTGTTTTATATGTCCGAGTCATTGGGTCTGGCATGGAATAAAAAGACCACCTGCAACACAGTAAATCAAAACATAACCAAACATGATTTACATTAATTTATTTTATAGTCCGCGTCATTGTGGGTTCTGCATGGATTAAGACAACCTGCAACACAGTAACAAAACATAACCAACATGATTACAATTTAATTTATTTTATATGTCGGTCATTGTGGGTTCTGGATGGATAAGACACCTGCAACACAGTAACAAACATAACAACATGATTTACATTTAATTTATTTTATTTCTCCGGTCATTGTGGGTTGGCATGGATAAAAGACCACCTGCAACACAGTAACAAAAATACCCAAAACCCCCCCCCCCCCCCCCCAGGGGAAATTTTTTTTAACATTTTAATTTATTTTATATGTCCCGGTCATTTGGGTTCTGGGCATGGATAAAGACACCTGCAACCACCCAAGTAAACAAATAACCAAAAGGATTTACATTTCTTTATTTTTATGTCGAGATAACATATGGAATAATAAGGCAATGGATAAAAGACACCAATACAAACACAGTAACAAACATAACACATGATTTACATTTACTTTATTTTATTATGTCCGGTCATTGTGGGTCTGGCATGGATAAAAAGACAACCTGCAACACAGTAACAACCATGACCCACATGATTTACATTTATTTTATTTTATATGTCGGTTCATTTGTGGGTCTGGCATGGATAAAAGACACTGCCAACACAGTAACAAAAACATAACCAACATGATTTTACATAATTCGTTTTATATGTCCGGTCATTTGTGGGTCTTGCATGGATAAAAGACACCTCGCAACACAGCTAACAAACATAACCAACATGATTTACATTTAATTTGTTTTATATGTCCGCGTCATTGTGGGTCTGGCATGGATAAAAGACACCTTGCAAAACCACAGTTAAACAAACATAACCAACATGATTTACATTTAATTTATTTTTATATAATCCGCGTCATTGTGGGTCTGGCATGGATAAAAGACAACCCTGGCAACACAGTACAAACATAACAACATGATTTACATTATTTATTTTATATGTTCCGGTTCATTGTGGTCTGGCATGGATAAAAGACACTGCAAACACAGTAACCAAACATAACCAAATACATGAATTTACATTTAATTTATTTTATATGGTCCGGTCATTGTGGGTCTGGCATGGGATATAAAGACACCTGCCAACACAGTAGTAAAACAAACATAACCAACAGGATTTACATTTAATTATTTTATATGCTCCGGTCATTGTGGGGTCTGCATGGATAAAAAAGACAACCTGCAACACAAAGTAAAACAAAAACATAACAACAGGGATTTACCATTTAATTCTTTATATGTCCCGGTTCATTTGTGGTCTGGCATGGAATAAAAGACACCTGGCAACACCAGTAAACAACATAACCAACATGATTTTTACATTTTTAATTTATTTTTATATGTCCGTCATTGTGGGTCTGTCAATGATAAAAGACACCTGCAAACACAGTAACAAACATAAACAAACCAGAGATTTACATTTAAATTTATTTTATATCTCCGGTCATTGTGGGTTCTGGCATGGGATAAAAGACACCTGCAAACACAGTAAACAAAAAACATAACCAAAAACAGGATTTACAATTTAATTTATTTTTATATGTTCCCGGTCATTGTGGGTCTCTGGGCATGGATAAAAGGACACCTGCAAAACACAGTAACAACATAAAACCAAACAGGATTTACATTTACTTTATTTTTTATATGTCCGGTCATTGTGGTCTGGGCATGGATAAAAAGACACGCTGCAACACAGTTAACAAAAAAACATAGAAACCAAAACCCCATGATTTACATTTAATTTAAATTTTATTATGTCCGGTCATTGTTGGGTCTGGCATGGATAAAAGGACCAAACCTGCAAAAAAACACAGTTAAAACAAAAACCATAAACCCAAACATGATTTTACATTTTAATTTAGTTTTTATATG
>CM039467.1:11112361-11204085 GCA_022414725.1 Microglena sp. YARC
ACAAAAAGAGAGAGATAAATTAAACGGGGGGGAATTAGAGGAGGCAGATACCAGAGGTCCTCCACACTGGTTCAAACAGGTGTGATCAGAATCGCGTTGGGCAAAGCGCTACGCCATTGGGCGGACAGCAATCATGCTAGCTGGAATGATAAAAAAGGCAATTAAACGGGGGGATAGCAGGAGGCAGATAGCCAGAGTCCTGCACCTGTAGACAGGTGTGATCAGATGCGCGTTGGGGTCCATTGGGGCAGCATCCATGCATAGTGCGAGATAAAAACGGCAAATAAACGGGGGAATAGCAGGAGGCAGATAGCAGAGGTCCCTCGCACAATTCACGGTGTGATCAAATCGCCGTTGGGAAGCGCTCCCCATTGGCAGAGCATCATGGCTAGCCTGCGACTTAAACAGGCAAATTAAACGGAGGGGATGCAGGAGGGAGATAGCCAGAGGTCCTCGCAACATGGTAAGACATGTGATCACAGAACGCCGTGGACGACGGGGCGCTCCCATTGGCGGAGATCCATGCAGCTGCGAGATAGAAAAAGGCAAATTAAACGGGGGATTGCAGGAGGCAAGAATAGCAGTAGGTCCTGCACTGGTAACACAGTTGGGATCAGATAGCCGTTGGGCCGCTCCACTATGGGGCAAGCATACATGAGCTGCGAGATAAAAAGGCAAATTAAACGGGGCGGATAGCAGAGGCAGAAAGCCAAGGTCCTCGCAACCGTGGTCACACAAGTGTGATCAGAATCGCCGTTGGGAGAGCACCCCATGTTGCGCAGCATACATGCTAAGCCTGCGAGATAAAAAAGGCAAATTAAACGGGGGGATAGAGGAGCAGATAGCAGAGGTCTCGCACACTGGTACACACAGGTGTGATCAGAATGCGTTGGGTGGGTGGCGCGTCCTCATTGGCGGAAGCATCCATGCTGCCTGCGAGAAAGAAAGGCAAATTAAACGGGGGGATAGAAGGAAAGGCAGATAGCCAGAGTCTCGCAAGTGGTACACAGGTGTGATCAGAATCGCCGTTGGATGGCTCCCCATTGGCGGAGCATCCATGCTAGACTGCGAGATAAAAAGGCAATTAAAGGGGGATAGCAGGAGGAGATAGACAGAAGGTTCCTCGCAACTGGTCACACAGTGTGATCAGAATCGCGTCGGGGCGCTTCCATTGGCGGCAGCATCATGGCTCAGCCTGCGAGATAAAAGGCAAATAAAACGGGGGATAGCAGCGAGGAAGATGCAGAGGTCCTCGACACTGTCACACAGGTGGTGATCAGAATCGCCCCCGGTTTGGGGCGCTCCCGCATTGGGCAGCAATCCATGCAGCCTGCGAGATAAAAAGGAAATATAAAACGGGGGGATGAGCAGGAGGCAGATTAGCCAGAGGTCCTGACATGGTCAAGACAGGTGTGATAGAATCGGTTGGGGGCGTCCCATTGGCGCAGCATCCATGCTAGCTGCGAGATAAAAAAAGGCACAATTAAACGGGGATAGCAGGAGGGCAGATAGCAGAGGTCTCCGAACTGGTCCACACAGGTGTGATAGAACCGCCAGTTGGGGCGCTCCCCATTTGGGGCAGCATTCCATTGCTAGCCCTGGAGATCAAAAGGCATAATTAAACCGGGGGATGCAGGAGGCAGATAGCAGGAGGTCCTCGCAACTGGTCCACAGTGTATCAGAATCGCGTTGGGGCGATCCTCATTGGCGCAGCAATCATGCTAGACTGCGAGATAAAAAAGGGCAAATCAAACGGGGGGATAGCCGGAGGCGATAGCAGGGTCTCAGCACACTGGTCACACAGGTGTGATAGAATCGCGTTGGGCGCTTCCCGCATTGCGGCAGATCCAGGCTAGCCTGCGAGATAAAAATGCAAATTAACGGGGGGAAATAGCAGGAGGCAGAAATAGCAGAGGTCATGCACATGGTTCACACAGGTGTGATCAGAAAGCCTGGGTTGGGCGTGGCGTCCCCATATGGCGGCAGCAATCATGCTAGCCTGCGAGATAAAAAAAGGCAAATTTAAACGGGGGGATAAGCAGGAGGCAGATAAGCACAGAGGTCCCTGCAAATGGTCACTAAGGTGGTGATAGAAAAGCGTTGGGGCTCCCATTGGGCAGCAGGTCAATGCTAAGCCTGCGAGATAAAAGAAAGGCAAATTAAAAGGGGGGAAATAGCAGGAAGGGCAGATAGCCAGAGGTCATCTCGCACACTGGTCAACAGGTGTGGATCAGAATCGCGTTGGGCAGGCGTCCCATTTGGCGGCAGCATCCATGCTAGCTGCGAGATAAAAGGCTAAATTATAACGGGGGGATAGCAGGAGGCAGATAGCAGAGGTCTGCACAACTGGTCACACAGTGTGATCAGAATCAGCGCGTGGGGCGCCCCGATTGGCGGCAGAATACCATGCAGCAGCTGCGAGATAACAAAGGCAAATTAAAGGGCGGATAGAGCGAAGGCAGATAGCAGAGGGGTCTCCTGCGCAACTGGTCACACATGTGTGATCAAGAACGGTTGGGGCGCCCCATTGCGGCAGCATCAGTGCTAGCCTGCCGAGATAAAAAAGGCAGAATAACGCGGGGAATAAGCAGCGAGCAGATAGCAGAGTCCATCGCACACTGGTCAACAGTGTGATCAGCAATCGCGTGGGGCGCTCCCCTATTCGCACATCCAATGCTAGCCCTGCGAGATAAAAAAGGCAATTAAAACGCCGGGGAAGATGGGGCGATAGCAGAGGTCTCGCACAACCTTGGTTCAAAGGTATGTTATCGTTAATGCAGGTTGTGATCAGATCGCCGTTTTTGGGCGCTCCCCTAATTGGCGGGCAGCATCCATTGCTAGCCTGCGAGATAAAAAAGGCAAATTAAACGGGGGATAGCAGGAGGCAGATAGCCAGAGGTCCCTCGCACACCTGGTCATCACAGGTGTGATCGAGAATCGCCGTTGGGCGCTTCCCCATTGGCGGCAGCATCCATGCTAGCCCTGCGAGATAAAAAAGGCAAATTAAACGGGGGGGATAGCAGGAGGCATGATAGCCAGAGGTCCTCGCACACTGGTCACACAGGTGTGATCGAATCGCCCGTTGGGGCGCTCCCCATTGGCGGCAGCAATCCATGCTAGCCTGCGAGATAAAAAAGGCCAAATTAAACGGGGGGATAGCCAGGAGGGCAGATAGCCAGAGGTCCCTCGCACACTGGTCACACAGGTGTGATTCAGAATCGCAGTTGGGAGCGCTCCCCATTGGGCAGCATCATGCATGCCTAGGCCCAGCTGCGAGATCCAAAAGGCAAAGTTAAACGGGGGATAGCAGGAGGCAGAATAGCCAGTAGGTCCCTCGCACACTGGTCACCGACAGGTGTGATCAGAATCGTCGTTGTGGGGTTGGGTTAGCTTTGTTTAGTTATTCCCCATTGGCGGCAGCATCCATGCTACCTGCGAGAAAAAGGCAAATTAAACGGGGGATAGCAGGAGGCAGATAGCAGAGAGTCCCTCGCACACTGGTCACACAGGTGTGATCAGAATCGCCTCAACCGGCCGTTGGGACGCGCTCCCCATTGGCGCAGGCATCCATGCTAGCCTGCGAGATAAAAAAAGAGCAAATGGGGGGCCGTTAAACGGGGGGGATAGCAGGAGGCAGATAGCCAGAGGTCCCTCGCACACTGGTCACTACAGGTGTGATCAGAATCCACGCGTGTTTAGGCTCCATTGGGGCAGGATGCATTGGCTGCGAGATAAAATCAATTTAAACGGGGGGATAGACAATAAAAAGGCGCCCCATTGGCGGCAGCACATCCAATGCTAGAAAAAGTGACCCTTGCGAGATAGCAAGGTCTCGCAAAGGTCGGCCTTTTTTTCCCCAACCCTCCCAGGTGTGACGCGGCTTTATAATCGCGGGCGCTCCCATAGCAAGGAGGCAGATAGCCAGAGGTCTCGCACACTGGTCACAGCGCCCCCTTCAGGGGTGTGAATCGAATTAAAAAAGAATTCTTGTAGTGGGCCCGCCTAGGGAAAAGTGGCAAGGCGCCGTTGGGGGGCCCATTGGCGGCAGCATCCATGCTAGCCTGCGAGATAAAAAAGGCAAATTAAACGGGGGGATAGCAGGAGGCAGATAGCCAGAGGTCCCTCGCACACTGGTCACACAGGTGTGATCAGAATCGCCGTTGGGGCGCTCCCCATTGGCGGCAGCATCCATGCTAGCCTGCGAGATAAAAAAGGCAAATTAAACGGGGGGATAGCAGGAGGCAGATAGCCAGAGGTCCCTCGCACACTGGTCACACAGGTGTGATCAGAATCGCCGTTGGGGCGCTCCCCATTGGCGGCAGCATCCATGCTAGCCTGCGGCCAGATAGCAAAAAAGGTGCTCGGACTTAAATTAATCGGGGGCAATATGCAGGACGGGGGCAGGATAGCCAGAGGTCCTCGACACTGGTCACACAGGTGTGATAGAATCGCCGTCTGGGGCGCTCCCCATTGGCGGCAGCATCCATGCTAGCCTGCGAGATAAAAAAGGCAAATTAAACGGGGGGATAGCAGGAGGCAGATAGCCAGAGGTCCCTCGCACACTGGTCACACAGGTGTGATCAGAATCGCCGTTGGGGCGCTCCCCATTGGCGGCAGCATCCATGCTAGCCTGCGAGATAAAAAAGGCAAATTAAACGGGGGGATAGCAGGAGGCAGATAGCCAGAGGTCCTCGCACACTGTGGTCGACCACTCACACAGGTGTGTATCAGAATCGCGGGTTGGGAAGGCGTCCCCATTGGCGGCAGCATCCATGCTAGCCTGCGAGATAAAAAAGGCAAATTAAACGGGGGGATAGCAGGAGGCAGATAGCCAGAGGTCCCTCGCACACTGGTCACACAGGTGTGATCAGAATCGCCGTTGGGGCGCTCCCCATTGGCGGCAGCATCCATGCTAGCCTAAGGTAAAAAGGGAAGGTAAACATCATTTGTTTAAGGTGCTGGTGTGGTGCTGGTGGTTGCTGTTTGTGGAGTTGAAGTGGAGTGGAGAGGTGGGCATGGTAGGGGGGAGGGGGGATAGGGGTGCGGTGGTGTGGTGTGGTGGTGGTAATGGGGGGGGGATGGGGGGGGGGGGGGGGGGGCGGGGGTGGGGGGGGGGGGGGGGGGGGCGGGGGTCATCGGGGGGGGGGGAGGGAGTGCAGGGTACAGATTGCAAAGGTCCCTCGAGACAAGCAAGGTAAATTAAACATCATTTTTGTTGAAGTTCATGAAATGGGGTGGTGGTTGGTGAGGGTGGTGGTGAGATGCAGTGGAGGGTGGATGGTAGGGGGGGGGGAGGGAAAGGGGGGGGGGGGGATAGAAAGAGACAGATAGCAAAGGTCCCTCGCACACTCGTCACACCATGTGATCAGAATCGCGTTGGGGCGCTCTTCATTGGCGGCAGCATCCATGCTTGCCTGCTAGACAAACAAGGCAAATTAAAACATTCATTTTGTTGAAGTTCTGAATGGGGTGGTGGTTGGTGAGTGGTGGTGAGATGCAGTGGAGGGTGGATGGTAGGGGGGGGGAGGGAAAGGGGGGGGGGGGGGGGGGGGGGATAGAAAGAGACAGATAGCCAAAAGTTTCTTGCATGCTCGTCACACAAGTGTGGTCAGAATTGCTGTTGGGGCGCCCTGTTTGGTGGCAGCATCCACGCTCGCCTGCAAGGTAAAAAAGGGAAAGTAAACATCATTTTGTTGAAGTTCATGAAAGGGGGTGGTGGTGGGGGTGGTAGTTTTGGAGGTGGAGTTGAGGTGGTGGTGAGGTGGAGCGGAGGGTGGATGTTGGGTTGGGTTGGGTTGGGTTGGGTGTGGGGAGGTGGGTGTGTGTGTGTTTGTGGGGGGGGAGTGCAGGAGACACATAGCCAAAGGTCTCGCATGCTCGTCACACAGGTGTTGATCAGAATCGCCGTTGGGGCGCGGGCCTGTTCGGGCAGATCCACGCTCGCTTGGAAGGTGTTTTCAAATGTAAATTGTAATTCAGATGTCAAATTTAACGTTATTTAGCACTACTATGCCGTAATGTTGACAGTCTCCCACTAAAGTTTACATATGTTAATAGCCTTGTTAATAGACTCACTGGACAGTCTATAACTTAATAGTGGCCAAGTGAAGAAGGTTTCTTATAGTGGTCAAGTTAATAGCCTCTCTAGACAGTCTATAACTTCAAAGTGTTTGTCTTTATTTAGTTGTATTATTTTATTTTTGTTTATTGAAGTGCTAGAAAAACAAAAAAACAAAAACATCCACCTGGGCCACCCCCTATTTTATATTTGTATTTGTATTTGTTTGTATTTATTTTAATTGTTTTATTATTTCATATTAAAGAGACACACACAAAATGTCCACTTGGGCCACCCTCTATTTTATTTTTTTATTTTTTTATTTTTTTATTATCGTACTATTGTTGATTAAAGGCTCATACAAACAAAACAAACAAAAAAAGCGTCCATCCGGGCCCCCCCCTTTTTTATGGGGACGTTTATTTTTAGTTGTATCACCCTTTAGTTGTAAAATGTATGCAGTTGTACGGGGGCGGGGAGCAACCGTTTTTTTGTGCGTGCGATGCGTCGCAAATTGAGCGACTTGGTGCGACCCCAGTGAGACGCGCTGCCCCCCGCATCCTGCGACCCCAGTGCAAAGCGCTGTGCCGGCGGGTTTTGGGGGGGCATTCTGACGAGACATGCATTTCCATGCAGTGACTGTATGACGACGCGTTGCAAAAAAACAAATGGGAGAGCCAAAGTATAACCTGGTGCAACCAAGTGTATCAAACTGTAAACAAGTACAATTATGTGTGACCAAGTGTAACTCAAAGATATTTCACCTGGGTTGCTGCGTTTCTCACTCCTATATGCCGTGCCAAGCCAAAGTCTGCCAGCCTGGCGGTGCCGTGCCCATCTATAAGAATGTTAGCCGCCTTGAAATCACTGTGGGGATTTGGTGTAAGGAAGTGAGATGTACAAGTTGAGGTACAAGTCTGCCAGCCTGGCGGTGCCGTGTGCATCTATCAGAATATTTGCTGCCTTGAAGTCAATGCATGTGTGTGGTGTAAGAAAGTGAGATGTACAGCAGTACAGTGAGGGTTATGAGTAATGCACAACCATAATATTGTTTGCCTCCTTGATATCAATGTGTGGGTGTGGTGTAAGAAAGTGAGATGTACAGCAGTACAGTGGGGGGTTTTGAGCAGTGCACGACCATACGATTGTTTGCCTCCTTGAAATCAACCAAGCAACCAAGCATCCAAGCAACCGAATAACCAACCAACCGACCAACCAACCAACCACCCATGCAAGCAAGCAAGCAAGCAAGCAAGCAAGCAAGCAAGCAAGCAAGCAAGCACCCTACCAGTGGACCACAGCTGGCTGGGTGATACAGTGAAGGTAGGCAACCGACCAACCAACCAACCAACCAACCAACCAACCAACCAGTGAACCACAGCTGGCTGGGTGATATAGTGAAGATAGGCAATCAGCAATCAACCAACCAACCACCAGACCTACCAGTGACCACAGCTGGCTGAGTGATATAGTGAAGATAGGCAACCAGCCAACCAACCAACAACCAACCAACCTACCAGTGAACCACAGCTGGTGGGTGATATAGTGAAGATAGGCAACCAGCCAACCAACCAACCAACTACCAGTGAACCACGGCTGGCTGAGTGATACAGTGAAGATAGGCAACAGCCAATCAACCAAACAACCAACCAACCTAACACAGTGAACCACGGGGCTGGCTGGGTGATATAGTTGAAGATAGGCAACCAGCCAACAACCAACCAACCAACCAACCAACCTACCGATGAACCACAGCTGGCTGGGTGATACAGTGAAGATAGGCAACCAGCCAATCAAACAACCAACCTACCAGTGAACCACGGCTGGCTGAGTGATACAGTGAAGATAGGCAACCAGCCAACCAACCAACCAACCAGTGAACCACAGCTGGCTGGGTGATATAGTTGAAGATAGGCAACCAGCAATCCAACCAACAACCAACCTACCAGTGAACCACAGCTGGCTGGGTGATATAGTGAAGATAGGCAACCAACCAACCAACCAACCAACCAACCAACCAACCAACCTACCAGTGAACCACGGCTGGCTGAGTGATATAGTGAAGATAGGCAACCAGCCAATCAACCAACCAACCAACCGACCAACCTACCAGTGAACCATGGCTGGCTGAGTGATATAGTGAAGATAGGCAACCAGCCAACCAACCAACCAACCAACCAACCAACCTACCAGTGAACCACAGCTGGCTGAGTGATATAGTGAAGATAGGCAACCAGCCAACCAACCAACCAACCAACCAACCTACCAGTGAACCACAGCTGGCTGGGTGATATAGTGAAGATAGGCAACCAGCCAACCAACCAACCAACCAACCAACCAACCTACCAGTGAACCACGGCTGGCTGAGTGATACAGTGAAGATAGGCAACCAGCCAATCAACCAACCAACCAACCAACCTACCAGTGAACCACGGCTGGCTGGGTGATATAGTGAAGATAGGCAACCAGCCAACCAACCAACCAACCAACCAACCAACCTACCAGTGAACCACAGCTGGCTGGGTGATACAGTGAAGATAGGCAACCAGCCAACCAACCAACCAACCAACCTACCAGTGAACCACGGCTGGCTGAGTGATACAGTGAAGATAGGCAACCAGCCAATCAACCAACCAACCAACCAACCAACCTACCAGTGAACCACGGCTGGCTGGGTGATATAGTGAAGATAGGCAACCAGCCAACAAACCAACCAACCAACCAACCTACCAGTGAACCACAGCTGGCTGGGTGATATAGTGAAGATAGGTAACCAGCCAACCAACCAACCAACCAACCTACCAGTGAACCACGGCTGGCTGAGTGATACAGTGAAGATAGGCAAGTCCTCTGGCTGCACCTGTTGTTATGCATCACACAAAGTGATTTCTAGTCAGTTGGGGGTGAGGTGGTGTGTGTGTGTGTGCGTGTGTGTGTGTGTGGTGGTGGTGGGGGGGGCAGAGGGTACTCAGGGAAGAGAGAGTTAGGGTCAAAGATAAGCAAGTCCTCTGGCTGCTCCTGTTGTTATGCATTGCACCAAAAGTGATTGCAACTCAGTAAGGGGGGTGGTGGTGTGTGTGTGTGAGTGTGTGTGGGGTGGGGGTGGGGTGGGGTGGGTGGGTGGGTGGGGGGCAGAGGGGACAGAGGGGACAGAGGGAAAGGGGGAGACATGGAGGTAGGGTCAAAGGTAAGCAAGTCTTCTGGCTGCACCTGTTGTTATGCATTGCACCAAGATTGATATCATGTGAGTAGGTGTGTGGGGGGTGGGTGGGTGGGGTGTTGGGGGGGGGGGGGGGGGGGGGGGGGTCAGAGGGGACAGAGGGGAGGGGGAGACATGGAGGTAGGGTCAAAGGCAGCAAGTCTTCTGACTGCACCTCTTGTTATGCATTGCACCAAGAGTGATATATCATGTGAGTAGGTGTGTGTGGGGTGGGTGGGTGGGGTGTTGGGGGGGGGGGGGGGGGTCAGAGGGACAGAGGGGAGGGGGAGACATGGAGGTAGGGTCAAAGGCAAGCAAGTCTTCTGACTGCACCTCTTGTTCTGCATTGCACCAAGAGTGATAGCATGTGCGTAGGTGTGTGTGTGTGTGTGTTTGTGTGTGTGGGGTGTGTGTGTGTGTGCGGGGTGTGGGGGCGGGTAGAGGGGACATAGGGACGATGGAGACATGGAGGTAGGGTCAAAGGCAAGCAAGTCTTCTGACTGCACCTGTTGTTATGTATTGCACCAAGAGTGATAGCATGTGCGTAGGTGTGTGTGTGTGTGTGTTTGTGTGTGTGGGGTGTGTGTGTGTGTGCGGGGTGTGGGGCGGGTAGAGGGGACATAGGGACGATGGAGACATGGAGGTAGGGTCAAAGGCAAGCAAGTCTTCTGACTGCACCTGTTGTTATGTATTGCACCAAGAGTGATAGCATGTGCGTAGGTGTGTGTGTGTCTGTGTGAGTGTGTGTGTGTGTGTGTGTGCGGGGTGTGGGGCGGGTAGAGGGGACATAGGGACGATGGAGACATGGAGGTAGGGTCAAAGGCAAGCAAGTCTTCTGACTGCACCTGTTGTTATGTATTGCACCAAGAGTGATAGCATGTGCGTAGGTGTGTGTGTGTCTGTGTGAGTGTGTGTGTGTGTTTGTGTGTGTGGGGTGTGTGTGTGTGTGCGGGGTGTGGGGCGGGTAGAGGGGACATAGGGGCGATGGAGACATGGAGGTAGGACAAAGGCAAGCAAGTCTTCTGACTGCACCTGTTGTTATGTATTGCACCAAGAGTGATTTCAAGTCTGTAGGGGTGGTGGTGTTGTGTTTGTGTTGTGTGTGTGTGTGTGTGTGTGTGTGTGTGTGTGGGGGGGGGGGGGGTAGCAGGTGGGGGAGGGTAGAGGGGAGGGGGAGACATGGAGGTAGGGTCAAAGGCAAGCAAGTCTTCTGGCCGCTCCTGTTGTTGTACATTGCACCAAAAGTGATTTCAACTCAGTTGGGGGGGAAGTGGTGTGTCTGTGCGTGTGTGTGTCTGTGTGTGGTGGTGGTTGCCACTCTGTAACCATATATCTATTTGCATCATTTAAATAATTAATTACCAAGGGCAATATAGATGCGATCCTTTCTTCACAATTGAATCATCACCTTCCGTAGCAGTGTTGCACAGAAACGATTTTGCAGTAACCATATATATATATATATATAGGAATAATTACCAAGTGCAATAAAGACGCGATCTTTCCATGGAAGTGTTGCAGGTCTCTTGTCATGGATGCCACTCCGAAACCATTTATACATCGCTCATTATTTAAATTCAATTTAGATTACATTACAGTAAATTAAATAAGTGACAATACTATACAAGGCATACCGCCATGACTTAAGGCAATATGTATAATGTTTATTATTTAAATTGAATTCAACGCGTACTTTAATTTCCAAGGGCAATAGAGATGCCATCCATCGATGGTAGTGTTGCACGTCTCTTGTCGTGGATGCCACTCCGAAACCATTTTCACATTGTTCATTATTTTAATTCAATTTAGATTACATTAAATTAAATTAAATTAAATAACTTACAATACTATCCAAGGCATACTGCCATGACCTAAGGCAACAATTATAATGTTTATTATTTAAATTGAATTCAACGCGTACTTTAATTTCCAAGGGCAATAGAGATGCCATCCTTCCATGGCAGTGTTGCGGGTCCCTTGCCATGAATGCCCCTCTGCCCCTCTGCCCCTCTTGCCATGAATGCCCCTCTGCCCCTCTTGCCATGAATGCCCCCTCTGCCCCTCTGCCCCTCTTGCCATGAATGCCCCTCTGCCCCTCAGCCCCTCTTGCCATGAATGCCCCTCTGCTTCTCTGCCCCTCTGCCCCTCTTGCCATGAATGCCCCTCTGCCCTTCTGCCCTCTTGCCATGAATGCCCCTCTGCCCTCTTGCCCCTCTGCCCCTCTGCCCCTCTGCCCTCTGCCCCTCTTGCCATGAATGCCCCTCTGCCCCTCTTGCCCCTCTGCCCCTCTTGCCATGAATGCCCCTTTGCCCCTCTGAAACCATACATCCATTGTCCATTATTCAAATTAAATTTTAACTAAATTAAATAACTGACATTACTATCCAAGGCATACTGCCATGACCTAAGGCAATATAATATATATATATATATATATATTATATATATATATATATATATATAATGTTTATTATTTACATTGAATTCAACGCATACTGCAATTGCCAAGGGCAAGAGAGAAACCATCCTTCTATGCAGGGATATTGTTCCGGAATATATTCCAATCGGAATACGAGACCCCGTTTTGGCTCAAATTGCCGGAATAAGAAACCTAAAATTTAAACCTAAAACTGAAATTGACTAAAAATGACCCACATCGACAAAAATCGGAATAAGGATCCTGTTTTGGGAGGGGAAAAAGGAGGAAAAAGGAGAAAAAAAGTAAAAAGGAATAAGATTTCCTCTTTTTGATTTGAAAAAGTATCTCTGCTTCCAAGGCAGTGTTGCGGGCCTCTAGTCAAGGACCATATATTTATATTTACAACTCTATCCCGCCTTATAGCAATCGAGGGGATGAACTGGACAAACCGTTTCCGCGAGAACTCATACTTCGCACTTTGTCGAGAATTTTGGCCTGGACATCCAAGAATTCTCGACAATTTGGCTTGGAATTCACGTCAATTCTCGACGAAGTACGAACCGTTTGTCCAGTTCATCCCCTGAATTGCTATAATCTAACGCATAATGTACTAACCAAGGGCAATAGAGATGCAGGCCTCTTGTCGGGGATATCTTCCAGCAACATTGCATTTTATGATCAACGCATACTGTACTAACCAAGGGCAATAGGGATGCGATCTTTCCATGGCAGTGATGCAGGCTTCCTATCAAGGATATCTGTCAGTAACATTGTTTTGTTTTTATGAAATCAATCCATACTGTACTAACCAAGGGCAATAGGGAGGCGATCCTTCCATGGCAGTGTTGCAGGCTTCCTGTCAAGGATATCTGTCAGTCACCTTTTTTATGTTTTTATGAATTCAATCCATACTGAACTAACCAAGGGCAATTGGGATGCGATCCTTCCATGGTAGTGTTGCAGGCTTCCTGTCAAGGATATCTGTCAGTCACCTTTTTTATGTTTTTATGAATTCAATCCATACTGAACTAACCAAGGGCAATTGGGATGCGATCCTTCCATGGTAGTGTTGCAGGCTTCCTGTCAAGGATATCTGTCAGTCACCTTTTTTATGTTTTTATGAATTCAATCCATACTGAACTAACCAAGGGCAATTGGGATGCGATCCTTCCATGGTAGTGTTGCAGGCTTCCTGTCAAGGATATCTGTCAGTCACCTTTTTTATGTTTTTATGAATTCAATCCATACTGAACTAACCAAGGGCAATTGGGATGCGATCCTTCCATGGCAGTGTTGCAGGCTTCCTGTCAAGGATATCTGTCAGTCACCTTTTTTATGTTTTTATGAATTCAATCCATACTGAACTAACCAAGGGCAATAAGGAGGCGATCTTTCCATGGCAGTGTTGCAGGCTTCCTATCAAGGATATCTGTCAGTAACATTGTTTTGTTTTTATGAAATCAATCCATACTGAACTAACCAAGGGCAATAGGGATGCGATCCTTCAATGGCAGTGTTGCAGGCTTCCTGTCAAGGATATCTGTCAGTAACCTTTTTTATGTTTGTATGAATTCAACGCATACTGTACTAACCAAGGGCAATAGGGAGGCGATCCTTCCATGGCAGTGTTGCAGGTCTCTTGTCAAGCATGTCTGTAAGTTAACATTTTGTATAACTCTACCCCACTGTAATCCAACGCATACTTTAATTAGCGAGGGCAATAGGGATGCGAAACTTCCACGGCATTCTTGCGGTACACTATATATCCTTCTTTAATCCAACGCATACAGTAATTAGCAAGGGCAATAGGGATGCGAAACTTCCACGGCATTCTTGCGGTACACTATATATCCTTCTTTAATCCAACGCATACTTTAATTAGCGAGGGCAATAGGGATGCGAAACTTCCACGGCATTCTTGCGGTAAACTAAAAAAAAAGGTAATGATAACGCCTGGTGGGGCGTGGTGTTAAGGGAGCCCGTCGTACGCGGGTGGGGAGCGGTCTCCTACCTCAACTGGACAAGCTACCATCGCGGTTGACGACGACGACGGTAAACTGTATATCCCTCTTTAATCCAACGCATTAAGTAATGACCAAGGGCAATGGATATGCGATCCTTCCATGGCAGTGTTGCTGGTGTCTTGTCAAGGATATCTGTCAGTGACATTGTTTTGTTTGTATGATTTCTAAGCTTACTGTAATTACCAAGGGCAACAGATATGCGATCCTTGCATGGCAGTTGCAGCCTTCAGTGGCGGAGCAACACAGTAACCATTGTGCAGTAGCCATATATATATATATATATATATATATATACATATATACAGGCATAATTACCAAGCGCAATAGAGATGCGATCCTTCCATGGTATTGTTGCTGGTCTCTTGTCAAGGATGTCCCTTAGCGATCCTTTTTCCATGTAGTCAAACACGACGCTGCGCTCCCCGCCTTCTATGCACTGCACGAGATGAAGTGGTTTGAAGGTTTGGTTGGTTGGTTGGTTGGTTGGTAGTTTTTTTTCTTTTCCATGTAGTCTAACATGACGCTGCGCTCCCCGCCTTCTATGCACTGCACAAGATGAAATGGTTGGTTGGTTTGTTGGTTCGTTTGTTGGTTGGTTGGTTGGTTGGTTGGTTGGTAGGTTTTTTTCTTTTCCGTGAAGTCAAACACAATGCTGCGCCCCGCTCCTCTATGCACTGCATAATATGACATGGTTTGTTTGTTTGTTGGTTGGTTGGTTGGATGGTACCTTTTTTTCATGCAGTCAAACACCACGCTGCGCTCCCCGCCTTCTATGCACTGCACAAGATGAGGTGGTGTGTTGGTTGGTGTGTAAGCTGGTAGGTTGGTGTGTTGGTTGGTGTGTTGGTTGGCGTGTTGGTGTGTTGGTTGGTGTGTTGGTTGGTTGGTTGGTTGGTTGGTAGGTTTTTCCATGCAGTTGAATACCACACTGCGCTCCCTGTAACAGTATGGCTCGGTATATGTACTAGAGAATGAGTACTCGGACATCATATGAACTCCTTTGCCGAATGTAGCTATGGTGTAACGATTCTAATCCGTTACACTCCCTGCCTTCTATGCACTGCATGCAATAAAGCGGTCAGTTGGTTTGTTGGAGCACACACTGTTGGCACACTCACCATACCCATCATGCCAACGAGGTTTCGATGGCAAAGGGGTGTGGAAGTGGTGTCTAAATTCGGTTCGTAGGTTGGAGCACACACTGTTTGCTCACTCACCATACCCATCATGCCAACGAGGTTTCGATGGCAAAGGGGTGTGAAAGTGGTGTATACATTTGGTTCGTAGGTTGGAGCACACACTGTTTGCTCACTCACCATACCCATCGTACCAACGAGATTTCGATGGCAGAGGGGTGTGAAAGTGGTGCCTACATTCAGTTTGTAGGTTGGAGGGCACACTATTGGCTCACTCACCATACCACTGAGGCTAACCAGGTTTTGGGGGCAAAGGGATATCAAAGGGGTGTGGATTTGTGTTTCATACATGTGCCTAGGACACACTGTTTGATCACTCACCCTACACACCATGCTAACCAGGTTGTGATGGCCAAGGGGTGACAAAGGGGTGTCAAGTTGTGTTTCATACATGTGCCTAGGACACACTGTTTGATCACTCACCCTACACACCATGCTAACTAGGTTGTGATTGCGAAGGGGTATCAAAGGGGTGTCAAGTTGTGTTTCATACATGTGCCTAGGACACACTGTTTGATCACTCACCCTACACACCATGCTAACCAGGTTGTGATGGCCAAGGGGTGACAAAGGGGTGTCAAGTTGTGTTTCATACATGTGCCTAGCACACACTGTTTGATCACTCACCCTACACACCATGCTAACCAGGTTGTGATGGCAAAGGGGTGACAAAGGGGTGTCAAGTCGTGTTTCATACATGTGCCTAGGACACACTGTTTGATCACTCACCCTACACACCATGCTAACTAGGTTGTGATTGCAAAGGGGTATCAAAGGGGTGTCAAGTTGTGTTTCATACATGTGCCTAGGACACACTGTTTGATCTCTCACCCTACACACCATGCTAACCAGGTTGTGATGGCCAAGGGGTATCAAAGGGGTGTCAAGTTGTGTTTCATACATGTGCCTAGGACACACTGTTTGAGCACTCACCCTACACACCATGATAACCAGGTTGTGATGGCAAAGGGGTGACAAAGGGGTGTCAAGTCGTGTTTCATACATGTGCCTAGGACACACTGTTTGATCACTCACCCTACACACCATGCTAACCAGGTTGTGATGGCCAAGGGGTATCAAAGGGGTGTCAAGTTGTGTTTCATACATGTGCCTAGCACACACTGTTTGATCACTCACCCTACACACCATGCTAACCAGGTTGTGATGGCAAAGGGGTGACAAAGGGGTGTCAAGTCGTGTTTCATACATGTGCCTAGGACACACTGTTTGATCACTCACCCTACACACCATGCTAACCAGGTTGTGATGGCCAAGGGGTATCAAGGGGGTGTCAAGTTGTGTTTCATACATGTGCCTAGGACACACTGTTTGATCACTCACCCTACACACCATGCTAACCAGGTTGTGATGGCCAAGGGGTGACAAAGGGGTGTCAAGTTGTGTTCATACATGTGCCTAGGACACACTGTTTGATCACTCACCCTACACACCATGCTAACCAGGTTGTGATGGCCAAGGGGTATCAAAGGGGTGTCAAGTTGTGTTTCATACATGTGCCTAGGACACACTGTTTGATCACTCACCCTACACACCATGCTAACCAGGTTGTGATGGCCAAGGGGTGACAAAGGGGTGTCAAGTTGTGTTCATACATGTGCCTAGGACACACTGTTTGATCACTCACCCTACACACCATGCTAACCAGGTTGTGATGGAGAAGGGGTGACAAAGGGGTGTCAAGTTGTGTTTCATACATGTGCCTAGCACACACTGTTTGATCACTCACCCTACACACCATGCTAACCAGGTTGTGATGGAGAAGGGGTGACAAAGGGGTGTCAAGTTGTGTTTCATACATGTGCCTAGCACACACTGTTTGATCACTCACCCTACACACCATGCTAACCAGGTTGTGATTGCGAAGGGGTGACAAAGGGGTGTCAAAGTGGCATCAGAATTTGTATCGCAGACACAAGGGAGCTCGCATGTTTTTTATCACTTTCCATACCCATCATGCTAACCAGGTTGTGATGGCCAAGGGGTGTCAAAGGGGTGTGAAAGGGGTGTCAAGAGGGGTGTGGCAGGCACATAGGGGGCACAGGCTGTTTGCTAACTCACCATACCCATCATGCTTACCAGGCTTTGATGGTGAAGGCGCATCAGGTGTGATAAGAGATGTCAAAACCTGATGCCATAAGAGATGTCAGAATTGGCATCAGGTGTGATCAAAACCTGATGCCATAAGAGATGTCAAAATTGGCATCAGGTGTGATCAAAACCTGATGCCATAAGAGATGTCAAAATTGGCATCAGGTGTGATCAAAACCTGATGCCATAAGAGATGTCAAAATTGGCATCAGGTGTGATCAAAACCTGATGCCATAAGAGATGTCAAAATTGGCATCAGGTGTGATCAAAACCTGATGCCATAAGAGATGTCAAAATTGGCATCAGGTGTGATCAAAACCTGATGCCATAAGAGATGTCAAAATTGGCATCATGTGTGATCAAAACCTGATGCCAATCACACCTGATGCCATAAGAGACGTCAAAGTAGTTTCAAAGTAGTTTACCAGACATGTGCAGAGCACAGACTGTTTTCCCACTCACCCTAACCATGGTGCTAACAAGGTTATGAGGTCAAAGGGGTGTCAAGTTGTGTTTCAGGCGTGTGCCTAGGGCACACTGTTTGATCACTCACCATGCCCATCATGCTAACCAGGTTTTGATGGCGAAGGCGCATCAGGTGTGCCACCTCTGAGTAAAACTCTCGGTCTCCCTGCGCACAAATAAATGATTCATGATTTATATATTGATATCGATATATTTGAACGTATATTTGATGTTCATATGTATGCATACAGCATATGCATTAAACTCATAGTCTCTCTGTACACAAGTAAATTGTTTTTATTAAAATATTGATATTTCATATTTGACATATTTGTATGTATATTTGATGTTTATATGTATGTACACAGCATATGCATTAAAATCATAATCTCTCTGCACACAAGTAAATTGCATTTTATTTATATATTAATATTTGACATATTTGTATGTATATTTGATATTTATATATATGTATACAGCATATGCATGGTCTCCCTGCACACAAGTAAATTGAATTATATTTAACTATTGACATTTCATATTTGACGTATTTGTATGTATATTTGATGTTTAGTTATGTATTGTTATCGATATATTTGTATGTCTATTTGATGTTTATATGTATGTACACATCATATGCATTAAACTCACAGTCTCTCTGCACACAAGTAAATTGTGTTTTATTTATATATTGATATTTGACATATTAGTATGTATATTTGATATTTATATGTATGTACACAGCATATGCATTAAACTCACAGTCTCTCTGCACAAAAGTAGATTGTGTTTTATTTATATATTGATATTTGACATATTAGTATGTATATTTGATGTTTATATGTATGTACACAGCATATGCATTAACCCCACAGTCTCTCTGCACACAAGTGAATGATTGCATTTATTTATAAATTCATATTGATATATTTGTAGGTATACTTGATGTTTATATTTGCTGCGTATATGTATGCATACATCATATGCATCAAACTCACAGTCTCTCTGCACACACGTAAATTGTGTTATATTAAAAGATTCATATTTCATATTTGACATATTTGTAAGTATATTTGATGTTTATATGTATGTATACATCATATGCATTTAAGTCACGGTCTCCCTGCACACAAGTGAATGATTGTATTTAATTATATATTGATTTTGATATATTCGTTTGTATATTTGCTGTTTATATTTGCTGTTTAAATGTACGTACACAGCATATGCATTAACCTCACAGTCTCCCAGCACACAAGCGAATTGTTTTGTATGTACATATTTTTATCAATATATTTGTATGTATTTTGATGTTTATATGTACGTACACAGCACATGCATTAACCTCACAGTATCCCAGCACACAAGCTAATTGATGTTTATGTATATATTGTTATCAATAAATGTGTATGTATACTTGATGCTTATATGTACGTACACAGCATATGCATTAAACGCACACTCTCTCTGCACACAAGTAAATTGTATTTTATTTATATATTAATATTTGACACATTTGTATGTTTATTTGACATTTATAAATATGCATACATCATATGCATTAACCTTACAGTCTCTCAACACACAAGCGAATGATTACATTTATTTATGTCTTGATATTGATATATTTGTAAGTATATTTGATGTTTATATGTATGTATACATCATATGCATTAAACTCACGCTCTCCCAGCACACAAGTGAATTAAGTTTTATGTATATATTGATAACGATGTGTTTGTATGCATATTTGTTGTGTCTATGTATGTATATATCATATGCATTAAACTATCGGTCTCCTTGCACACATATTCATTTATTTAATCAATATGTATGCATGTTACAGTCCAGGGGTGGGCAAAATAGGCGTAACGGACTTGCCCAACCGTGAACGGAGGGGTTAAAAAGTAATGGCATTGATGAACTGACCCTCAAGCAATTGTTTGACGGAGGCCCTGAGTTTTATGATTTAATAAAAAAAAAAAAAAAAAAAAGCGCTACAGTGACTATTAAATCATTAATATGGCAGACATCAACAAACACCCACACCCACAAACACATGCACACAGGCACACAAAACAAAGATAAAAGAGAAGTGCACACCTGCAACGATGTTAGATCTAGCTGCTTTACTGCGATGTATGCGCCATCCTCCAACACACACAGTCCACATACACACACGGACGCGCACGCACACACACACAAACAGGCACAGGCAAAACTGAGGTAAAAAAGCACACCTGCAAGGATGTTGGATCTATCTGCTTTACTGCGATGTAGGTGCCATCCATCAACACACACAGTCGACACACATACACACACACACACACACAGACGCGCACGCACACACACACAAACAGGCACAGGCAAAACTGAGGCAAAAAAGCACACCTGCAACGATGTTGGATCTAGCTGCTTCACTGCGATGTATGTGCCATCCATCAGTGTACCCTTGTACACTTTCCCAAACCCTGGAACAGATGTGATCAGGGTTGATGGCCAAATTTAAAAAATGCGCGATGAGGAGTGATGGTCAGGTGTACAACAGATGTGATCAGGAGTAATATCCAGGTATACAACGGGTGCCATGAGGAGGGATGGCCAGGTGTACAACAGGTGTGATCAGGAGTGATGCTTATGTGTTCAACAGGTGTGATGAGGAGAGATGGGGAGTGATGGCCAGGTGTACAACAGGTGTGATCAGGAGTAATACCCATGTGTACAACAGGTGTGATGAGGAGAGATGGGGAGTGACGGCCAGGTGTACAACAGGTGTGGTCAGGAGTAATACCCATGTGTACAACAGGTGTGATGAGGAGAGATGGGGAGTGATGGCCAGGTGTACAACAGGTGTGGTCAGGAGTAATACCCATGTGTACAACAGGTGTGATGAGGAGAGATGACCATGTGTACAACAGGTGTGATCAGGATAAATATTGAGTTGTACAACAGGTGTGATGAGTAGTGATAGCCAGTTGTACAACAGGTGTGGTCATGAGTAATATCCAGGTGTACAACAGGTGTGATGAGGAGTGGTGGCCTGGTGTACAACAGGTGTGATGAAGAGTGATGCCATCCATCCATCAACCCATCCATCCATCCATCCATCGACCCATCTATCCATCCATCCATCCATTCATCCATCCAACCATCCATCCATCCATCCATGCATCCATCCATCCACCCATCCATCCATCCATCCATCCATCTACCCATCCATCCATCCATCCATCCACCCATCCACCCATCCATCCATCCACTCATTTATCTATCCATCCATCCACCAATCCATCCATCCAACCATCCATCCATCCATCCATCCATCCATCCATCCATCCATCTACCCATCCATCCATCCATCCATCCACCCATCCAACCATCCATCCATCTACCCATCCATCCATCCATCCATCCACCCATCCATCCATCCATCCATCTATCCATCCATCCATCCATCCATCCATCCATCCATCCAACCATCCATCCATCCATCCATCCATCCTACCATCCATCCATCCATCCATCCATCCATCCAACCATCCATCCAACCATCCATCCATCCATCCACTCATCCATCCATCCATCCAACCATCCATCCATGCATGCCATCCATCCATCCATCCATCTATCCATCCACTCATCCATCCATCCATCCATCCATCCATCCATCCATCCATCCATCCACTCATCATCCATCCATCCATGTTACACTTACCACCTTCGCCTATCACATCCATGTTACACTTACCACCTTCGCCTATCACATTCGCTGAGCTGAAGTTCGAGGTTGCTTGAGTCAAATCTTTCAAGCGGAAGCGGCTGCATGAGCGTACTGCCTCATCAGATTCTACAGCAGGCAGTTAAGTCAGTTATATTCAGATGTTTCAAGCGGAAGTGGCTGCATGTGCGTACTGCCTCGACAGATTCTACAGCAGGCAGTTAAGTCAGATACATTCAGATCTTTCAAGCGGAAGCGGTTGCACGAGTGTACTGCCTCGTCAGATTATACAGCAGGCAGTTCAGTAAGTTGCATTCAGATGTTTCAAGCGGAAGCGGCTGCACAAGCGTACTGCATCGTCAGATTCTACAGCAGGCAATTAGATCAGTTAAATTCAGATATCTCATGCGGAAGCAGCTGCACGAGCGTACTGCCTCGCCAGATTCTACAGCAGGCAGTTAAGTCAGCTACATACAGATCTTTCAAGCGGAAGCGGTTGCATGAGCATACTGCTTCGTCAGATTATACAGCAGGCAGTTAAGTTAGTTACATTCAGATATTTCAAGCAGAAGCGGCTGCGAGAGTGTGCTGCCTTGACAGATACTACAGCAGGCAGTTAAGTCAGATACATTCAGATCTTTCAAGCGGAAGCGGTTGCACGAGTGTACTGCCTCGTCAGATTATACAGCAGGCAGTTCAGTAAGTTGCATTCAGACGTTTCAAGCGGAAGCGGCTGCACGAGCGTACTGCATCGTCAGATTCTACAGCAGGCAATTAGATCAGTTAAATTCAGATATCTCATGCGGAAGCAGCTGCACGAGCGTACTGCCTCGTCAGATTCTACAGCAGGCAGTTAAGTCAGCTACATACAGATCTTTCAAGCGGAAGCGGTTGCACGAGCGTACTGCCTCGTCAGATTATACAGCAGGCAGTTAAGTTAGTTGCATTCAAATATTTCAAGCGGAAGCGGCTACAAGAGTGTACAGCTTGTCAGATTCTGCTGCAGGCATTTAAGTTTATACATGCGCTTAATATTAATAACATAATATATACATATATATGTTGTTTATATTTACTGTCTTGCCTGATTCTGGCGCAGGGAGTCAAGTTTAAGTTCATATATGGTTTTAATAGTAACTTGATTCTGAAGCAGTCAGTTAAGTTCATACAAGTGTTAAATATTCACAACATGATATATATGTTGTTTATATTTATATGATTCTGGAGCACGCAGTTAAGCGCATACATGTTTTTAATAGAAACTTGCTTCTGAAGCACGCAGTCATGTTCATACATGCTTGTAACATTAACTTGATTCTGTAGCCAGCAATTAAGATCATACATGTTTTAATAGTAGCTTGATTATTAAGCAGGCAGTTAAGTTTATACAAGTGTTTAATATTACTGTAAAACTGTACAACAGTTTATGTACGTTGTACAACATGGTGAGGCTTGCAACGCACCACCACCATGATTCATCAACTTCATCGCTGACGATACATTCAGTTGTATAAACATTTTCACAACCAGTGTTGTGCTGCGCATGCTGTGGCTTGCATAACGCACTGTTCACTTGGTTCCTTGACTTTGAAGCTGACGTTATATTGAGTTGTATACAACAAAAATGTACAACTAAATGTATGATTTGCATGCTAAGGCTTGCATAACGCACCGTCCACATGGTTCCTCGACTTTTACACTGACGTTATATTAAGTTGTATACGACAAAAAATACAACTACTTGTATGATTTGCATGGTGAGGCTTGCTGAACGCACCGTCCACGTGGTTCCTCGACTTTGAAGCTGACGTTATATTAAGTTGTATACAAAAATGTCCAACTATTTGTATGGTTTACATGGTGAGGCTTGCATAACGCACCATTCACCTGGTTCATCAACTTTGACGCTGACGTTATATTAAGTTGTGCATGACAAAAATTACAACTACTTGTATGGTATGCATGGTGAGGCTTGCATAACGCACCGTCCACATGGTTCCTTAACTTTTACACAGACGGTATTTTAAGTTGTATACGTCAAAAAATACAACTACTTGTATGACTCACATGGTGAGGCTTGCTGAACGCACCGTCCACATGGTTCCTTGACTTTGACGCTGACGTTATATTAAGTTGTATACAAAAAATGTCCAACTATTTGTATGATTTGCATGGTAAGGCTTGCATAACGCACCGTTCACCTGGTTCCTCGACTTTGACGCTGACTTTATATTAAGTTGTATACACGAAATGTCCAAAAAGTTGTATGATTTTCACGCTAAGGCATGCATAACACACCGGTCACTTGGTTCCTCGACTTTTACACTGAAGTTATACTAAGTTGTATACAAAACAACTACAACTATTTGTATGATTTGCATGGTGAGGCTTGCATAACGCACCATCCACATGGTTGCTCGACTTTGACGCTGACGCTATCTTAAGTTGTATACAACAAAAAATACCAGTTTCTTTAATAACAAATGGTGAGGCTTGCATAACGTACCGCTCACATGATTCCTCGTCTTTGAGGCTGACGTTATATTAAGTTGTATACAAAACAATTACAACTACTTGTACGATTTGCATGGTAAGGCTTGCATAACGCATCGTTCACCTGGTTCCTCGACTTTTACACTGGCGCTATATTAAGTTGTATACAAAAAATGTCCAACAAGTTGTATGATTCGCATGGTAAGGCTTGCATAACGCACCGTCCGCCTGGTTCCTAGACTTTGACGCTGACGCTATATTAAGTTGTATACAACAAAAAATACCAGTTTCTTTAATAACAAATGGTGAGGCTTGCATAACGCACCGTCCGCCTGGTTCCTCGACTTTAGTGTAGACGCCCTTGCTGGTGAAGCTGCCGGTTGTGCTGATGAATTGCCCCACATATACCCTCTAAAATAAAACTAAACATTAACATAAACTCAAAATAATCTAAAAACAAACTTAAAATAAACTTCAAATAAACTCACAATAAACTCACAATAAACTCACAATAAACTCACAATAAACTCACAATAAGCTCACAATAAGCTCACAATAAACTCACAATAAACTCACAATAAACTCACAATAAACTCACAATAAACTCACAATAAACCAGTGGTATTCTGTATATGGTAAGGCTTGCATCAAACTAAAAATACAAATAAACTAATACTATCTCATGAACATAAAAATAAATTAAAAATCAACCAGTGGTATGCCATATATGGCAAGGCTTGCACAACGCACCGTCCGCCTGGTTCCTCGACTTAAGAGCAGACGCCCTTGCTGGTGAAGCTGCCGGTTGTGCTGACGAATCGCGCCTCACGGGCCCTGCATCAGAAGATGCCCGTCCCAGTGATGCGGCAGAGGTCGCCACCTGGGACCCTCGTTGCTGCTGCTGCTGGTGGTGGTGGTGCTCATGATGCTGTAGAGGAGGGGGGGGCTGAGATGCAAGGTGGGAGGAGCGTGTGGGGGTTCCATTGCTGTAGCTGTTGCCCTCCCTGCCTGCTGATGGCACAGGCTGGCCTGGCAGGACCCCAAGCCCCCCCATCATCACGCTGCTAGCTGACTCAGGGTTCTCCAGCCAGTATGCCGTTGTGCTGCTGCCCCATGCGCCCCCCCCTGCGCCCCCAGCTTGGGAGGGCCCCCCCACAGAACGGGTGCGGGGGGGCTGCGCAGAGGAAGTACGCGCTTGGGGGGGGGCACCCACGGAACTGGTGCGGGGGGGCTGTGCAGAGGGAGTATGCGCTTGCTCATGGGAGGCAGGGGGAGGGGTGGAGGCTCTACGTGCAGGCGGCTCCACCCAAGCACCATAAGCTGCTTCCCGCTGGTTTGTGTTGGAGGCTGCTGATCCCATGGTGATGTGTGGTGTGGTGTGGTGTGGGTTGTGTGGGGTGGGGTGGGTGAGGAGTGAGGGGTGTGGGGTGCGGTGCGGGTGTGTGGTGTGGGGTGGATTGTGTGGGGTGGGGGGTGGGGTGGGCGTGCGGCGGGGTGGGTTGTGTGGTGTGGGGTGGGCGTGGGGTGGGTTGGTTTGTGTGGGATGGGGAGGGTGTGGGGTGGTGGTTGTGTTGTTTCGTGTGTGTTGTTGTGTGCGTTGTCTCGACTGTGTTGTCTTGAATCTGAGTTGGTGTGTGCTGTCGTGTGTGTTGTCGAAGCTCTTGTCTTATCCAATCAAGCTGCTGATCTTATGCTGACAGGAGTCGCGTTTGCTGTTTTCAGTACATAGTTGTGTGTGCTGTTGCCTATGCTGTTCCTACGTCGCATGGGGCGCCCGGGACACGGCTGGGGGCGGAGATTCAGGCTCTCCAGGTCTAGGTGTAGGGGTGGTATCGAGATCCAGGGTTTGCAGCAGATGCAAGCCGCAGGGCTTAATGCAGGATCCTAGCCTAGAGACTTGAAGGTTGAGAGATTCTACCCTTCCTAAACCAGGCTCCCAACAGGAGTAACAGCAGCTGGCAAATCAATTCAGACGGGTGAAAGGCTGTTTGGAGAATCCTCGATGAGCACTGATAGACCTAGGAGGGCTCGGAAGAATTCGAGTTTCGAGGAAGGGGCGATAGTTCGACCCTCGTAGCTTTCGTGTTGGTAGGGGCTACAATCTAGATCCGGCAACCGAAGCTTGATAGCTCAATAGGAAAGGGAAAGGCATCGGCTCGTGAATACATGGCGCATTGAGGCAGGCGAACGATTCAGGCGTGAGTTATGCGTATCAAAGAAGGTTTCTCGCCACGTTGCATGGCGAGTTCAACCCTCTCAGGCCGCGGGGAGTCGGGAGGTGTCGGGGGGTCCGTTGGAAACTGTACTGATTCCCGATCCAGAGGGAACCCTCTGTTCCGATCTTCCCGTATCTGTCCTGTGGTGCTCCGACACCGCGGACCCGCCCAGTTCTCGGCAGGGTTCTCAAGAGCTCGTGCGCTGAGGTTCACACTTCTTGAGGTGGGCCCTGAATCCAGTTGAAATCCGCATACTGCTCCTTCTAAGCCACGCCGGTTGTGCGTAAGCTGTGTTTTCTGGTCTTGGTACACTCAACACTAGGCATTAGTCCGCGAAAAGTGCGCTTTATTGTATGCCTTCGAGCATTCCCAGCCTCCCTCACATCGCCAGCCAGAACCCTGCAACTTTTCCACTCCTGGAAAACTGCCGCAGTGGCCCTGACTAGATTGCCGACCCCTTGAAATTGGCCTGGCAGTACCAAACAACTTTGCCAGTCATGTCAGAATAAATCCTGATGACTCCTGTCAGCATCAGCGGCCCATATCTCCAGCTGCAGCCAGAACGCAACCAACACACCCGGCACAAGAGCACACCCATTGCAGCCTACACAGCTCCAGACAAGATCTGGTGCAAAGGGGAACACAAGACTTATCCTACACTAAACAACACAAGCCTGTCACACCAAACCTGGTTACTCCTGTCAGCATCAGCCGCCCGTGTCTCCAGCTTCAAGCATGAGAGCAAACTGGTCATGCACACATATCCCCACTCCACATCCAGCCCTGCGCAAGATGCCAGCTTTGCGTTGTACCTCACATCATCTTGTCCAAGCCTGGGTCAGTGCTCCCGCTCACGGAAGAAATCGCGCCCCACTCCGATCTCACCCCTCCAACCGACTACCAGCCACTACCACCACCACTGGTGCTCTCACGCATGGAAGAAACTGCGCCCCACTCCGATGCCAACCCCCTAACCATGCTCCCACCCCTAACCGACCCCACCAGCAACATGAAATGTCCCCACCACCCGCAGCAGCAGCAGCAGCAGCAGCCCCTACCACCACCATCGGCCCACCACCACCGCCGTCCACCACCACCATAGCCACCAGCCTACCACTAGCCACCTCCACCACGTCACCACCACCTCCACCACCAGCCACCTCCACCTCCACCCCACCACCACCACCACCAGGGTCTGTGACCCCGCCACCTGAGCTCGATATTTCTGACCGCACAGAGCTCACTAAATTTGTCTTCCATGCCCTCCGTGGGTCGTGGGAGCTTGACAGACAGCTCTTTGAGTCTGGGAACATTCCATGTGGTTATGTTAAAGGCGTGGCACA
Organism: Microglena sp. YARC; assembly: GCA_022414725.1. Classification (NCBI taxonomy): domain Eukaryota; kingdom Viridiplantae; phylum Chlorophyta; class Chlorophyceae; order Chlamydomonadales; family Chlamydomonadaceae; genus Microglena; species Microglena sp. YARC. Next base: position 11,139,602 of record CM039467.1, read on the forward strand.
TTTCCACGCAACACAAGACGACCCACACAGCTACCTGTACTCTGAAGCTGGGCAGTTTACCACACCCTCGGGAAAGTCGCTACCAGCCAAGAAGCGATATGTTTACAAGTATGTGGAAAGAACACCACCACCAGCCCCCACCACTGCTGCTGCCTCACCACCACCAGCCACCTCCACCACCACCACCACCTCAAAACTAGCGAAGAAGCTATTTGTGTACAAGAATGTAGAGAGAGAGGGAGGAATAGATGTGTACTTCCCCGAGGATTCCCACCAGCTTGAGGGGAAGGGCCTGTTTCACTCAATGGTCTTCAAGCCACGGGATGGACAAGGTGTGTGATGATGGTGGTGGTGGTGATGATAATGCTAATGATCATGATCATGCTACAATGTGTTAACAAGTATGTGGAGAGCGAGGGAGGAATAGATGTGTACTTCCCCGAGGATTCCCACCAGCTTGAGGGGAAGGGCCTGTTTCACTCAATGGTCTTCAAGCCACAGGATGGACGAGGTGTGTGATGATGATGGTGGTGGTGGTGGTGGTGGTGATGATAATCCTAATGAGCATGATCATGCTACAATGTGTTAACAAGCATGTGGAGAGAGAGGGAGGAATAGATGTGTACTTCCCGAGGATATCCACCAGCTTGAGGGGAAGGGCCTGTTTCACTCAATGGTCTTCAAGCCACGGGATGGACGAGGTTTGTGATGATTATGAGGGAGGTGGTGGTGGTGGTGATGATAATCCTAATGAGCATGATCATGCTACATTGTGTTGACAAGTACGTGAAGAGAGAGAGGGAGGAATAGATGTGTACTTCCCGAGGATTCCCACCAGCTTGGGGGGAAGGGCCTGTTGCACTACTCTATGGTGATCAAGACAGTGGATGGTCTGGTAGATGGTAGCTGTCTGGTAGCTAGTAGCTGTTGCACAAGGTCTGGTAGCTGGTAGTTGTATGGTAGCTGGTAGCTGTTGCACAAGGTCTGGTAGCTGGTAGCTGTCTGGCAGCTGGTAGCTGGTGCACAAGGTCTGGTAGCTGGTAGCTGTCTGGTAGCTGGTAGCTTTCTGGTAGCAGGTAGCTGTTGCACAAGGTCTGGTAGCTGGTAGCTGTCTGGCAGCTGGTAGCTGGTGCACAAGGTCTGGTAGCTGGTAGCTATCTGGTAGCTGGTAGCTTTCTGGTAGCAGGTAGCTGTTGCACAAGGTCTGGTAGCTGGTAGCTGTCTGGTAGCTGGTAGCTTTCTGGTAGCAGGTAGCTGTTGCACAAGGTCTGGTAGCTGGTAGCTGTCTGGCAGCTGGTAGCTGGTGCACAAGGTCTGGTAGCTGGTAGCTGTCTGGTAGCTGGTAGCTTTCTGGTAGCAGGTAGCTGTTGCACAAGGTCTGGTAGCTGGTAGCTGTCTGGTATCAGGTAGCTGGTGCACAAGGTCTGGTAGCTGGTAGCTGTCTGGTAGCTGGTAGCTTTCTGGTAGCAGGTAGCTGGTGCACAAGGTCTGGTAGCTGGTAGCTGTCTGGTAGCTGGTAGCTGGTGCACAAGGTCTGGTAGCTGGTAGCTGTCTGGTAGCTGGTAGCTTTCTGGTAGCAGGTAGCTGTTGCACAAGGTCTGGTAGCTGGTAGCTGTCTGGTAGCTGGTAGCTGGTGCACAATGTCTGGTAGCTGGTAGCTGTCTGGTAGCTGTAAGCTGTTGCACAATATACATACATACAACCCCCTTCGCATTCAATGTTCATCCCTCTGCACGCAGACAGCATGGAGGTGCCCCCTGGAACATTTGAGTGCCTTACCAAGTGTTAACAAGTGTCAACAAGACCTCCTTGCAGACAGAACCATAACATGCGTACATACATCCCTCTGCATGCAGACAGCATGGAGGTGCCCCCTGGAACATTTGAGTGCTTTGCCGAAGGTCGGCACATGTGTCAACAAGACCTACATGCAACGTCGTACTGCTTTGCCTTTGTGAACTATCATTTGTGTGGATTTGAGATTACACACAGAGTGAAGGGTCCTAGGTATGATTACTCTAGCATCGGAGTATTCAGACGTGTGGCTGTCCCATGAGTAGGGAACGGCAATATAATACGGCAATATATATAATACCGATATGGCAATATAATACCAAAACGGCAATATAATACCAATAATACCAATATAATACCAATAATACCAATATAATACCAATATAATACCAATAATACCAATATAATACCAATATGGCAATATAATACCAATAATACCAATTTAATACGGCAATATATATAATACCGATATGGCAATATAATACCAATATGGCAATATAATACCAATAATACCAATATAATACCAATAATTAGGGACCGGCAAATCATATGATGCTGACCAAAGAGGAGTATGATATCATATGATATCATACAAATATCATATGATTTAATATCATATGATATGATGCCGTAGACCAAAGTTACCCAGTCAGACCGCCGGCATCGTATGATATCATATGATATCATATGATGACATGATATCATATGATGACATGATATCATATGATGACATGATATCATATGATGACATGATATCATATGATGACATGATATCATATGATGACATGATATCATATGATGACATGATATCATATGATGACATGATATCATATGATGACATGATATCATATGATGACATGATATCATATGATGACATGATATCATATGATGACATGATATCATATGATGACATGATATCATATGATGACATGATATCATATGATGACATGATATCATATGATGACATGATATCATATGATGACATGATATCATATGATGACATGACATCATATGATGACATGATATCATATGATGACATGATATCATATGATGACATGATATCATATGATGACATGATATCATATGATGATATGATATCATATGATATCATATTGCCTATCCCTACCAATAATACGGCAATTATTGGTATTATATTATATAATACGGCAATATAATACCATATGATACCGTATCATCATATGATGCTGGCAGTCTGACTAGGCTATATCGGAGTATTCAGATGTGTGGCTGTCCCATGAGCAGGGAACAAGGTACTACATTTTGTCAAATTGGTCAGCGCTTAAAGCGCACAAACGTCAAATTGGTCAGCGCTTAAAGCGCACAAATGTCAAATTGGTCAGCGCTTTGTAGTGCAGAAAGCGCAAAAACTGCGCGCTGCGCCCACAGGGGGTTGAAAAACTGCGCGAAACGCGCAGTGGGGCTCAAAAGGTGTGCTCAAAATCGCGCTGCCGCGTGCTCTTTGTAGTACCCTGGTAGGGAACGGCAATATAATACCATAGGACATCACGTCATCATATGATGCAGGCAGTCTGACTAGGCTATATCGGAGTATTCAGATGCGTTGCTGTCCCATGAGTTGGGAAGAGCAATATAATATCATATGACATCGTGTCATCATATGATGCTGGCAGTCTGACTAGGCTATATCGGAGTATTCAGATGCGTGGCTGTCTCATGAGTTCCCCCAGGAATCTAGGTGATAACCAAGGAATCGGTATTATAACTTTTACGTGTGCCAATTGGATGATATCAGAGGATAGAAACCATAGTTCCAGAAACGCTAACTTATTAAATAATAGGGATGATGTTGAATGCATATCAAGACTGCGTCTTCCAGCTCACAACTTAAATGTTGAATTGGAGTATTCAGGTGTGTGGCTGTCTCATGAAATGTGTGATCAAAATCCCCGTTTCGATAAATGGCTCAATGGCAGAGCTCCTTGAACGACTAAAGTGCTGAGTTTGAATCCCCACAGGTTCGCTTTAGTGTTCGCAGTCGCTGTCAACCGCCATGGTAGCTTTGTCGAGGTAAAGTAGCAGCCCATTCCCTACCGCCGTAAGACGGGTCTCCCTTAATACCACGCCCCGCCAGGCGTTATCATTACTGAGTTGTGTGAATTTGAGCTCTTATATTTTGCATTGGGGTCGCCTTCACATTTTTGTGTTTTTAGGAGGACGTGGTGCTTGTTCCCCCGGTTCCGGCTGGGGTGGTGAATGTGCTGGTAATAAGCTGCAAGGAGCATAAACTGTTGGAGTAAATGATGAGGTCCTCACTTATTTCATTGTGTGTGTGAGTGCCTGTTGAATTTCCACGAGTTCAGCGCGATTGCTGTCTGCAGTGATGCCCTGTCCCCCAGGGTCTATGCGGGGGCAACGCGCTTGCAAGGGCCAGGGAGAAGTAGATGCCGGCCCCTAGGCACAGTATGCCGAGTTTGCCTACGATGGCACTTCCATCTGTGTGTAGGGCGAGGCCTGGTGCTTGCAGGATGGCATGTGTGCAAGGGACGGAGCATGTGGGGTGTTATGGGTGTGGGGTAGATCTGCATGGGGGTGGGTTGTTGTGCCCAGGTCTTAAGGAGGCATCTAAGTGCATTGGGCAGGTGGGTGGTAGGAAGGCCCAATTGGGTGGGGGAGTGGGGGACCTGGATGGGGGATGGAAGTGGCCCCCATGCACCTCATGGTTTGGGCGCAGGTGGTGGTTGGTTTGTGGAGGTCCTTGGCATGGCCAGCTGGATTTGACATGGAAGTGAGTTTGTTTGGTTTGAACCTCTAAACCCTAAACCCTGATTTAGGGGGGGCGGTGGCTCGAACTCATATTGCCCGTATCGCCAGTGAATATAGAAAGAAGCAGACAAAACGTTACATACAAGTTACACAGTTCAGAACAAACGGCAGCCAAACCTCCGACACCACCGCTGGTGCAAAGTTACACAGTTCAGAACAAACGCCAGCCAAACCTCCGACACCACCTCTGGTGCGAAGTTACACAGTTCAGAACAAACGCCAGCCAAACCTCCGACACCACCTCTGGTGCAAAGTTACACAGTTCAGAACAAACGCCAGCCAAACCCGACGTAAAGATAGAAAAACGAAGCCGGAAATTCTGAATCAACAACAAAGTGAAACCAACTACAGAGACCTAGAGCTGGATAAATTGTCCAGACAAGGAAAGACAGGCAACACAAAAACGAAACAAATAATATATTGAAGCAGAATTGTACCAAGCACAAATACTAGAATACGGTACACTCGGGGAATTGTACCTACCAAGCACAAATACTAGAATACGGTACACTCGGGGAATTGTACCAAGCACAAATACTAGAATAGTAGAGTTACCAAATAAATAAATCTTAACTTCCAAGATATTAGAGTTACCAATAAAAGCATGCAGTCCCTAATCTGAAGGAAGTACTGCACAACCAGGGTGAAAGTTGGCTCTGAGTTTATTGTGGGAGAACCACAGTACAGATTTTGGTAACCGGGCGGGTGGGGTTTAAAAAAATAGGACTCCCTGTTTTTAACTTCGAATGTTGTATTTTCCCGGGGCGAACCCAGGTGAAGCGCACTTTTCCTAGGCCAAATATAGGTGTTTACAAGGCCAATATTGCTTGTACTGCCTGCGATGCCGAGCAGCCGAATTGCTGGCTGGAGCCATGTGACCAAGTTCAAGTTACAGGCCTGGAAAAACAAAAACTATGCGAATTTCATTTGCCACTCAGCCACTCATCACTCCGTAAGTTACTTTAGCTGACTCAGCTTCCCTGTCCCCCCATATCTGGTTCCAGATCCGCGATTATTATAATAATTTCGTATTGTATTGAAGTATTATTAAACACACACTCAATTATTGTATTATTAAAAAAAGCGGGTCGACCGTAAGTGGGTTATTGAACTCATCGGCTACATTTCAGCGAAGTCGACAGTTCAATGCTGGCGACCTGACGGCCATTATATATTCAGTCGGATATTTTCGTGATTCTCGGAAATCCCTGGGGACCCGACCGACCCGTCCTAGTCTGTGAGTCTGTGCACAACCCGTAGCAGTTCACATTAGAGGCGAGTAGCTCCTGAACCCCCCCTCGACAGGCAAGCAGGGTAGCACCGTGTTTAAGAACGGTGACTTCTGCTAGCTTCGGCTTACGGCGGTGGTGTCCTTAACTTCACGTCCTGTGAGTAACTGCATTACACGGATGTAACAATTTCAATTTCAATTTCGCACCAATCGACATGAACAGGGTCGGTACTACATGACTCGCGCTATTGCGCGCTACCGCGCAAGGTTTGGGAACCCGACTGCGAGATTGACGCAAATTTGTAAACCCCTCTGGTCGCAGCGCGCAGATTTCCGTTGGTCAGTTGCTTCAATTAATTCAAAAGCGTCACCCAAAACGACAAATGTAGTACCCTGGTGCCCAAGCTCCCGAGCGACTTGTAGTGGTCACATGAAGGCATTGCCAAGCGGTTTGCTGATTTGCTCCCCAAACGAAGGCGGAGGATACGCCACACACTGTCACCCTGAGCAGGGCAGGTCTGAGTGGATTCAAAAGAGAGGAGTCAAAAAGAGTGGAAGCAAAAGAGTGGAGGCAAAAGAGTGGAGGCAAAAGAGAAGAACTCCACTGTGACAGATAACGATCCGTCACCTGCGCTACCTCGAGGTGGCGACGACTTCCCCGAGGAAGGGGAACTGACGTGACCTGTCGGACGGTTCGAACCGTTAACCAGGTCCGCGCCTTACGTCCGCGCCCTACACGCGCCCTTCAGACTATTTCGAGTACTCTGGAAGGCTAATTCGAATCAACGGGTTTATCGCTAAACCACGGGAGAATGTATGAGACTTAAGCCCGAAGCTTAACTCTCTAGGCCAGAAAACAGAGAGGTTCAATTCCTTTCTCTCCTGATACTTTATATCAAGCTAAGACGTCTTTCAGACGTCACATTTGGTTTTGGAGCCTGTTCCTTTCTTACCCGATTTTTTTTTCCCGCTATCATAGACATAATGTCTGCCTCTAACGCTATGGACCACGATGGTCACGCTGACGACCTCGATTCGTCTTCCACGTCCGAAATTATTCGAGTCGCCAGAGCATCTGCGCTTGCAGACGCTCACGATCTTATCCGCCATCACAAGGAGGTTATTACCTCCTCCAGGAAGCAGTACCCTGCGTCCACTCTCATCCGATGAGATTCGCGCACCAAGCGGCTTTGGACCTCATCCGCCAGGACGAGGAAGAGAAGGCTGCCATCGTCTCCGCTACGCTCCAGGCTACCCTCGCCGAGGCTCTGGCCAAGGCCGCTGAGCCTACCCCTCTGCAAGTCATGGAGGCCCTTATGGCCCAGGTGGCATCCGTCATTGCGTCCCACGCAAAGCCTAAGAGCACTCGGGCTCACGGCAGGCCGAGGCCGGCTGGTGCCCCGAGGGCTCACGCATTCAGGCTCACGGAAGGCTGAGGCCGGCTGGTGGCCCCGAGGGCTCCCGCATGCAGGCTCACGGCAGGCCAAGGCCAAATCAGTAAACTGTTCGATCTGTACCGCTGTGTTTTTGACTCGGGTACGACAGGACGGAGACACGAGTCCCACAACGATACTTGGGCACGTGCTCTCGGGCACCTGCCCCGACGAAACCATCTGCCATGATAAAAGCAATGGAAGACTGGCCTACATCTACCTGCTCGTAGCATCCTTCCAACGTTTTCGAACATTAATCCATGAACATTATGCCCTCAAGAGTCGCACCTTGTTCACAGTCCATGATACCCAGCGTAGCGGCACCCGGGGTTCGAACGCACGTTCAACTCTATCGGCCGTTATTACTGGTTGCCGATCCTGCCAATCCTGCTTTGCAGATCTTGCCGATCCCGCCATCGACTTTGGCGATCCTGCCGGTCCTGCTTCGCAGATCTTGCCGATCCCGCCATAGTCTTAGTCGATCTTGCCGATCCTGCTCCGCAGATCTTGCCGATCCCGCCTTCGACTTTGGCGATCCTGCCGATCCTGCTTTGCAGATCTCGCCGATCCCGCCATAGTCTTTGCCGATCTTGGCAATCCTGCTTTGCCGATCTTGCCGATCCCGCCATTGTGGCCGATCTTGGCGATCCCGCTTAGCCGATCTTGCCGATCTTGCAACTCCTCAAAAATATACCTGGCCAGGACCGCAACACACACACAACGAACCGTACACACAACGAACACGAACCGAACACGCACCGGGACAAAACAGGGACTGATCACCCCTCATAAGTCTCCCTTCCGAACGACAGCGCACGTACGCTGACCCCGAGCGATGGCAATCCGACCGCCTTACCAACTGAGACCAATTGCACCCGATTGCTTCACACGAGTCGCTCTTCAACCTCCCGACACGATACTCCCTTCTGACAGCCCTCAGGCGGTGTCTTGGGTTCAACATGTGACCAACGCCTTGGACTGTGCGAAACAGGCCTTTCCGAGGATCGACAGCGCCCAGACGCTATACGACAACGACCATCGACCTCCTCGAGGGCTGGCGCATCCACCCTACGTTCCTCGTGTCCATACTCAAGGCTTTACGTCCCCGATGGATCTCCGGTGATCCGCCCCAACCCCGATATTTCTGGGCTACCAACGACCCCTCAACGAAATTCGAACGGGTTCGTCTACGTAATCAGCGTAGTGGTCGACGACCAAATCGACTCAGGACTCCTTCGCTACTTCGTACAGTGCCTGCACTCTGATCACGTCCATACGTGGGAACTCGAATCCGACCTCGCTGTTCCAAACGCTCCCATCGAGGTCCCACACGTCCCTGATCCGCACGCGCCGGTCCGCCCCTGCACTCGTCGCGAGGACTCGACAGAAACCCCTGACGAGTACGTCCTACGACAAAGCACACGACTCCAGGAGAAGTCGCGAGCTAGAGAGGGGGGAAATGTGACAGATAACGATCCGTCACCTGCGCTACCTCGAGGTGGCGACGACTTCCCCGAGGAAGGGGAACTGACGTGACCTGTCGGACGGTTCGAACCGTTAACCAGGTCCGCGCCTTACGTCCGCGCCCTACACGCGCCCTTCAGACTATTCGAGTACTCTGGAAGGCTAATTCGAATCAACGGGTTTATCGCTAAACCACGGGAGAATGTATGAGACTTAAGCCCGAAGCTTAACTCTCTAGGCCAGAAAACAGAGAGGTTCAATTCCTTTCTCTCCTGATACTTTATATCAAGCTAAGACGTCTTTCAGACGTCACATCCACAGCCGAAGGCTGAGACAAAGCTGTGTGATGTATGTATGTTACAGTCCAGGATTAGGCCAAATAGGCTCAAGGGACTTGCGCAGCCGTGATAGGAAGGGCTTCGAAATAAGTGAGATGATGGGTGTAGAAAGAGAAGCGTGCGCCGAAGAGTGATGGCAGGCAGGCGCAGGCGGGGCTATTGGGAGGGTTTCGATTCCAAACCGATCGGACCAGAGATCGGACTATGCCCCAAAATACCGAATGCAAAGGCGTTCGGTATTTTTCTGCATTCGGACCGAATGGCCACCCCCACCCCCGCCGGAATTCATTGCGCCCTGATTGATTGCGCCACAGTTTTTGGTATCGTCCAGGTCCCGTCACCTGCTGTGGCCCCCTGATCCCCTGGTTGTCCCCCTCAGCTGATCCCCTGATGTCGTCAATTGTCCCCCCGCGCCCGCAGCGCCCCTAAACCCCCTAAACCCCAGTTGTGGAGTGGTGTCGTCGTCGAGTGCGAGCGCGAGTGGTCATCATTGGTTTGGGGGGTTGGGTGTCGGAGCGCCCCTAAACCCTAAGGCGCTTTATAAGCCGGGAGCCAGGAAAATGCGCATTCTCCTTCTTTCCTTTCGCCGCATCGCAACGCAAAAAAAAGACTTCCCAAGAATGCTGTCTTCAAGGATCTCTCCTTTGGCCACTCCTCTCTCCAAACCTCGTGCGCTGGCTCCAATTAGCTGTCGCCTCGCTAACTTCAGCGGCAGGTCCGTCTCCAGCAGGGGCGATTCTCCAACAGCAACCGCAGCAGGAGTTTCCGTCACAAACTCAGCCGCTACCCCGAACCCCGTGCGCGTCCTCGTCTCCTCGGCTGCTGCTCTCCTCCTGATTTTTGCTGCTCCTGATGCCTCCCTCGCATCTGGGGGTGCCACTGGTCCCTTCACGATGGACAATGCAATGAGCAAGTGAGTGGGAATTATACATAAAAATTAATTTAATCCTATTCGAATTGATAAAATGTAAAGCAATTACATGCATTCAAATGACGTTAATTAAATTAAATTGAAAGGAATAAATTGAATTAAAATAACACAACACAACATAAAATACAATTCAATTAAAATTAATTTAAATACATGTAATTAAGGATTACATTCATTTCATTCGGGACGCGCCACCAGGCGCCCTTAATGAGCAAGTGAGTGGGAATTGCCCACTGGGAAACATCCAGAGGCCTATATGCATTTGTGTGATTTTATAGCTTTTTATAGCTTTGTCGGGAGTATATAAAAAAGGGGGGGACACCTATCCCTAAAAAACCTGAGGGGGGTTGACCCCCCCCCCCCCCCCCCCCCCCCCGCCCCTGCTGTCAGCTTGTGCAGGTACTTCAAGTCTTCAAACTCCCCCCCTACGGAGTCCAGGCTTGTCAGCCCAACCGATTGTTTAACAGCGCCCCCCAAATTTACAGAAATCCACTGATTGTTTAACATTACATAACGGGCATAACAGTACTACCGAATATATACTTACACTCTCTGCCCCCCCCCCCCCCCCCCCCCCTGGCTGTCAGCTTGTGCAGGAACTTCAACCCCCCCCGCCTAAGGAGTCCAGGCTTGTCAGCCCAACCGATTGTTCAATAGCACATAACGGGCATAACAGTACTACCGAATATATACTTACACTCTCTGCCCCACCACCACCACACACACACACACACACAAACGCTGTCAGCTTGTGCAGGTACTTCAAACTTCCCCCTAAGGAGTCCAGGCTTGTCAGCCCAACCGATTGTTTAACAGCGGCCCCCAAATTTACAGAAAATCCACTGATGGTTTAACATTACGTAACGGGCATAACGGTACTTCCGAATAAACACTTACATCCTCTGCCCCCCCCCCCCCCCCCCCCCCCCCCCTGGTTGCCTGCCTGTGCATATACTTCAAGCTCTACTTAGGTCAAAACATGAAAATGCCCAAAGCTTAACCAGAATCAGTTTTCCTGAAATAAAACTAGAATCACGCCAAATCAAAAATATTAAAAACTGAGGCTGAATGTGCTGATTAATCTAACATGAAGAAATCCGCCTGTTGCTACGTATCTTCTCGCCCACCAAGTTTCTCTGTTGTCAAAAACAATACTTCCGAATATATACTTACATCCTCTGCTTACACCCTCTGCCCCCCCCCCCCCACACACACACCCACCCAAAAACCCAACCCAACCCAACCCAACCCAACCCAACCCAACCCAACCCAACCCAACCCAACCCAACCCAACCCAACCCAACCCAACCCAACCCAACCCAACCCAACCCAACCCAACCCAACCCAACCCAACCCAACCCAACCCAACCCAACCCAACCCAACCCAACCCAACCCAACCCAACCCAACCCAACCCAACCCAACCCAACCCAACCCAACCCAACCCAACCCAACCCAACCCAACCCAACCCAACCCAACCCAACCCAACCCAACCCAACCCAACCCAACCCAACCCAACCCAACCCAACCCAACCCAACCCAACCCAACCCAACCCAACCCCTGGCACCCCCTGTCTGTCTGCTTGTGCAGATACTTCGAGCTCCCCCCCGAGGAGTTAAGGCTTGTCAGCCCAAACGGTTGTTTAACAACGGCCCTTGAATTTACAGAAAATCTACTAATTGTTTAATAGTTCACAACGGGCATAACGGTACTTCCGAATATTTACTTACACCCTCTGCCCCCCCTGCTGGCTGTCTGCTTGTGCAGATACTTCGAGCTCCCCCCCGAGGAGTCAAGGCTTGTCAGCCCAACCGAAGCAAGCGACCTCGTGACCAAGGGCTGGCAGTACTTGGATGTGCGAACTGAAGAGGAGTTTTCTCACGGACATGCCCCCGGTGCAGCAAACATCCCCTTCTTTCTTAAAGGAAAGGAGGGCTTCGTCCCGAACCCAGATTTCACGAGCAAGCTGGAGGCTTCATTCCCCAACAAGCTTGTGCCGATCGTGGTTGGCTGCCAGAGCGGTGCTCGCAGCACTCCCGCTACTGTCATGATGCTGCACGAGGGTATGCAAACTTGCGCAACATGGAGGGGGGCTTTCCGGCTTGGGTGAAGGAGGGATTGCCATCTGTGGTTGAGGTGATTGAGGATGAGGGGCTGTAGATATCAGCTACTTCAGCACTATAAAGACTGTACCAAGTGCGCTTACTCTTTTGTAGGTGTGGCGACGCCATTTGGACTGAATCCTCGGTGTCGCTGGTTTGTATCGGGAGACCCACCTCATGGGGTTGAATTTCTTTCAACGAATGACTGTCTAGGGTTAGCCCCCGAACCAGCCAAAGGCTGCTGGTCTAACTGGGTTAGCCCCCCAACCAGGAGAATGTCTGTCTAGGATTAGTCCCCCAACCAGACGAAGGCTGCTGGTCCAAATTGGTTACCTTGTACATAGGGATAGGCTTGATGAGTCGCATTTTGTTGTAAGCGATGGTTTGAAACATTGAGCCATCCATCTGATCAGGTGGCTCAATGGTTCAAACAATCGCTAACATGCATATGGTATTATCTCTTGTATGAGCCAGGGTACTACAAAGCGCGCGCGGCAGCGCGATTTTGCGCACGCTTTTTGAGCACCACTGCGCGTTTCACGCAGTTTTTTTCACCCCCCTGTGGGCGCAGAGCACAGTTTTTGCGCTTTTTGCACTATAAAGTGCTGACCAATTTGACGTTGGTGTGCTTTCAGCGCTGTCCAATTTGACAAAATGTAGTACCCTGGTATGAGCTGTCGATCTTATCGCACCACATTTTTGTATCTTGTGAGATGATCTCATATGGTAAATTGGTGATATGGGACTGCCGGACGGTGTATGAGACTCGTATGCGGCCTCATATCTCGTATGAGTCTCTTAGGGTATGCGACTCGTATATATGCGGCCTCATATCTCATATGAGTCTCTTAGGGAATGAGACTGGTATGTGGCATCATGTCTCGTATGAGTCTCTTAGGGCGGGTATGAGACTCGTGTGCGGACTCATATCTCGTACGAGTCTCTTAGGGTATGAGACTCGTATGCGAACTCATATCTCTTATGAGTCTCTTATTAGGGTATGAGACTCGAATGCAAACTCATCTCTCGTATGAGTCTCTTAGGGTATGTGACTCGTATGTATGCGAACTCATATCTCCTATGTATGAGTCTCTTAGGGTATGCTACTCGTATGCGAACTCATATCTCGTATGAGTCTCTTAGGGTATGCGACTTGTATATATGCGAACTCATATGTCCTGTGAGTCTCTTAGGGTATGAGTCTCGTATGTATGTTAGGGTATGAGACTCATATGCAAACTCATATCTCGTTCGAGTCTCTTAGGGTATGAGTCTCGTATGCGAAACCATATGTTGTATGGGCTGCCGATTTTGTCGCGCCACATTTGTGTATCTATGTGAGATCATCGTGTATGGTGATATGGGACTACTGGACGTTATATGAAATTAGCATTTTTTTCCTGAAGTCAATCTTGCCCAGTGTAGTCTGGTTATCTTGAATAATATCAGAGATTTTTTCTGTAACACCTAATCTCTGAATGCATCTTAGCACTCTTTGATACCAGCTTTGATTGTTGCTATCTCCGGTTGCTATTCTAATATTCACTAGCAAGGCTCTTTATTTTCTCAAAATCATTGTCCTTACGGTCGATGACTGTTTGGGGTTTAGTTGATCAATACTTTTTCTTTGTATGCCCATCACGGTTGGGCAAGTCCCTTAAGCCATTATTTGGCCTACACCTAGACTGTAACATACATGCACATGAGTCACACATGATTTATCCAGAGTCTTAATGCGTCAGTAGATGTTAACCATGGGTCTTTATGATGATGATGATGATGATGATGATGATGATGATGATGATGACGTTTGTCCGGGTGCCCTACTGGACTCTACTGGTGTGCCCTATGCTTGACGGAGTCAAAGGAGACTTACAAACATCATGCAAAAAGAAGGAACACAAAATAATGAGCCAATCTGTTTGGTATTATTTTTCGTCGATCTTCCTAGAACATAAATCCAGACAGGATCGGGATCCAAGTACGCTAGGGGCACGTCCAGTGAAAAAGTAGATGTAGCAGTCTATCCGTCTTGGCAATATGTATCATGCGCCAATACATGTCAAACAGATGTTGGCCATACGTTAATAATTATCGTTTCCAACCCTTCTGAACTGTTGGAAAACAACTGGTTTGATATCAAGATTTCTATTAGAGACCATCGGACGGCTGTTGATACCACATGATAATATGATATATCGGTAGTTGAGTGGCTGTAGGCTAGGTGGGGACGCCTAAGGACTAGAAAACTGGCGTACAGATACAAAAATATATAGCGAGTACGCGGCAAAGTTGAATTGATGATCCATGTAAGAAGTAGGTGGGAGTGGGAAAGGGGGGGGGGGGGGGGGGGGCGGGGGGCATGCATAAAGCTGCCACTTGACAGACTGGAAATGTAGGAGCGATGGAAGTTTCAAGCGATTATATGTTGCGTAAGCGGTGAGGGATCAAACATTTAAAATAACAATTGAGAGTGAGGTCACATATCTAAAACGGTACACCGTAGGTTCGAGACGGGTTCGAACCGCCGACCTCGGGATTTGCAGTCCCACGCTCTACCACTGAGCTATCGAACCATGTGACCAACCAGGATTTAGTTAGGATTAGTAAAGTTTATTTGCAGGTTCCCGACTCTCTCTCTCTTAATCGCGTACGGATCTCAGAGTTGTGGACTGTGGACGCGGTGCAATAAATAATGTTAATACCCACCGTGGATGAACACACTGCTTCTCGATTCGGGTCTCTACCCGGCGATGTAAAGATCCTTCACCTTTATCCGGAACACCCTGCTTCAGCCAGTCGCTGGACCCATGGAAATACCGTTGGACTCAGGTATCAATACGCCAACATGGGTGACTGACATTACTTTTGCCCAGTCTGGAGGGCGGTATGGTCCAGGCTCCGTTGGTACAGGTTACGCCAATCGGGAAAAGTTCGAGTCCCACTGCCGGAAGACAGTGGGTTCGGAGTCCGTTCCTTCGGGGGTGGTGGTGTTTCCACTGCTAGGATAAGTGCCCATTGTAATCTTCTTCTTCTCTTAATTGTAATCTTCTTCTCTCCAAATATCCCTCGCATTCCTTCCTCGCATTACATCCTCGCATTCCGTCCTCGCACCTTTCTTCGCACTATCAGATCTTAAAATTTTCTTCCGCATATCGTGTTCTTGCCCTGCACTGCCTCTCCGCAGTGCCCTTAGCCGTATCCATAGTCCGCATCTGGTGTTACTCTCACAGCCTTGATCCCGCAACCTCGCTTTTACAACCTTGTAATCGCAACCTTGCCCTCCCTTGACTGTCCCCCCCAGTTTGGCCTAGTTTCCAGCCTTGCGCAGCCTTTTTTTTTTGCGCAGCTCGGCATTACATTACATTACATTACATGTTAAAGTCTACTTGACACCGCGAGGGTGTATGCGACTCTGTGCTTTAAACAAAAAGAAAAAGCACCCACAAAGCAAAAAACCCCATTACATCAGGGGTGTGTCGAGGACAAACAAACCAAACTCCCAACCACCGTTTTGGTGGCGTAGGTATTAAACCCCTTAGAGCAGGACCCAGATCTCAACCACTTACAGTGGCGGAGGTAAGAAGCTAACAAATGAGAAGTCTCAAGAAGAAAAAAAAGGGATAATAAATTACGGTGCCACTAAGCAGTCCAGGGCTTCCTGTCTTGCTCTTCTACAAGTAGAAAGATAGTCGGCTAGGTTGCTCCAAAAAGACTTAGTGCCATTTCCATTCATAAAGGTTCTGAATGTGGAATCGCAGAATTCCACATTCCATACGGTTAAGTCGGTATCCTCATGGACATGCCTATAAATATCTGTAAACAGATTCTGGTAGCGGAGGCGAATATCATTATAAAAAGGGCACTCAAACATATGCATTTAATCCTCAGGTTTTTGGAACCCACACATTTGACAGTGTCTCATTGAGCGAGGGATGTGTGCTCTATCCACCACCCTCATTCTTTCTGTGTTCAGCCAATGGGAACCCATTCTAAACTGTGCTATAGAACGAATCTGATCCTGCTTATGTAAGGCGGATGTAAAGGGAATCAAGCCATTCTCATCATTGCTGTTGGCTGCGAACCATTTTTGGTATCGGAGGCGTTTAAAGCCAACCCTTCTCTCATCAGGGATGTCTCTAACTGCATTGGTGTCACTTGGGTACTTAAACCTCCATGACTCAAAAACTTCAGACATAATACCTTCGACATCGACAGCCTCCAAAATGTTGATGTTTTTACTGGATTCTAGCTTGTGGAGAGCACAACGCAAGTCATGAACCCAGCCAGTGTTGGAGTCAAAAGATTCCTCAAGAGCCATTCTAATGAGATCCTCAGGTTCTTTATGTATGGTCTTGTTCCAGAAGCGCAAAGCTTGTTTAAGCCAAGCAAAACACAACGGGGTTCTACCCAGCTCTTCCATGATAATATTAGATGTAGTAGATTGGCAAACACCCAACATTTGTTTAAGTATACCTCTATGCCATTTCTCACAAGCATGGTCATTTGAGATAAGTGTGTTGTTCAGATTGGCTGTCTCATGAGTTCCCCCAGGAATCTAGGTTGTAACAAGAGAATCGGTGAGAATTATAACTTTTACGTGTGCCAATTGGATGATATCAGAGGATAGAAACCATAGTTCCAGAAACGCTAACTTATTAAATAATAGGGATGATGTTGAATGCATATCAAGACTGCGTCTTCCAGCTCACAACTTAAATGTTGAATTGGAGTATTCAGGTGTGTGGCTGTCTCATGAATTGTTTGTTGATCAAAATCCCCGTTTTCTTTATATTACAGCCATAGTAGCTCGCAATCTCTGGCAGTCAAGCTCCTTGAACGGTGCTGAGTTCTGAATAGCTAGGTTCGCATAGTGTTCGCAGAATCGCTTCTAAGCCAGCCCCCATGGAGCTTTGGAGGAACGATTCAGCCCATTCCCTATCCAGACCGAATAAGACGGGTCTCCTTGTTTAACTCCACAAAGGATCCCCGCCAGGCGTTATCATTACTGAGTTGTGTGAAGGGGTTTGAGCTCTAAGCAATCCCATATTTTGCATTGGGTCGCTTCTTCACAAAGAGTGGTTTTTTGTGTTTCTTATGGAGAATGGATGCATCTGTTACCCCCCACTTCCGGCTGGGGTGGTGAATGTGCTGGATATCTAGTCTAAGCATGCAAAGGAGAAACTGTTGGAGTTGTAAATGATGAGGTCCTCACTTATTTCATTGTGGTACGGGTACAAGGAGCTGCCTGCTAGGGTAAGAATCTTCCACGAGTTC
This sequence comes from Microglena sp. YARC, assembly GCA_022414725.1. Taxonomy (NCBI): domain Eukaryota; kingdom Viridiplantae; phylum Chlorophyta; class Chlorophyceae; order Chlamydomonadales; family Chlamydomonadaceae; genus Microglena; species Microglena sp. YARC. Next base: position 11,156,978 of record CM039467.1, read on the forward strand.
AGCGTACAAATCGGGAGTGGCCTTGCTGTACCATTCTGCAGTGATACCCTGTCCCCGGGGAGGTTTTTCCGTATTGGGGCAGAAAAACTGGCGCTTGACATAACCAGGGCAGGGAGAAGTAGATGCCGGCCCCTAGCACAGTATGCCGAGTTTGCCTACGATGTCTGCACTCAGTCCATCATGTGTGTAGGGCCGAGGCCTGGTGCTTGCAGGATGGCATGTGTGCAAGGGACGGAGCATGTGGGTGTTCCATGGGTGTTTCTAGATCTGCATGGGGTGGGTTGTTGTGCATAGAACCAGCCAAGTCTTAAGCCAGAGGCATCTAAGTGCATTGGCAGGTGGTGGTAGGAAGGCCCAATTGGGTGAGGGGGTGACGCCCGGGGAGGCGCTAGCGGCGATGGGGATGCAGATTATCTAAGAACCTCCCTACAATGGCTGCCCCGCGCACCTCATGGTTTGGGCGCAGGTGGTGGTTGGTTTGTGGAGGTCCTTGGCATGGCCAGCTGGATTTGACATGGAAGTGAGTTTGTTTGGTTTGAACCTCTAAACCCTAAACCCTGATTTAGGGGGGGCGGTGGCTCGAACTCATATTGCCCGTATCGCCAGTGAATATAGAAAGAAGCAGACAAAACGTTACATACAAGTTACACAGTTCAGAACAAACGGCAGCCAAACCTCCGACACCACCGCTGGTGCAAAGTTACACAGTTCAGAACAAACGCCAGCCAAACCTCCGACACCACCTCTGGTGCGAAGTTACACAGTTCAGAACAAACGCCAGCCAAACCTCCGACACCACCTCTGGTGCAAAGTTACACAGTTCAGAACAAACGCCAGCCAAACCCGACGTAAAGATAGAAAAACGAAGCCGGAAATTCTGAATCAACAACAAAGTGAAACCAACTACAGAGACCTAGAGCTGGATAAATTGTCCAGACAAGGAAAGACAGGCAACACAAAAACGAAACAAATAATATATTGAAGCAGAATTGTACCAAGCACAAATACTAGAATACGGTACACTCGGGGAATTGTACCTACCAAGCACAAATACTAGAATACGGTACACTCGGGGAATTGTACCAAGCACAAATACTAGAATAGTAGAGTTACCAAATAAATAAATCTTAACTTCCAAGATATTAGAGTTACCAATAAAAGCATGCAGTCCCTAATCTGAAGGAAGTACTGCACAACCAGGGTGAAAGTTGGCTCTGAGTTTATTGTGGGAGAACCACAGTACAGATTTTGGTAACCGGGCGGGTGGGGTTTAAAAAAATAGGACTCCCTGTTTTTTAACTTCGAATGTTGTATTTTCCCGGGGCGAACCCAGGTGAAGCGCACTTTTCCTAGGCCAAATATAGGTGTTTACAAGGCCAATATTGCTTGTACTGCCTGCGATGCCGAGCAGCCGAATTGCTGGCTGGAGCCATGTGACCAAGTTCAAGTTACAGGCCTGGAAAAACAAAAACTATGCGAATTTCATTTGCCACTCAGCCACTCATCACTCCGTAAGTTACTTTAGCTGACTCAGCTTCCCTGTCCCCCCATATCTGGTTCCAGATCCGCGATTATTATAATAATTTCGTATTGTATTGAAGTATTATTAAACACACACTCAATTATTGTATTATTAAAAAAGCGGGTCGACCGTAAGTGGGTTATTGAACTCATCGGCTACATTTCAGCGAAGTCGACAGTTCAATGCTGGCGACCTGACGGCCATTATATATTCAGTCGGATATTTTCGTGATTCTCGGAAATCCCTGGGGACCCGACCGACCCGTCCTAGTCTGTGAGTCTGTGCACAACCCGTAGCAGTTCACATTAGAGGCGAGTAGCTCCTGAACCCCCCCTCGACAGGCAAGCAGGGTAGCACCGTGTTTAAGAACGGTGACTTCTGCTAGCTTCGGCTTACGCGGTGGTGTCCTTAACTTCACGTCCTGTGAGTAACTGCATTACACGGATGTAACAATTTCAATTTCAATTTCGCACCAATCCACATGAACAGGGTCGGTACTACATGACTCGCGCTATTGCGCGCTACCGCGCAAGGTTTGGGAACCCGACTGCGAGATTGACGCAAATTTGTAAACCCCTCTGGTCGCAGCGCGCAGATTTCCGTTGGTCAGTTGCTTCAATTAATTCAAAAGCGTCACCCAAAACGACAAATGTAGTACCCTGGTGCCCAAGCTCCCGAGCGACTTGTAGTGGTCACATGAAGGCATTGCCAAGCGGTTTGCTGATTTGCTCCCCAAACGAAGGCGGAGGATACGCCACACACTGTCACCCTGAGCAGGGCAGGTCTGAGTGGATTCAAAAGAGAGGAGTCAAAAGAGTGGAAGCAAAAGAGTGGAGGCAAAAGAGTGGAGGCAAAAGAGAAGAACTCCACTGTGACAGATAACGATCCGTCACCTGCGCTACCTCGAGGTGGCGACGACTTCCCCGAGGAAGGGGAACTGACGTGACCTGTCGGACGGTTCGAACCGTTAACCAGGTCCGCGCCTTACGTCCGCGCCCTACACGCGCCCTTCAGACTATTCGAGTACTCTGGAAGGCTAATTCGAATCAACGGGTTTATCGCTAAACCACGGGAGAATGTATGAGACTTAAGCCCGAAGCTTAACTCTCTAGGCCAGAAAACAGAGAGGTTCAATTCCTTTCTCTCCTGATACTTTATATCAAGCTAAGACGTCTTTCAGACGTCACATTTGGTTTTGGAGCCTGTTCCTTTCTTACCCGATTTTTTTCCCGCTATCATAGACATAATGTCTGCCTCTAACGCTATGGACCACGATGGTCACGCTGACGACCTCGATTCGTCTTCCACGTCCGAAATTATTCGAGTCGCCAGAGCATCTGCGCTTGCAGACGCTCACGATCTTATCCGCCATCACAAGGAGGTTATTACCTCCTCCAGGAAGCAGTACCCTGCGTCCACTCTCATCCGATGAGATTCGCGCACCAAGCGGCTTTGGACCTCATCCGCCAGGACGAGGAAGAGAAGGCTGCCATCGTCTCCGCTACGCTCCAGGCTACCCTCGCCGAGGCTCTGGCCAAGGCCGCTGAGCCTACCCCTCTGCAAGTCATGGAGGCCCTTATGGCCCAGGTGGCATCCGTCATTGCGTCCCACGCAAAGCCTAAGAGCACTCGGGCTCACGGCAGGCCGAGGCCGGCTGGTGCCCCCGAGGGCTCACGCATTCAGGCTCACGGAAGGCTGAGGCCGGCTGGTGGCCCCGAGGGCTCCCGCATGCAGGCTCACGGCAGGCCAAGGCCAAATCAGTAAACTGTTCGATCTGTACCGCTGTGTTTTTGACTCGGGTACGACAGGACGGAGACACGAGTCCCACAACGATACTTGGGCACGTGCTCTCGGGCACCTGCCCCGACGAAACCATCTGCCATGATAAAAGCAATGGAAGACTGGCCTACATCTACCTGCTCGTAGCATCCTTCCAACGTTTTCGAACATTAATCCATGAACATTATGCCCTCAAGAGTCGCACCTTGTTCACAGTCCATGATACCCAGCGTAGCGGGCACCCGGGGTTCGAACGCACGTTCAACTCTATCGGCCGTTATTACTGGTTGCCGATCCTGCCAATCCTGCTTTGCAGATCTTGCCGATCCCGCCATCGACTTTGGCGATCCTGCCGGTCCTGCTTCGCAGATCTTGCCGATCCCGCCATAGTCTTAGTCGATCTTGCCGATCCTGCTCCGCAGATCTTGCCGATCCCGCCTTCGACTTTGGCGATCCTGCCGATCCTGCTTTGCAGATCTCGCCGATCCCGCCATAGTCTTTGCCGATCTTGGCAATCCTGCTTTGCCGATCTTGCCGATCCCGCCATTGTGGCCGATCTTGGCGATCCCGCTTAGCCGATCTTGCCGATCTTGCAACTCCTCAAAAATATACCTGGCCAGGACCGCAACACACACACAACGAACCGTACACACAACGAACACGAACCGAACACGCACCGGGACAAAACAGGGACTGATCACCCCTCATAAGTCTCCCTTCCGAACGACAGCGCACGTACGCTGACCCCGAGCGATGGCAATCCCGACCGCCTTACCAACTGAGACCAATTGCACCCGATTGCTTCACACGAGTCGCTCTTCAACCTCCCGACACGATACTCCCTTCTGACAGCCCTCAGGCGGTGTCTTGGGTTCAACATGTGACCAACGCCTTGGACTGTGCGAAACAGGCCTTTCCGAGGATCGACAGCGCCCAGACGCTATACGACAACGACCATCGACCTCCTCGAGGGCTGGCGCATCCACCCTACGTTCCTCGTGTCCATACTCAAGGCTTTACGTCCCCGATGGATCTCCGGTGATCCGCCCCAACCCCGATATTTCTGGGCTACCAACGACCCCTCAACGAAATTCGAACGGGTTCGTCTACGTAATCAGCGTAGTGGTCGACGACCAAATCGACTCAGGACTCCTTCGCTACTTCGTACAGTGCCTGCACTCTGATCACGTCCATACGTGGGAACTCGAATCCGACCTCGCTGTTCCAAACGCTCCCATCGAGGTCCCACACGTCCCTGATCCGCACGCGCCGGTCCGCCCCTGCACTCGTCGCGAGGACTCGACAGAAACCCCTGACGAGTACGTCCTACGACAAAGCACACGACTCCAGGAGAAGTCGCGAGCTAGAGAGGGGGGAAATGTGACAGATAACGATCCGTCACCTGCGCTACCTCGAGGTGGCGACGACTTCCCCGAGGAAGGGGAACTGACGTGACCTGTCGGACGGTTCGAACCGTTAACCAGGTCCGCGCCTTACGTCCGCGCCCTACACGCGCCCTTCAGACTATTCGAGTACTCTGGAAGGCTAATTCGAATCAACGGGTTTATCGCTAAACCACGGGAGAATGTATGAGACTTAAGCCCGAAGCTTAACTCTCTAGGCCAGAAAACAGAGAGGTTCAATTCCTTTCTCTCCTGATACTTTATATCAAGCTAAGACGTCTTTCAGACGTCACATCCACAGCCGAAGGCTGAGACAAAGCTGTGTGATGTATGTATGTTACAGTCCAGGATTAGGCCAAATAGGCTCAAGGGACTTGCGCAGCCGTGATAGGAAGGGCTTCGAAATAAGTGAGATGATGGGTGTAGAAAGAGAAGCGTGCGCCGAAGAGTGATGGCAGGCAGGCGCAGGCGGGGCTATTGGGAGGGTTTCGATTCCAAACCGATCGGACCAGAGATCGGACTATGCCCCAAAATACCGAATGCAAAGGCGTTCGGTATTTTTTCTGCATTCGGACCGAATGGCCACCCCCACCCCGCCGGAATTCATTGCGCCCTGATTGATTGCGCCACAGTTTTTGGTATCGTCCAGGTCCCGTCACCTGCTGTGGCCCCCTGATCCCCTGGTTGTCCCCCTCAGCTGATCCCCTGATGTCGTCAATTGTCCCCCGCGCCCGCAGCGCCCCTAAACCCCCTAAACCCCAGTTGTGGAGTGGTGTCGTCGTCGAGTGCGAGCGCGAGTGGTCATCATTGGTTTGGGGGGTTGGGTGTCGGAGCGCCCCTAAACCCTAAGGCGCTTTATAAGCCGGGAGCCAGGAAAATGCGCATTCTCCTTCTTTCCTTTCGCCGCATCGCAACGCAAAAAAAAAGACTTCCCAAGAATGCTGTCTTCAAGGATCTCTCCTTTGGCCACTCCTCTCTCCAAACCTCGTGCGCTGGCTCCAATTAGCTGTCGCCTCGCTAACTTCAGCGGCAGGTCCGTCTCCAGCAGGGGCGATTCTCCAACAGCAACCGCAGCAGGAGTTTCCGTCACAAACTCAGCCGCTACCCCGAACCCGTGCGCGTCCTCGTCTCCTCGGCTGCTGCTCTCCTCCTGATTTTTGCTGCTCCTGATGCCTCCCTCGCATCTGGGGGTGCCACTGGTCCCTTCACGATGGACAATGCAATGAGCAAGTGAGTGGGAATTATACATAAAAATTAATTTAATCCTATTCGAATTGATAAAATGTAAAGCAATTACATGCATTCAAATGACGTTAATTAAATTAAATTGAAAGGAATAAATTGAATTAAAATAACACAACACAACATAAAATACAATTCAATTAAAATTAATTTAAATACATGTAATTAAGGATTACATTCATTTCATTCGGGACGCGCCACCAGGCGCCCTTAATGAGCAAGTGAGTGGGAATTGCCCACTGGGAAACATCCAGAGGCCTATATGCATTTGTGTGATTTTATAGCTTTTTATAGCTTTGTCGGGAGTATATAAAAAAGGGGGGGACACCTATCCCTAAAAAACCTGAGGGGGGTTGACCCCCCCCCCCCCCCCCCCCCCCCCCCCCCCCCCCGCCCCTGCTGTCAGCTTGTGCAGGTACTTCAAGTCTTCAAACTCCCCCCCTACGGAGTCCAGGCTTGTCAGCCCAACCGATTGTTTAACAGCGCCCCCCAAATTTACAGAAATCCACTGATTGTTTAACATTACATAACGGGCATAACAGTACTACCGAATATATACTTACACTCTCTGCCCCCCCCCCCCCCCCCCCCCCCCCCCCCCCCCCCTGGCTGTCAGCTTGTGCAGGAACTTCAACCCCCCCGCCTAAGGAGTCCAGGCTTGTCAGCCCAACCGATTGTTCAATAGCACATAACGGGCATAACAGTACTACCGAATATATACTTACACTCTCTGCCCACCACCACCACCACACACACACACACAAACGCTGTCAGCTTGTGCAGGTACTTCAAACTTCCCCCTAAGGAGTCCAGGCTTGTCAGCCCAACCGATTGTTTAACAGCGGCCCCCAAATTTACAGAAAATCCACTGATTGTTTAACATTACGTAACGGGCATAACGGTACTTCCGAATAAACACTTACATCCTCTGCCCCCCCCCCCCCCCCCCCCCTGGTTGCCTGCCTGTGCATATACTTCAAGCTCTACTTAGGTCAAAACATGAAAATGCCCAAAGCTTAACCAGAATCAGTTTTCCTGAAATAAAACTAGAATCACGCCAAATCAAAAATATTAAAAACTGAGGCTGAATGTGCTGATTAATCTAACATGAAGAAATCCGCCTGTTGCTACGTATCTTCTCGCCCACCAAGTTTCTCTGTTGTCAAAAACAATACTTCCGAATATATACTTACATCCTCTGCTTACACCCTCTGCCCCCCCCCCCCCCACACACACACCCACCCAAAACCCAACCCAACCCAACCCAACCCAACCCAACCCAACCCAACCCAACCCAACCCAACCCAACCCAACCCAACCCAACCCAACCCAACCCAACCCAACCCAACCCAACCCAACCCAACCCAACCCAACCCAACCCAACCCAACCCAACCAACCCAACCCAACCCAACCCAACCCAACCCAACCCAACCCAACCCAACCCAACCCAACCCAACCCAACCCAACCCAACCCAATCCAACCCAACCCAACCCAATCCAACCCAACCCAACCCAACCCAACCCAACCCAACCCAACCCAACCCAACCCAACCCAACCCAACCCAACCCAACCCAACCCAACCCAACCCAACCCCTGGCACCCCCTGTCTGTCTGCTTGTGCAGATACTTCGAGCTCCCCCCCGAGGAGTTAAGGCTTGTCAGCCCAAACGGTTGTTTAACAACGGCCCCTGAATTTACAGAAAATCTACTAATTGTTTAATAGTTCACAACGGGCATAACGGTACTTCCGAATATTTACTTACACCCTCTGCCCCCCCCTGCTGGCTGTCTGCTTGTGCAGATACTTCGAGCTCCCCCCCGAGGAGTCAAGGCTTGTCAGCCCAACCGAAGCAAGCGACCTCGTGACCAAGGGCTGGCAGTACTTGGATGTGCGAACTGAAGAGGAGTTTTCTCACGGACATGCCCCGGTGCAGCAAACATCCCCTTCTTTCTTAAAGGAAAGGAGGGCTTCGTCCCGAACCCAGATTTCACGAGCAAGCTGGAGGCTTCATTCCCCAACAAGCTTGTGCCGATCGTGGTTGGCTGCCAGAGCGGTGCTCGCAGCACTCCCGCTACTGTCATGATGCTGCACGAGGGGTATGCAAACTTGCGCAACATGGAGGGGGGCTTTCCGGCTTGGGTGAAGGAGGGATTGCCATCTGTGGTTGAGGTGATTGAGGATGAGGGGCTGTAGATATCAGCTACTTCAGCACTATAAAGACTGTACCAAGTGCGCTTACTCTTTTGTAGGTGTGGCGACGCCATTTGGACTGAATCCTCGGTGTCGCTGGTTTGTATCGGGAGACCCACCTCATGGGGTTGAATTTCTTTCAACGAATGACTGTCTAGGGTTAGCCCCCGAACCAGCCAAAGGCTGCTGGTCTAACTGGGTTAGCCCCCCAACCAGGAGAATGTCTGTCTAGGATTAGTCCCCCAACCAGACGAAGGCTGCTGGTCCAAATTGGTTACCTTGTACATAGGGATAGGCTTGATGAGTCGCATTTTGTTGTAAGCGATGGTTTGAAACATTGAGCCATCCATCTGATCAGGTGGCTCAATGGTTCAAACAATCGCTAACATGCATATGGTATTATCTCTTGTATGAGCCAGGGTACTACAAAGCGCGCGCGGCAGCGCGATTTTGCGCACGCTTTTTGAGCACCACTGCGCGTTTCACGCAGTTTTTTCACCCCCCTGTGGGCGCAGAGCACAGTTTTTGCGCTTTTTGCACTATAAAGTGCTGACCAATTTGACGTTGGTGTGCTTTCAGCGCTGTCCAATTTGACAAAATGTAGTACCCTGGTATGAGCTGTCGATCTTATCGCACCACATTTTTGTATCTTGTGAGATGATCTCATATGGTAAATTGGTGATATGGGACTGCCGGACGGTGTATGAGACTCGTATGCGGCCTCATATCTCGTATGAGTCTCTTAGGGTATGCGACTCGTATATATGCGGCCTCATATCTCATATGAGTCTCTTAGGGAATGAGACTGGTATGTGGCATCATGTCTCGTATGAGTCTCTTAGGGCGGGTATGAGACTCGTGTGCGGACTCATATCTCGTACGAGTCTCTTAGGGTATGAGACTCGTATGCGAACTCATATCTCTTATGAGTCTCTTATTAGGGTATGAGACTCGAATGCAAACTCATCTCTCGTATGAGTCTCTTAGGGTATGCGACTCGTATGTATGCGAACTCATATCTCCTATGTATGAGTCTCTTAGGGTATGCTACTCGTATGCGAACTCATATCTCGTATGAGTCTCTTAGGGTATGCGACTTGTATATATGCGAACTCATATGTCCTGTGAGTCTCTTAGGGTATGAGTCTCGTATGTATGTTAGGGTATGAGACTCATATGCAAACTCATATCTCGTTCGAGTCTCTTAGGGTATGAGTCTCGTATGCGAAACCATATGTTGTATGGGCTGCCGATTTTGTCGCGCCACATTTGTGTATCTATGTGAGATCATCGTGTATGGTGATATGGGACTACTGGACGTTATATGAAATTAGCATTTTTTTCCTGAAGTCAATCTTGCCCAGTGTAGTCTGGTTATCTTGAATAATATCAGAGATTTTTTCTGTAACACCTAATCTCTGAATGCATCTTAGCACTCTTTGATACCAGCTTTGATTGTTGCTATCTCCGGTTGCTATTCTAATATTCACTAGCAAGGCTCTTTATTTTCTCAAAATCATTGTCCTTACGGTCGATGACTGTTTGGGGTTTAGTTGATCAATACTTTTTCTTTGTATGCCCATCACGGTTGGGCAAGTCCCTTAAGCCATTATTTGGCCTACACCTAGACTGTAACATACATGCACATGAGTCACACATGATTTATCCAGAGTCTTAATGCGTCAGCAGATGTTAACCATGGGTCTTTATGATGATGATGATGATGATGATGATGATGATGATGATGATGATGATGATGATGATGATGACGTTTGTCCGGGTGCCCTACTGGACTCTACTGGTGTGCCCTATGCTTGACGGAGTCAAAGGAGACTTACAAACATCATGCAAAAAGAAGGAACACAAAATAATGAGCCAATCTGTTTGGTATTATTTTTCGTCGATCTTCCTAGAACATAAATCCAGACAGGATCGGGATCCAAGTACGCTAGGGGCACGTCCAGTGAAAAAGTAGATGTAGCAGTCTATCCGTCTTGGCAATATGTATCATGCGCCAATACATGTCAAACAGATGTTGGCCATACGTTAATAATTATCGTTTCCAACCCTTCTGAACTGTTGGAAAACAACTGGTTTGATATCAAGATTTCTATTAGAGACCATCGGACGGCTGTTGATACCACATGATAATATGATATATCGGTAGTTGAGTGGCTGTAGGCTAGGTGGGGACGCCTAAGGACTAGAAAACTGGCGTACAGATACAAAAATATATAGCGAGTACGCGGCAAAGTTGAATTGATGATCCATGTAAGAAGTAGGTGGGAGTGGGAAAGGGGGGGGGGGGGGGGGGGGGGCGGGGGGCATGCATAAAGCTGCCACTTGACAGACTGGAAATGTAGGAGCGATGGAAGTTTCAAGCGATTATATGTTGCGTAAGCGGTGAGGGATCAAACATTTAAAATAACAATTGAGAGTGAGGTCACATATCTAAAACGGTACACCGTAGGTTCGAGACGGGGTTCGAACCGCCGACCTCGGGATTTGCAGTCCCACGCTCTACCACTGAGCTATCGAACCATGTGACCAACCAGGATTTAGTTAGGATTAGTAAAGTTTATTTGCAGGTTCCCGACTCTCTCTCTCTCTTAATCGCGTACGGATCTCAGAGTTGTGGACTGTGGACGCGGTGCAATAAATAATGTTAATACCCACCGTGGATGAACACACTGCTTCTCGATTCGGGTCTCTACCCGGCGATGTAAAGATCCTTCACCTTTATCCGGAACACCCTGCTTCAGCCAGTCGCTGGACCCATGGAAATACCGTTGGACTCAGGTATCAATACGCCAACATGGGTGAATGACATTACTTTTGCCCATTCTGGAGGGCGGTATGGTCCAGGCTCCGTTGGTACAGGTTACGCCAATCGGGAAAAGTTCGAGTCCCACTGCCGGAAGACAGTGGGTTCGGAGTCCGTTCCTTCGGGGGTGGTGGTGTTTCCACTGCTAGGATAAGTGCCCTTTGTAATCTTCTTCTTCTCTTAATTGTAATCTTCTTCTCTCCAAATATCCCTCGCATTCCTTCCTCGCATTACATCCTCGCATTCCGTCCTCGCACCTTTCTTCGCACTATCAGATCTTAAAATTTTCTTCCGCATATCGTGTTCTTGCCCTGCACTGCCTCTCCGCAGTGCCCTTAGCCGTATCCATAGTCCGCATCTGGTGTTACTCTCACAGCCTTGATCCCGCAACCTCGCTTTTACAACCTTGTAATCGCAACCTTGCCCTCCCTTGACTGTCCCCCCCAGTTTGGCCTAGTTTCCAGCCTTGCGCAGCCTTTTTTTTGCGCAGCTCGGCATTACATTACATTACATTACATGTTAAAGTCTACTTGACACCGCGAGGGTGTATGCGACTCTGTGCTTTAAACAAAAAGAAAAAGCACCCACAAAGCAAAAAACCCCATTACATCAGGGGTGTGTCGAGGACAAACAAACCAAACTCCCAACCACCGTTTTGGTGGCGTAGGTATTAAACCCCTTAGAGCAGGACCCAGATCTCAACCACTTACAGTGGCGGAGGTAAGAAGCTAACAAATGAGAAGTCTCAAGAAGAAAAAAAAGGGATAATAAATTACGGTGCCACTAAGCAGTCCAGGGCTTCCTGTCTTGCTCTTCTACAAGTAGAAAGATAGTCGGCTAGGTTGCTCCAAAAAGACTTAGTGCCATTTCCATTCATAAAGGTTCTGAATGTGGAATCGCAGAATTCCACATTCCATACGGTTAAGTCGGTATCCTCATGGACATGCCTATAAATATCTGTAAACAGATTCTGGTAGCGGAGGCGAATATCATTATAAAAAGGGCACTCAAACATATGCATTTAATCCTCAGGTTTTTGGAACCCACACATTTGACAGTGTCTCATTGAGCGAGGGATGTGTGCTCTATCCACCACCCTCATTCTTTCTGTGTTCAGCCAATGGGAACCCATTCTAAACTGTGCTATAGAACGAATCTGATCCTGCTTATGTAAGGCGGATGTAAAGGGAATCAAGCCATTCTCATCATTGCTGTTGGCTGCGAACCATTTTTTGGTATCGGAGGCGTTTAAAGCCAACCCTTCTCTCATCAGGGATGTCTCTAACTGCATTGGTGTCACTTGGGTACTAAAACCTCCATGACTCAAAAACTTCAGACATAATACCTTCGACATCGACAGCCTCCAAAATGTTGATGTTTTTACTGGATTCTAGCTTGTGGAGAGCACAACGCAAGTCATGAACCCAGCCAGTGTTGGAGTCAAAAGATTCCTCAAGAGCCATTCTAATGAGATCCTCAGGTTCTTTATGTATGGTCTTGTTCCAGAAGCGCAAAGCTTGTTTAAGCCAAGCAAAACACAACGGGGTTCTACCCAGCTCTTCCATGATAATATTAGATGTAGTAGATTGGCAAACACCCAACATTTGTTTAAGTATACCTCTATGCCATTTCTCACAAGCATGGTCATTTGAGATAAGTGTGTTGTTCAGAATAGAAGGAGCCCACACCTCACAGCCAAAATTCAGGATAGGTTGTACAAGAGAATCAAACAGGTGGGTGAGAATATCAATATTGTATATCTCCATAGTATGGCATCGCCTACGAAGCATGTGGTGTGCCTTTTGGGCCTTAGTGAGCATCCTAGAAAAAGCAGCTTTTGCACGATTGCTTGAGTCACCATCCACAAAGAGGGATCCCAAGTAGATAAAAGATAACTTTGTAGAAAGTTGTGCTCCATCATAGACAAATTTGTAATCAGGATCCATGCGGGCCTCATCACAGAATTGTTTGTTGAAAACGACAATCTCAGTTTTCTTTATATTCACAGCCATCTTAGTAGCCTCGCAGAAATCTCTCAGGCAGTCAAGCATCGCTTGCATATCTGCCGGGGATTCTGCCATTATAGCTAGGTCATCAGCATAAAGTAACAGTTGCAGAATCTTTCCCCTAAGCTCAGCCCCTACATTTGGGAGCTTGGATTGGAGGAACGATTCAATTCTATCAATGAACAGACCGAATAGGAGTGGGGATAGGGGGTCTCCTTGTTTAACTCCTACAAGGGATGGAAAGGAGGATCCAATGTCCCCATGTAGGCGAACTTGGAAAACAACATGATTATACATGGACTTCAGAATACTGAGATAGGGGTCCTTGACTCCTAGCCTTGCTAAGCAATCCCATAGCAAGTCTCTGTTGACCCAATCATAAGCCTTCTTGAAATCAACAAAAGCCACAAAGAGTGGTTTTTTCTTTTCTCTATATTTATCTACAATATGGTTAAGAATGAATGATGCATCTGCAGTACCCCTACCACTTCTAAATCCATATTGGCCAGCGGCTCTGAGGTTGAATTCTTCTGACCGATCATCTAGTCTACGTAGCATGCAAAGGGAGAAGATCTTTCCTATGGAGTTGCTCACCGCAAGACCTCGATAGTTGTCCTTGTCATACACACTGCCTTTGGATTTGGGTACGGGTACCAAGGCAGCTGCAGCCCATTGGCTAGGGTAAGAAGTCTTCCAGATGAGATTAAACAGGTTAGTCATAGCTTGTACAAATCGGGAGTTGGCCTCATGGGAAGCAAATCTGTACCATTCTGCAGGGATACCATCTACCCCGGGGGAGGAGTTTTTCCGTAGGGATTGGAGAACAGAAAACACCTCCTGGGTGGTAAAGTCTTGACATAACCATGTTGGTGCGGCCTCTATCTGAGGTCCATCAGCTTGAGGGACAAAGTCCCTAGCATCCAGACTTGGATCAATACCTACTTGCACATCAAAGAGGTCTGCAAAATAATCAGTCCAATCATGAATTGTGATATCTGCCGTAGTGGCCTTGTTAGGCTCACGCACGTCTTTCCAAAAACTTTTCGGATTATGCCGAAGATTCGTATGAAGGTTCTCCATGCGTGTTTCTAGCCACTTCCTCTTCTTTCTTCTGAGAATCCTCTTGTACTCCTTGTGCATAGAACCAGCCAAGTCAGAGCTAGAGCCACGCCAGAGGCCTGCGAAAGAGGTCTCCTTTAGCCACGACAGAAACCAGCAGAAGGAGGCAATACCCATTTGGCGTTTTAAGCCAACGAACGCCTGCGGGTGCAACTGCCAGCAGCGGCTCCGGCGACTGTTGCTGGATGGGTGACGCCAGCTTCCCACCCATCAGTGTGGCCTCACGCCCGTCTCTTTCAGCTAGCGACTAGCAAGGCGCTAGCGGCGATATGCAGATCTATCTAAGAACCTCCCTACAATGGCTGCCCGTGTTTTCGCGCGTGGAAGCATGCTACACCTCGGTCTGGCATGCTCGCCGGGTCTGGCAGAGGTTCTCCATGCTCTGCCCTCCCTCCTCCTCCCCATTCCATTTCCTACAGCCCCTGGCTTGCATGGGCTCTTTGGGCGTGGCCCAGATTCAATTTTGTCCAAGTACAGGCTGATTCGTATGGACCCCAGCCTGTCAGACGAAGACCTCGTCTCCCTCTTGGGGAGGCAGGGAATCAGGGTGGCCCACTTGGCGCACCCCGATGGTGTCCAGCCTTCACAAGGGGAAGTGGCTCAAGGAGCAGTATCCTTAGGGACAAATACTACTGTAGACATTCTTGTCAGTGGCCCGACGCGCCCCCCCAGGCAGGCCCGCCTGGTATCCTCAGAGGATGAGAAGGAGCGGGTGGTCCGCTTTGATCCTGTAGCCCCCCCACACCGTCTCCCGCCTCTTTCCCCAGGAGATTGTGATAGGATCAAACATGGCTTCCAGGATAGTCCTGCTCCCTTGGACCCACTACACCACCCAACCCCACATGAGGCCTACAACGGTCAGCATTTGAAGGGCCAGACCCCTACACCCTGGTCCGGACCAGTCCCACCTAATGCTCAGCCCCGCTCATGTGGACAATTGGGCTCCGGTAGAAGCGCCCCTCAGTTTACTGTTGGAGCTGGTGGGAGTTCAGGAATCACAGGTGGTGATGGCCATCTTCGGAGAGAGCGCCCTGGTGTTACTCGTGGTGGTCATGGCCTTTCCAGAGCTCCTAACTCCTGTGAGGTGCTCGGTGTGTCGACGACTACCACGAGCCGTGCCCAACCATCCAAGGGGCGGACAAGGCTTGCCACCCAACGGGCTGCTGCCCCCTCATTGTCTTCCCTGCTGAGCCATGATGTAGCGGATGCTAATCCTTTTGCAGTGTTAGCAGAGCACCAAGAGGATTCTGAGATGACCGAGAATGCTGTTGGGGCTTTGGGAAAAAGATTCCTAGAAGATCCCCAGGCTACCACCAACCGGGCTGTTCGTCAGGAGCGACCACAGCCCCTGCCTCAGCCTCCGCCACAACCACAGCCGCAACCACAGACTCAGCAACAGCCGCAACCACAGCCGCAGCCACCACAGATCACGAATACGCCACAGTCTCAGCCAGCCCAACCACAACCCCCTACCCCGTCCCCCACCCCCACTCCCACCCCCACCCCTCTATGCCGTGCCCCTGAGGCTTGTGAGCCATTGCCCCTGCCCGAGCCTGCTCAGGACTTTTCCCCCCCACCTGACACCTCCCAACCCACACCTCCTTCAACTCCGACGTCAGAGGTCGCCTCGGCCCTCAAGCGACTGAAGGAGGCTGCCCCCGACCAGAAGCTGCTCCTGGCTCAGCAGTGCTTGACTGCTCTCATTATGACAGTCGATAATCTTGCAGATGACTCCATGGAGAATCAATTTGCTATCACCGCTATTGATGCTCTTAAATCCCCTGCACAGGCTCGGCTTACGGTGAGGCTAGCTTTCCTAGCAACCTCCCTTCACCTAGCCGGACCACCTGTTCAGTACTCCCATTGGGTCACAGCTATGCAGTTGTTCGTGGACGACACTAACAGGCCAACTAGGGTTGACCCCTGCTACTTCTTACCCACAGCTTATGAGGCGATGGCAAAGCTAGCCCAGAATGCAGGATTGGATGACCTGATCAACCAAGCCAACACCCTCACAGCTGATGTTTCGCCCATCTTAGAGGTTGCCGGCCCCCTCCCTAGCTGAACTTCCCATGCCTACCTTTCCTCCCCCTACTTCTTCTACCGCCCCAGGCAGGCTGGCCCCTGGGCTACGTGTCCTCTCCCACAATGTTGATGGCCTTAATAATGCCACCAAGATCCACGCTCTCGTTAGCCTTTGGGCTCACTTGAAGGCGCATATCATTTGTGTCCAAGAGACCCACCTAGGATCTCTTAAAGTTATATCCCGTGCCCAACAATTACTCAATGAAGCCACCCAACAACTGGGACTTCCCCCTTTCTTGTTTTTTTGGGGTTGCCGGGAGGACTCGAAGAATCAGTCTGGGGTTGGCATTCTTGTGCGGTCCGACTTGGTGCAATCTGGGCGTATGATCATTTGCAGCCCTACCCCTGCCCCTTCTGTCAGCTGTCAGTACAATGGTCGTCTGCTACCCCTTTCCTTTTCGTGGGGTGGTCATAAGCTTTGCCTGGCCTCTGTATACCTTCCATCAGGTGACCCTCAAGCACAGCGCCGCCTAATCTCCGAGGTTTTAGGCCCTCTATACCAGGCCAACCGTTCCAGCTTGGTCCTTATGGGGGATTTCAATTTCACACTCGACGTTGAGATGGATCGCTTTAATGGCGCTGCCTCCTACAACACCTCCCATCCTGATCAACTCACCTCCTCCCTTTTTGCCACCACTTGCCCCAAGCTTCCGTGTGCGTTCCGCCACCGGCATCCTACCCGAAGATCCTTCACACACTTCTGGAGTACAGGTGCCTCTCGCTTAGATCGTGCCCATGTATCGGAGCAGCTCCTTCCTTACATCCTCCAGTGTCAGCCTGCCAGTACGATGACCTCGGATCATCGGCCCCTTCTCTTACACTTACGCCCCGCTGTCCCTGAAAATGTGGGCCCTGGCGCTAAACGCACACGCATGCATTTTGCGAAGATGGGGAACTTACGCGAGGCCTTCTCTGACTGGCTCTCCCATGCTAGTCAAAGTGCACCCCCCCTTGGGGAGGATGAGGCATTCATCCAATGGTGGCCAAATTTCAAATTTCAAGTCACCAAACAAGCAGCAAACTTCAACCGGATGGCTGCGGCTACACGTCGCTCTTGCTCTGACGCAGTTCAAGCGGCACAAGCAACGTTGACCGGATCGATTCAGGCAGTTGAGGCAGGGCTCGCCTCTGCCCTACCTCAGGTGGTCAGCTACAGACAAAACCTCATCATTGCCCGTCGGGGTGCTGCCCTTGCCACGGCTGGGGCAGCAAGGCGGGAGTGGCTACATAGCCGTGAACGGCCTTGCCCTTTGCTCACCCAGCTCGAACGTCCACCCCTTGCGTCTAGGCTAGTGCCCGCTCTCACAGCTCCGAGTGGAGGGCTGGTAACTGGTCGATGCATCCCAGCCGTGGTGGGTGCTTATTGGGCCTCTGTATCTTCGCCCCCCCCCCCCTACCCGCTCTGCCAACCTGGCGCAAGAGGATGTGCTCGCTGCTCACCGCCAAGCTTCCAGTCCCTTACCCCCGACAGTGGCCGACTCAGTTGGCTCTCTGTCGGTGGCGATGTCTGAGTGCCGCAAAGCCCTCAAACAGTCACCCCCTGGCAAGTCACCTGGCCCGGATGGGATCCCTGTAGAGTTGTACCGCACTTTTGCAGACATCTTTACCCCGTTGCTCTGTCGGTTGTTCACAGCCATGGGGACAAGGGAGACCCTTCCCCATAATTTCTTGGAGGGGCTGCTCATCATTCTCCATAAAGGCGGGGATCATCTGAACCCTGGCAATTACAGACCTATCACTCTTTTGAATTCTGATTACAAACTGTTGGCTAAGGTCTTGGCCAACCGACTTGGGCCAGTCCTTCCCCAAATCATATCATCAGACCAATCAGCCTTCCTCCCCCGAAGGCAGATTGGTCATTCTATTCTGTTTCTTCAGCTATTACCGGAATTTTTCAAAGCTCAAGAAAAATCTGGAGTGCTTGCTTTCCTGGATTTTCGTAAAGCTTATGACACTGTGGATCACTCTTTCCTTTTTCAGTGCCTGGAGACCGCAGGAATAGGTGGTGGTTTCCTCACCTGGGTACGCCTCCTCCTTTCCTCCACCGACACTCGAGCTATGGTAAACGGCTTTCGTTCTAGAGCGTTTGAGTTCCTATCAGGTGTCCGACAAGGCGACCCGCTTTCCCCACTCCTCTTCCTCTTTCCTATGCAAGCCCTCCAGCACTGGTTACTGCACCAGAATATCGGGCTAGACATAAAACCTGGCATCCGATGTACGGGATGTAAGTATGCGGATGATATTATTGTCTTGTTGCGCTCCCTTGATCCAGCCCACGTTCAGGATCTCCTGACGTGTATGTCTGTTTTTGGTGCAGCTTCTGGTCTCCATCTCAACCACCACAAGAGCCAGCTACTCCCCATTGGGTTGCCGGTAATAGGTCCTCTTCCAGACCAGGTTCTTGGTGTCCCAGTTGTAGAGTCGGCCACTACCCTTGGTATCACTTTTGCCAATGGACACCAAACTACCTGCCCCCCTATGACCACCCAATGGTTGGACAAGCTCGATCATGTGCAGCAGTGCTACGTACTCACGCCTTGCCAAACTGCCTCTATCTATATTTGGTCGTGGCCTCTCCTCCTCGGCCTACGGCATTAGTAAGTTGCTCTACCATGCCGAGTTTGAAGGCGTCCCTTTAGACGTGGTATAACAACTTTCATGCCTCACCACTAAGCTGGTGGACCGGGGTCTGGCCCCAGAATCCACGGCCCTAAAACTTCCAGGTGTTCCTTCTGCTCTCCTTCCTGGCTCCCCGAAGCTGGGCGGGTTTGGAGGTATTCCTTGGCAACACCACATCACCAGTCGCCATGCAGTTTGGGGAGTACGCCTCTTCCGTGGCCTTGCGAGGGGGATCCATGACCGGTCCCCGCCCTGGCTCATTGTAGCCTATGAGCTTCTCCTCACGCTCATGCCCCCTCATATGGCCTCTCAACCCCAGCGTTAGGATTTCTCCATGCTTGTAGGGACACAACCCGCTTCCAAACCTCAGCCTGTGGCCAAGGCCTCCCCCATGGTCCTCTCCGCCGCATGGCGCTTGGAATAGCCGCCCTCTCCACTGCTGCTGGGCCATTGCGGGATGTCTCACATTGCCCACTAGAACTGGGTCCTTGGTGTCTTGCATCACCGCTGTGGGGTAACCCCCTTTTGCCGGCCCCACCCTCACCGCCCCAAGATGCTACTCATAATGCCCCTTTGAGTGGTATCCCAGGCACTTTTCTAGATGATGTGTTCTATCCTTTGATGCAAATTCCTTCCCTAGTCTGTGTCTCGGATGCCGTCCGCATCTCAGCCTCCCTCTCTGCCGCCCTTAGGGTGTGCTCCCGACTTGCATGGACTGGTGATGTTCGGCGGAACTTCTGCCGCCGCCACGTTTGGCAGCATGAAGTTACCCGCAATGGACTCATGCACATGCCTCTTACCATGTCTACGTTTGTAGAGGACCCCCTCCATGTGCAGGGGCTGCTGAGCTCTTTGCTTGATAGCATCCCCCAAAATTGGCGGTCACCTCCTCCTCCTCCCCCCTCACCCCCTCCTCCTCATCCCTCCAACCTGACACATGCCCAGCCTGATATCCCGGTCGCTATCAGTGGGCAGTTGCCTTCTCCTCCAGCCCCCCCCATGTATCCCTCTTGCACCTCCTCAGCCCACGGCTAGGATGGGTCCTCCCCCGCTCGCCCGCCACCCCTCCCCACTCCACAGGGTTCCCTGTCACTCTAACCAAACTCAAGGTTAAGCATGGCACCGCCTTGCAGAGTGTAGCAACAAAGGGCCTCCAATCTGAGGCACGGGCTACGTACGTGAGCCTTGCCTTGGGTCCACCTTACTGCCCACGGTATCTCTCTGCCCGGACACGGGCGTTTGCTAGGCTGCTTCCTTCACTCTGGTCCCTTCCTTGGGAAAACAGCCAAAAGGACATTTTGTGGCGCCTTATGGCCGATGGCGTTCCATGGGCCTCCTCCCGGGTACAGTTCCGCTGCCCGTGTTGCCCTGATGTGCCTTCTGACTGCGACCCCCGCCTCCACTGCTTTTGGACGTGCCCCGTTGCTTTAGCGGTCCGTGAGGCTCTCCAGGTTCCCTTGGCCACCCTTTCTGCCTGCCCCATCCAGAGAGCTAGCCTCTGGGTGTGCAACCCCGCCCCTCCTCAGCCATGGATACCAATGTGTGGGGAATTGTTTGCCTTGCGGCCCTGTCAGCTATGGATCATGGCCGCCGGCAATTGTGGAGGTTGGCCTCCTCTGTCCGTGGTGAGGCCACTTCCGGCCCTCGCCAGGCCACTCTGTATGAGTTATGGGGCCTTCCACCTCCTCAGGTGCCAGCTGTTCGCCCCCTCTCAGAGCGGGCTGGAGCACTTGCTGTGGCTGATTTCTGGGCTCGTATTGCTGATTTTGTCGCTACAGAAGAGCCCCCTCCTGAGCGCGTGGGAGGACATGGTGGGAGATGATCACCCCTTCATCAGCCATGGTGGGTCCCGTGTTAACATGGGAGTTCCCAACCCTCCACATACGTCAGTGGCGGATCCTCCGATGGCCCATGACCATTCCCCCGACCATTTGCTTCTCTCCCAGAATGAGCTTCTTCCCCTGATCCTCCCTGACAGCCTGGATGACTAGCTTGGATTTGTTCTTGTCCCTTTGTAGCAACCGTCTTGTTTCTGGCGGTGTAGGTGATGGGGGTAGCTTCTGTTTTCACTTCTCGAGTCTCCGTTTGACTTTTTTTTTTTTTTTTTTTTTTAGTTGTGAAAGGATTTTCACCCCAGGATTTCACCCCAGGATTTTCTCTTGACCTGTTTGACTACTCTCCTGTGCCCTCTCTCCGTCCTTTAGCTTGATGGTTTCTTGACAGATAGGCTATGAACTCTCTTAGCTTTTCCCCGCTGGTCTTGGTCTTTCGCTTTTTCTCACGCTTTTTATCGTGTTAGTAGTTCTGCTTAGGTTGTTAAGTGTCCTTTCTTAGCTGTGCTTTTCCTTGTGGCGTTTTGGCTGATGGCTTGGCCTTGTGTTTGCCTTTAGATAGGGAGTGTTAAGGCCGCCTTTTTAGAGCTCTATGCCTCTCTCCTTGTTTGTTTGGTGATTTTCCTGTGCCTTTTGTCCTTCACGTCTTCTTGTAGAATCTCGCTTTTTAGGCCTCGGCAACCCTCAGCCCTTCTACAATATACGACACCAATGCAGTTAGAGACATCCCTGATGAGAGAAGGGTTGGCTTTAAACGCCTCCGATACCAAAAATGGTTCGCAGCCAACAGCAATGATGAGAATGGCTTGATTCCCTTTACATCCGCCTTACATAAGCAGGATCAGATTCGTTCTATAGCACAGTTTAGAATGGGTTCCCATTGGCTGAACACAGAAAGAATGAGGGTGGTGGATAGAGCACACATCCCTCGCTCAATGAGACACTGTCAAATGTGTGGGTTCCAAAAACCTGAGGATGAAATGCATATGTTTGAGTGCCCTTTTTATAATGATATTCGCCTCCGCTACCAGAATCTGTTTACAGATATTTATAGGCATGTCCATGAGGATACCGACTTAACCGTATGGAATGTGGAATTCTGCGATTCCACATTCAGAACCTTAATGAATGGAAATGGCACTAAGTCTTTTTGGAGCAACCTAGCCGACTATCTTTCTACTTGTAGAAGAGCAAGACAGGAAGCCCTGGACTGCTTAGTGGCACCGTAATTTATTATCCCTTTTTTTCTTCTTGTGACTTCTCATTTGTTAGCTTCTTACCTCCGCCACTGTAAGTGGTTGAGATCTGGGTCCTGCTCTAAGGGGTTTAATACCTACGCCACCAAAACGGTGGTTGGGAGTTTGGTTTGTTTGTCCTCGACACACCCCTGATGTAATGGGGTTTTTTGCTTTGTGGGTGCTTTTTCTTTTTGTTTAAAGCACAGAGTCTCATACACCCTCGCGGTGTCAAGTAGACTTTAACATGTAATGTAATGTAATGTAATACTCTTTATTCGCTAGTTTCTCTATGCCTTTGTAGTTCGCATTGCTTGTTGTCAAGCCTTTTATTTGCTCTTCCGTACGCTTTTTTGGAGGTCACCTCCTGGACCAGGTTCTGAGGGGTATGTTGCCCAAACCCTCACTGTTATAAAACTGCCCAGCTGCCTCGGCGCTGTTCAGTCTCGGCATTGATTTTTGCTGAGTATGTAACTATATCCTCCCCCTCTCTCTGTCTTTATCATCCTTGACACTCCGGTCCTTTTCTGCAAGTTGGTTGTGTCGGGTTGTCTTGTGCTTTCTTCCTTTGAGGGCATTATCGCTGCATATTAAGGTGCTCATAGCGTATGCCCTTGGGTGGTATTTAGTTCTTTTCGTTTGGCCTTCCTCTCTTGTGGTCGGTGGGCTTGGTGTTCTGGATTGCTTACTTTTGCACCCCTCCCCTTTCCGCTCTCCTTTACGCCTCTTGTTTGTTTCCTTTTGGGGGGCTTGACCTAGTTTGTTTTCAGGTTTGTGGGGGTGCCTTCAAAACCCTCGTGCTTCCGTGTTATAAAATTGGATGGTCGGCAGGCTGTGCTGCTGTCCAGTCTCGGCAGTGATTTGCTGAGTTTATGTAACGAACCCTCTCTCTCTCTGTCTTTAGCTCTTTTGGCTCAGCCCTCTTCTCTTGTGTTTGTTGGGCTTGTTGCTCATGTTTGCCTGCCTTAGCATCCCTCCCCTTCACGCTCCCCTTTCCGCTCTTCTTTCCGCCTCTAGTTTGTTTCTTTTTTGGGACTTGACCTAGTTTGTTTTCAGGTTTGTGGGGGTGCCTTCAAAACCCTCGTGCTTCCGTGTTATAAAATTGGATGGTCGGCAGGCTGTGCTGCTGTCCAGTCTCGGCAGTGATTTGCTGAGTTTATGTAACGAACCCTCTCTCTCTCGGCCCTCACTTGTTCACTTGTGATTTGCTGATTTTATGTAACGAACCCTCTCTCTCTCTTGTTCACACTGCTTCACGATTCGGGTCTCTACCCGGCGATGTAAACATCTTTCACCTCTATCCGGAACACCCTGCTTCAGACAGTCGTTGGACCCATGGAAATACCGTTGGACTCAGGTATCAATACGCCAACATGGGTGAAAGTCATTACTTTATCCTGACGCCTTAGGTAAAGCCACCGCCTGCGGGAGTTCGAGCCTCACTGCCGGAAGACAGCGAGTGTCTCGAGTCCGTTCCCTCAGGGGCGATGGTGTCTCCAATGCCAGGATAAGGGGCCATTGTAATCTTTCTTTCTTTCTTGTTCCTTGGTATGGTCCAGACACCGTTGTTAAAGGTCACGGCAACGGGAGTTCGAGCCCCACTGCCGGAAGACAGTGGGTGTTATCTTGAGTCCGTTCTTTCGGGGGCGGTGGTGTTTCCACTGCCAGGGCAAGTACCACTTGTAATCTATCTTTCTTCTTCCTTGCACTCCCGTGCATCATGTTATAAAATTGGATGGTCGGCAGGCTGTGCTGCTGTCCTGTGTTTTGCTGAGTTTATGTAACGTATCCTCTCTCTCTGTTCCTTGCCATTACCGCTGCAAATTAAGGTGCTCATAGCGCGTTCCTTTGATTCGTCTTTGGCTCTTTTGGTTCAGCCCTCTTCTCTTGTGTTATTTGGGCTTGGTGCTCTGGATTGCCTGCCTCGGCATCCCTGGTCCCTCCCCTTCACGCTCCTCTTTCCGCTCTTCTTTCCGCCTCTAGTTTGTTTCCTCTTTTGGACTTGACCTAGTTTGTTTACAGGTGTGTGGGGGTACCTTAAAACCCCTCGTGCTTCCTGTTATCAAATTGGATAATCTGCAGGCTGTGCTGCTTTCATGTCTCGGCAGTGATTTGCTGAGTTTATGTAACGAATCCCGACTCTCTCTCTGAGCGAGGGTCTGTCTAGATGACAGGGGACGAAGTGTTGTTCTCATCGTTGCATGGTTAGACATTTAGTGACGCACAACATGAGCTGAAAGGCTATAGACTCTCTACCGTATTTTTTTTAGTATGCTCCCTCGCGCATGGGGACTAGGAATTGGAAGACGGTGAGTAGCCCAGTGTTGGCTGGAAAAACCAGGTAACAATTCAAATTATAAATGAGCAGCCTTCCAAAGTTTTCCTGTTGATAAGTTTGTTTACTGCCGAAGACGGCTAGCAGCCAAATTGCTGGCTGAAGCTATATTTTTTTTTTAACCTATGTAACCAAGCTCAAGTTACAAATCCAAGGTGACTAGTGATCATCCAACCACGAAGCACACAAAATGTAAAAGAAAAAGAAAAATACAAAAAATTCATAGCCTGCGTCCTGAGACGCAACCGACCCATAACATACCCATAGCATGCGTCCTGCAAAGCAGTCAGAAGCATGGGCCGAGCTCACGAAAATATGGTACACCATGTAATGGGGAAGTTGCTAAGAAGACGTGAGAACGGAAAGAAAACAAAAGGAGTGCAAGAAATCAAAGTCCACTAGCCAAGGCATGCATATATTAAGGGCCAGGTTATATGATCAATTATGATAACCAGGGTACTTCGAAGGGACCCCAGTGGTTGCGTCCTGGTATACTCCCTAATTCGGTAGGTTGCGTCCTGGGACGCACCCGATTCGGAGGTGGACACAGTCAAATGTTTAGGCTGCGTCCTACGTACTATCAACAGAACTCGCAGCCCACGGCAATGGAGTGGTGCGTGGTGGGCCAATCAACTGATGGGTGAGACGCAACCAACATCCTGAACCTGCGTCCGGGATGCAACGGACCCTCCCATGTTGCGTCTGCGACGCAGGACGCTGCGTCCTGCACTACCCTGATGATAACGTGCGTCATGCCAATTCATAGTTATCATTATAATGAAGAGGCATACTTGCCGACATGCTCCCTCAACTCAACGCCCCGCCAAATCCTGTAGAACGTAACATTCATTATGTTTATGATAACTAATTTAGAGGTAATTCACACCTCTGTCCAGGGTAGCCGAGCGGCCAGAATCCCAACGCTATGCCATACACCAGGAAATCCTCTGTGCTCTTCATGGTACCAAGACTGGTACCACCTCTTAATCATACAACTAAACCTAGGGTACAGATCCAGGGGAACTTGATGTTCTGGACTTCTGTTGCAATTTGGTGCTATTTTTGGCAGTTTGCAGTGTTTGCATAAAAAATCGAGCGCGTCCGCACAGTCGTGCAGAGTACATATACTATATATGTAGATCAGCAATTTTTTACTTTTATTGCGCTGAAAATGAGGGCAATCAGACGAGGTGAAAGACTGGTACCACCTCTTACTCAGACAATTAAACCTAGGGTACAGATCTAGGAAACAAGTCCTATGCAGCGTCCCAAGCGTCACGGAACATTTGCTGAATGTATTGGCATCGGAATTAAAGATGGAAACGTTGGAGCTGACGAAAGACAGTTAGTTATGAGACAGTTGGCTGACGTGTCAGGCATCAATTTTCCGATCATTCGGACGCACAAACGGGGCAAGCCTGGGAGCTCCCGCCCCCCACTTGGGGGGGCTCCGCCAAAAAAAGGATAACGCCTGGAGGGGCATGGTGTAAAGAGGACCCTCCCATACTCCCCAGCTGGGGAAAGTCACCATTAGATCCAAGGAATTTAGTGAAGCCGAATGATTGTAATCATGCAGTACAAAACAGCAGCATGTGAGTGTGAAGCAGTGCCGTACAGTGCCGTACGGCTAAAGCTGCCATACACCAGTGTTTTTATTTTCAGCTAAAAGCTGCAGCTTCATGCAGCTCCCGTTACTGGCTATTCAACCAAAGCATCCTATTGTGTCCGGAAGCTAACAGAATCTGCTGTCCAGAACTGTCAAAATCTTGGGGCTAAGCCCAGTGGCTGGCTCAGGGAACTGCCTAGAGGCTGCTGCTCATAGATGAAAAGAAAAACTATGCCATACACCCTGCCTGTTTGAGCACGACTAGGTGCTGGTGCACGACTAGGAGTGTGTGTACTGCTAAGGGGCAGGACCCCTGAACTGCCCGAGTAGCTACCTGTCACGCGCGAACGCGTGCCCAAACACTGCGTACGTAACACGCCAACCTGTCAGTACACGCTGTCGCAAGCGAACACCACGTGCCACACCACGTGCCAAGCGCAGCTACCCCGCAGCTGCGGCAATATATTCCCATATCCAATTGCAACCCGGTTGGCATCAGATGCCGGCCAGGACAGCATCATTTCACATCTCAATTCCTTAAGCCCTAAGCCATGAATGAGTTCGCGCCACAATAAAGAGAGCAGCGAGCTGAACACAACCCTCACTCGTCTTTTGTCTCTCAAGTGCGTTCAGGTAGTGTCTGAGTCGTGATGATGATGCTGCCTGTTGACAGACCTCATCTTGATTGCCCATTCAGCCTATTGTGAGCCGGCTGATCCCATCCATGCCCTTTGCTCGGTTACTAGCAGAGCTGCCCTTGGCTAATGGGTATTGATAACACGTAACCATTCCACCCTCCAGCAGCCGAGGCCACCCGTGCCCTTTGCTCGGTTACTAGCAAAGCTGCCCTTGGCTGATTGGTATTGATAACACCTAACCATTCCAGCCTCCAGCAGCCGACAGAGCCCATCCGTGCTCTTGACTCGATAGCTTGCTAAGCCGCCCCTGGTTGACTCGTATTAATAGCTAGTAACCCTTTAGTAAGCCGATCAAACTTCCTTTGCCATTGATCAGTCGTGCAGCCACCTCCAGCCGACTTTCTTCTTGCCCTTTTGAAGCCCGCTATTTACTTACTAGAGAGCTAGTCTTACGGCCAGTCAATAACCGACTGCGGCCTTCAATTAATTATTATCTACACTCATTATGTAACACTCACTCGTCTTTTGTCTCTCAGAACCCTCCCGGGAATTAACCCCCTCTGCGTCCGACCCCCGCTGTCGTCAAGGAACTCCAGACACCACTTTGGCCGCTGTCGTCTCTGCCCTACTGCTTCCCCGGACTCCCACGTCCAAGAACACTCAACGCCCAACCAAACGGTGAGAAACGCAACATGAGCCTCCACAGACGCCAGCCAGGGGGCCGGTACTGAGGCCCCAAACCATTTGGTACCTCCTGCCAGGGCTACTTTTTTTTTTCTTTCGTTCTAGAGCATCACCACCAGGGACATACCCTGTGGTGGCAGCAAGTAGACGATGAGCCAGTTCAAGTGGAACTGCTTGGTGTAGAGAACTCCTAAGTAATCCCACTGACTGATTGGTTAGTGTCAGCATGAATTGCGGTGCTCTCACGCGTCTTATGACTTGGTGACTACTTATGTACTTCCGTAGAACTATTGTCTCTGCCAGCTTCCCGTAGTGACAGCTTCCCGTAGACTGTGTCATCCTTTGAGTGACTCAGTGTTGACAGCTTCCTGTTGGCTGCGTCACCTTTCAGCCTGAACCCTGTTAGGTTCCTGTCTGCTACCCCCCCTTTCACCACTGGTGCCCCTTTATGGGTCTCCAGTGCTTGTAACGTTACTCTCGTCTCCGCATTTATAGATTGGCGTTCTGCACACACTTTGTCCACTCTCCGGAGTGTTATCCAAGCTGATAGGTTATAAGGCCCCTCATTTACTACCACTGCTTTGCGATGCAACTTCCGCGAGGGCCTCCCGCGAATTTTGAGAAACTCCATGACAAGAATGGTGAATCCTGGACGCGCGGGATGCGCAGCGTCATTATAAGCAATGGCTGCGACCGTGTCCTTCCAAAGGAGGACCCGGGTCCTCTTGATGATTGGCTAGACGTTTGTGCACCAGCTGCCTCTGCTAGTGGTCATGAGAGTCCTTCCGCCATCGTGGAAGTAACCCCCCCCAATCAATCCTCCACCTTTGCGGCTCCTTCTGCTACTGTCCAACGCCTCTCTCCTCAGGTTGAGGACGTTCTGATGCGTCTCTGCTGTGCTTCCACTCAGATCATACAGTATGGAAGGGAGCCTCCACCTCCTGATGCCCGTTTTGACTACGGCTATGAAGATCTTGCTCGTCATCGCCAGGAAGATGGCTATGATGATGATGATGATGAAGAGGATCTGCAGAGTGCTATGAGTGGTGACTTCGGTGGAGGTACTCCTTCCACTGCTACTCGTGTGTTCCAGTCTACCGTCTCTCCAGTTTATGAGCCTCTGTCAACACCTGCTCTTGCGCCTTCCCCGGAGTTTAAGCCTGAGCCAGTTTCTGCACCTATGCTTGCGCCCCTTCCACCTGTACACCCGGAGGTGTACAGGCCGTCTTTGATGCAGAAGTCGGCGTCTTTCACCTTGCCTCCGGACCGAGGTCTGTCTGGCTACAACACTCGTGCACGAGAGGCTGCTGCTACAGCTGGCCGCGCATCCTTTGCTGGCCCTTCGCAGGAGCCCCCTCCACCCCCGCCTCCGCCGGTGGAGCTGCCACCTGCTCCTGGCCCTCTGCCTTCTGTACCTCCTTCGCTGTCATGCGAGTCCTGGGAGCATCTGCTCGATGGCGGACTTCCTCTGCGTCTATCCCTGCAGGACTGCCGTCTTATCCGCCAAGCTCAACATGCTGGGGACTCCTTGGACCGCATTCTGTACGGTAGGCTGGATATGAAAGCCACTCAGGCTATGGTTGATAGCAAGGGTCGCCCTAGGCCTAGACGTGTGATGGCTTACTCTGAGCTGGGTCTAGAGTGTCGGGCTTTTCTAGGACCGGTCATGCCAGGGATTAACTACCCTCCTGCTAATGGTGTGACCTTTGGAGGGATTGGTCGTAGGAACAATGACCTGCGAGGTTATCAGTTTGTGAAGGTTCCCTTGCCTTTCTGTCCTGTTCGTCCTGACTTCGAGCTCATTATGGGGGTTGCGCGTTCCCTAGATCTTATCAGGAACTTAGATGACCAGCGCGCCTATGACGCTGGTATTGCTGCTGAGTACTTTCTAGCGATTCGTGCATCTTTAGCTCATGAGTCTGCTCCTCCTGCTGCTGGAACTTCGGCCTCTCATGGTGAGTCTGGTGTCGATCCTGCAATGTTGGGTTTCGGTGCGCTTCCCCTGCCCCGCCAAGAGTTCATGATCTTATCCATGATGCTTGCCAACATGACGGATGCCCTAGTCAAGGTGTATAAGGACTTTGCTTCACCTCGGGATATCTTTTTGCATATCCGGAGGCAGCAGTCTGATGCCCTTGCCTCTCGTGTCCCTCTCTTGCTGAAGGAGTATCATGCTTCGGTCATGGGCACTCATGAGCATGTTGACGCTTTCTTTCGTCGGGTTCGGGGTATGTGCACTGACCTACGCAGTGCAGGGTTTCCGCAGACTCAGCATCACGCCATGGGCATCATAGTTCAAGGTGCGAGTCTGCCCCGTTTCGAAACGCTGCGGATTAAGTATGGTATCTTGCTTTACAGCCAACATCCTGTTGAGTACTGGTCCTGTCTAGAGGAATATAGGCAGCTAGATATTCTAAACATAGCGCTCCCTCAGTTTGATTCCAGGCACCCTGGTTGGTCCCGAAACACTCCCCAGTTTCCTGCTAATGCTGCATTTCAGCGGCGGCAGAAAACTGGTGGTGGTTCTGGGTCTAACAAGAGGCGCCTGGAATGCACCTGGGGACCATGCCCCCACAAGGATGGTCACACAGAGGATCGTTGCTGGACGAAGTACCCGGCCCTGCGAAGGGGCGGTGATGGTGCAACGCGTCCTGGACCGTTGCCTGTCAACCTGGCCCTTCCAGGTCACCTTACTCCAAGGCAATTGTCCTCCTTGCAGGCTCAAATTGATGGGTTTGCTATGCAGAAGTAGGAGGTAAGCCCTGTCCTATTCTCCTGCACCTCAAAGTTCTCTCTTGTATGTAGCCCAAGCCTGTCTGAGGGTGTCTGGCATGTGGATTCTGGAGCTGGTATGTCCATCACAGGTGATAAGTCTTTGTTCACTGTGTTTCATGTTCCTTTGAATCTGCCATCAGTTCGATTTGGTGATGGGGTGGTTCAACGGGCAGAGGGTATGGGATCCATTGAGTTATGTAGTGATTGGTTACCAACACCAATCATTCTAACTGATGTTCTCTACATTCCTCACTGTCCGGTGAACCTCCTGTCAGTAAATGCTGTGGCTCATTCTCTCCACTGCAAGGTTTCTTTTGATAGTCTTAGTTGTACTGCCACTAGGGACTCTTCTGTTCTCTGGTCCTTCCCTGCCTCCAGTGATGGTGTTTACAAGTTTGCATGTAGGCCTTGTTACACCACTAGTGGCTGTTTGTTTGGAGCTGACAATTACCCAGTTTTTGCACTTGATGTTGATGAGGATGGTGGAGTTGTTATCCCTACCACTCCTGAATGGCTGTGGCATAGGCGGTTGGGTCACCCCGGCTATGATGCCATGCACAGACTTGTCAAGAAGGGTATGGTTAAGAACTTACCCCTCTCACTCAAACAGGTCAAAAGGCTGGCTAAGATCCCTTGTGATGCTTGTCAGAAGGCTAAGGGCAAACGTCTCCCTTTTCCTAAAGCAAGCACCACTGTGATCAATGCACCTCTCCAACGCCTTCACTTGGACATAATGGGGCCAGTTCATATTAGGGGTCTTCGTGGGGAGTTTTATATTCTGTGCCTCACAGACCAACACTCTGGCTATGCTGAGGTGTTGTGCTTGAGGTCCAGAGATGAAGCTCCCTTAGCAGTTCAAACTATCATCCTCAGATGGATGAATCAGCTGCAAGGGTTTGCCTTTAAGTGTCTGAGATCTGACAGGGCTAAGGAGTTTATCGTAAAGTGGTTTGAGGATTGGCTGATATCGGTTGGGGCAGTGCATGAGTTATCTTTGGCATACACTGCACAGCAGAATGCAACTGTGGAGAGGTACAATGGGGTCTTACAGTCTATAGCTAGGAGCATCCACCTGGAGTCTAAGCTAACTAAGTCTTTCTGGCCCTATGCCTTCCTAGCTGCTTGTTACCTTCGTAATCGCTTGCCCAATCAGGGAGATAAGACTCCTCATGAGCTTTTCTTTGGGGTTATGCCTGATGTGTCGTTGTTGCGCGTGTTTGGTTGCCCTTGTTACGTTACGTTAGTCAATGGGAAAAAGCGCAACAAGCTGGACGAAAGGGCGTTATCTGGTAGACTAGTTGGGTATTCTCTGGTGAGTAAGGGTTATTTTGTTTGGGTTCCTAAGTTGCGCCAGGTAGTAGAGAGTCGTGATGTACTCTTCTATGAGCAGTTTGATCATAACTGTATTCCTGGGCTATCTCCCTATGACGGGTCTCCGTATGTCTCTCGCATCCCTGCCGCTATCAACGGACACATGCCTGAGCCTGCGGTTAATTCCTTAGACCCTTTGCTAACCCCAATTGTCGACCGCTGCCCTGCTCATGGGATGACCTTGCGTCCCAGGTCAGGGGCTGATGGTGCTGCATTGCGTGTGAAGGCACTGGGCGGGCGAGATTCTGCAGTTCTTTCAGATGAAATCTTAGCCGAATCTCAGGGTTTCGCTAGGCCCTCCTCTGCGCCACATTTCGTCGGTGAAGCTTTAGGATTACGACAGCCTTCGATCATAGTGGTACCTGGATCAGGTCCATTGCCTAATAGTCGCCAACCTCCGACCACCTCGGATGGCTCGCAGGTGTTGATAACCCCTTCGCCTCCTGCCATCCCTGGTGGATCATTCGGGTCAAGCCCATGTGACGATGTAGCCGTTGCCGATAGTGCAAGTGATGATCTGGAACACTGGTCGGGTTCCGATACTGCGTATGGCTGGGGTGTTCCGGTCGACCCAGGCTTCGTTGATATAGAGGCAAATAAGGCCGGCCCTGTTCAACCAGGCAGTAGTTCTGCACTGGGGGCTATACTACTGGTTACTGCTGATACTGCTGATATCCCCGCTGCTCATGTACAAGTAAACTGCTTGTACGTGGGAGCATACATTTCCTCTTCCTCTGAACTAACCTTCAAAGCTGCTATGCTTCCCTCCAACCCTGACAGGGATCAATGGCTACTTGCTATGAAGGATGAGATGGCGTCCCTACATGCCCATGGCACTTGGGCACTCACTCCACAGCTTCCTAAACAGAGGATCCTGTCTGGCAGGTGGTTATTTGTGAAGAAGGTTGGGGTTGCTGGTTCTATCCGCTTCAAGGCACGTTTTGTGGTCCGTGGTTTTCTGCAGCGTCCTGGGATGGATTTTCATGATGTATATGCCCCCGTTTCTTCTAAAGCAGGTCTGAGAGTGCTCCTGGCTGCCATCACTCATAGGAAGATGTTTGTTCGGCAGCTGGACATCAAAACTGCATTTCTGAATGCTAAGTTAGAACCTGGTCTGGACCTGTACTGCTACCAGCCTGAGGGTTTTAAGGTACTTGGTCCTAACGGTGTTCCCCTGGTGTGCAAACTGATCAAGTCCCTTTATGGTTTGAAACAGGCACCCAGAGCTTGGAGTATGGATGTCAAGCGGGTTTTGGTTGCACATGGTTTTACTATGTGCAAGGCAGAACCTGCTCTGTATTTTAGAAGGGATTCTATTGGTGGGTGGAGCTATGTCCTGACCTATGTGGATGATTTTATCTGTGCTTTTAGTGAGCTGGATAGGTATGTTTTGCTGATCAAGGCTATGGAGAAAGCTGGCTGGGAGGTCAAAGAGATGGGTGTACCGGTTCAGTTCCTCTCCTTGGACATGGCTTGTACACTTGACTCTGATGGCAGGTGTGTTAAAATCAACCTCTCCCAGCACTCCTACATTGTGGAACTGGAGGAGCAGTTTGGTCTTACTGCTGCTGCCAAGCCCAGGTTTGGTGCCCCCATGGCCAAGTCCACTGTCACTGACCCTCCTGGGGAACCCCTGCCCTCTAATAGCCAGTACCTCTCTCTTGTCGGTGCTTTGCTATACCTGGCTACTTGCACCAGGCCTGATATTTCCTTTGCTGTTAGCTACCTGTCCAGGTTTTCTGCTCACCCTACCGTCCCCCTCTGGGGGGCTGCCAAGCGTTTGCTCTTGTATTTGAGGTCACATTCCCACCTGGGGCTCACTTACACCCACAGCCCTGTGTTCTCTTTGACTGTCTTTAGTGATTCATCCTTTGCTGATGATGGGTCTGACAGAAGATCTCAGACTGGCTTTGCTGTGCTAGCTGGAGGGTGCATAGTGAACTGGATGAGCAAGAGGCAGCCTACTGTAGCCATTAGCTCTAGTGAGGCTGAGTATCAGGCCCTGTCCCAGGCTGCCAGGGAGGTGCAATGGTTGAAGAAGTTAAGGGTGGATCTGGGTCTGCCTTGTGATTTGGTTACCATTCAGGGTGACAACAATGGGTCTCTGAGTTGGGCAAATGACTGGCAGCTCCTCCCTCGCAGCAAGCACATTGATGTTATTCATCACTATATCAAGGAGCTGGTGGAGGATGGTTCACTGGATGTTGCCTATGTTAACACCAAGGACAACTGTGCTGACCCTTTCACCAAGCCCCTGGATCCTGCTGTGTTCTGGCGGTTTATCCGTATGCTTGGTATGTCCGCTTCTTCTT
Source organism: Microglena sp. YARC (assembly GCA_022414725.1). Taxonomy (NCBI): domain Eukaryota; kingdom Viridiplantae; phylum Chlorophyta; class Chlorophyceae; order Chlamydomonadales; family Chlamydomonadaceae; genus Microglena; species Microglena sp. YARC. The sequence continues at coordinate 11,190,558 of CM039467.1, forward strand.
AGGGTCACATATTTTTTTTTTTTTGTTACATCGGTTTCTTTGGTTATCATTGTTTGGCATTAGGTTCCTATTCCCGGATCGGGTTTTCTATACCGTTGTTACCCATCTTTGATATTCGGTTTTCCTCTCTTACTAACTTGGCAAATTTTTGGTTTTTGCCTTGTTTCATTCCTTCCTATAACCCTTTGGGTTTCATTTGAAGTTCTCTCGATTTTTCGGAGTTCTTTGATTTTTTTTTTTTTTTTTTTAATCTGTTACATATAGTTCTATGTCCCCAGTGCCATAGGTGGAGAAGTAGTATTGTATGTCACCTGTGTCATAGGTGGAGTGTCAGCATGAATTGCGGTGCTCTCACGCGTCTTATGACTTGGTGACTACTTATGTACTTCCGTAGAACTATTGTCTCTGCCAGCTTCCCGTAGTGACAGCTTCCCGTAGACTGTGTCATCCTTTGAGTGACTCAGTGTTGACAGCTTCCTGTTGGCTGCGTCACCGTTCAGCCTGAACCCTGTTAGGTTCCTGTCTGCTACCCCCCCTTTCACCACTGGTGCCCCTTTATGGGTCTCCAGTGCTTGTAACGTTACTCTCGTCTCCGCATTTATAGATTGGCGTTCTGCACACACTTTGTCCACTCTCCGGAGTGTTATCCAAGCTGATAGTTAGGAATGCAGAGTTATAGTTACGGACCTGATCCCTCCCACTGTCTCATCTAAATCCTACCTCAACTGCTGATCCACACAAGATCAAAGTTAATCCACTCAAGATTTAGTCTAAACACAAACAGCGTTGACGGAAGAACTGGCGCCTCACTTACCTGTCCCCAACCTGTTCAAATTGTGTCCCTAGTACTCACCCTTATAAACCTCTGGCCACTATTGCCCATTGCGTTCCTGGCCACTCGTGCCGCAATCCCGTACTGCTAAACAAGCACCGGCCATTCGAGCCACTGTTTTCCAGCCACTAGTGCCCACTGCTGTTCCAGCCACCAGCCCGCTGTTCTTGCAGCCTTTACAGCCATTTATTCTCTGACCACCAAAGCCTGCAGTTCTCTCGCACGTGCATCAGTAATCCTCAGGGCAGACAAACCACATGTCTCGCACCACTAGAAGCATGACAGCCAGGGCATTGCAAGACATAACCAATTCCTGCCCCCTAACTTCAGATCTTGCTAACCAAATTCAAGCACTGCATTTAGATGACACCGTCGGTACACAACAGGCGTTAATGAACCCAACCTTCCCCACACTTCCATCACATTCTGCAACAACCAGTACCCCCACCCCACCTCCCCATTTTGTAACCATCGTAAACGGCTCTCCTCCCCCACTGTGGGCCTCAGAATCCCAGTCTGGTGGGGGACACCCTCCCTGCCCTGACCTCCTTGTAAACAGCTCTCCTCCCCCACTGGGGGCCGCAGACCAGTTCAGAACAAACGCCAGCCAAACCCGACGTAATTGAAATTGAAATTGAAATTGTTACATCCGTGTAATACCGTTACTCACAGGACGTGAAGTTAAGGACACCATAGCGTAACCCGACGTAAAGATAGAAAAACGAAGCCAGAAATCCTGAATCAACAACAACAGTGAAACCAACTAGAGAGACCTAGAGCTGGATAAATTGTCCGGACAAGTTAAGACAGGCAACACAAAAACGAAACTAATAATACATTGAAGCAGAATTGTACCAAGCACAAATACTAGAATACGGTACACTCGGGGAATTGTACCAAGCACAAATACTAGAATAGTAGAGCTACCAAATAAATAAATCTTAACTTCCAAGATATTCTAGTTGCCAATAGAAGCATGCAGTCACTAATCTGAAGGAAGTACTGCACAACCAGGGTATGACAGTTGGCTCTATGAGTTTATTCTGGTAGAACCACAGTACAGATTTTGGTAACCGGGCGGGTGGGGTTTAAAAAAATAGGACTCCCTGTTATTAACTTTGAATGTTGTATTTTCCCGGGTGAAGCGCACTTTTCCAAGGCCAAATATACGTGTTTACAAGGCCAATATTGCTTGTACTGCCTGCGATGCCGAGCAGCCAAATTGCTGGCTGGAGCCATGTAACCAAGTTCAAGTTACAGGCCTGGAAAAACAAAAACTATGCGAATTTCATTTGCCACTCAGCCACTCATCACTCCGTAAGTTACTTTAGCTGACTCAGCTTCCCTGTCCCCCATATCTGGTTCCAGATCCGCGATTACTCGAAAAATAATAATTTCCGTATTGTATTGAAGTAACACACACTCAATTATTGTATTATTAAAAAAAGCGGGTCGACCGCAAGTGGGTTATTGAACTCATCGGCTACGTTTCAGCGAAGTCGACATTTCAATGCTGGCGATCTGACGGCTATTCTATTTTAAGTCGGATATTTTCAGGATTCTCGGAAATCCCTGGGGACCCGACCGACCTGTCCTACTCTGTGAGTCTGTGCACAACCCTTAGCAGTTCACATTAGAGGCGTGTTGCTCCTGAACGCCCCCCCCCCCCCCCCCCCCCCCCCCTCGACAGGCAAGCAGGGTAGCACCGTGTTTAAGAACGGTGACTTCTGCTAGCTTCGGCTTACGCGGTGGTGTCCTTCACTTCACGTCCTGTGAGTAACTGCATTACACGGATGTAACAACTTCAATTTCAATTTCGCACCAATCCACATGAGCTAGTGCCCCTACAGGGTCGGTACTACATGACTCGCGCTTATGCGCGCTACCGCGCAAGGTTTGGGAACCCGACTGCGAGATTAACGCAAATTTGTAAACCCCCCCGCGCAGGTTTTCGTTGGTCAGTAGCTTCAATTAATTCAAAAGCGTCACCCTAAACGACAAAATGTAGTACCCTGGTGCCCAAGCTCCCGAGCGACTTGTAGTGGTCACATGAAGGCAAGCGGTTTGCTCCCCAAACGAAGGCGGAGGATACGCCACACACTGTCACCCTGAGCAGGGCAGGTCTGAGTGGAGTAAAAAGAGAGGAGTCAAAAGAGTGGAAGCAAAAGAGTGGAGGAAAAAGAGTGGAGGCGAAAGAGAAGAGCTCCACAGCCGAAGGCTGAGACAGAGCTGTGTAATGTATGTATGTTACAGTCCAGGGGTAGGCCAAATAGGCTAAAGGGTCTTGCGCAGCCGTGATAGGAAGGGCTTAAAAATAAGTGAGATGATGGGTGTAGAAAGAGAAGCGTGCGCCGAAGAGTGATCGTTGACATACCAGGCAGGCAGGCGCAGGCGGGGCTACTGGGAGGGTTTCGATTCCAAACCGATCGGACCAGAGATCGGACTATGCCCCAAAATACCGAATGCAAAGGCGTCCGGTATTTTTCTGCATTCGGACCGAATGGCCACCCCCACCCCCGCCGGAATTCATTGCGCCCTGATTGATTGCGCCACATTTTTTGGTATCGTCCAGGTCCCGTCACCTGCTGTGCCCCCCTGATCCCCTGGTTGTCCCCCTCAGCTGATCCCCTGATGTCGTCAATTGTCCCCCCGCGCCCGGAGCGCCCCTAACCCCCCTAAACCCCAGTTGTGGAGTGGTGTCGTCGTCAGTGGTGGTGTCGTCGTCGAGTGCGAGCGCGAGTGGTCATCATTGGTTTGGGGGGTTGGGTGTCGGAGCGCCCCTAAACCCTAAGGCGCTTCATAAGCCGGGAGCCAGGAAGAATGCGCAGTCTCCTTCTTTCCTTTCGCCGCATCGCACCGCAAAAAAAAGACTTCCCAAGAATGCTGACTTCAAGGATCTCTCCTTTGGCCATTCCTCTCTCCAAACCTCGTGCGCTGGCTCCGATGAGCTGTCGCCTCGCTAACTTCAGCGGCAGGTCCGTCTCCAGCAGGGGCGATTCTCCAACAGCAACCGCAGCAGGAGTTTCCGTCACAAACTCAGCCGCTACCCCGAACCCCGTGCGCGTCCTCGTCTCCTCGGCTGCTGCTCTCCTCCTGATTTTTGCTGCTCCTGATGCCTCCCTCGCATCTGGGGGTGCTAGTGGTCCCTTCACGATGGACAATGCAATGAGCAAGTGAGTGGGAATTATACATAAAATTAATTTAATCCTATTCGAATGGATAAAATGTAAAGCAATTACATGCATTCAAATGACGTCAATTAAATTAAATCGAAAGGAATAAATTGAATTAAATAACACAACATAAAATACAATTCAATTAAAATTAATTAAAATACGCGTAGTTAAGGATTACATTCATTTCAGTCGGGACGCGCCACCAGGCGCCCTTAATGAGCAAGTGAGTGGGAATTGCCCACTGGGAAACATCCAGAGGCCGATATACAATTGTGTGATTTTATAGCTTTTTATAGCTTTGTCGGGAGTATATATAAAAAGGGGGGGACACCCGGGGGCCTCAGGAAGTTGCTCGTGTACCCGCATGCCGGAATCGGGGTCGGAAGGGGTCGTAAGCCCCGGAACCATCGAAAAAAGTCGAAAAATGTGTCGGGGTGGGGTAGATATCGACCCCTGAAAACGAGGGGGGGGGGGGGGGGGGGGGGGGTCCGACGGCTTTCAGAAATTTCCTCTGGTGAAGACTGTTAGAGGCCAAAACTTCCTCAGTACTCGGTCTCTGCTAAAATTAAGCAGACCTATGAAACAAGCTGGGCGAGATCTTTCCGAATCCACCCTTATTTCCGACACCGAGTAAATATGGAGGCGTGATCCTCTAGATCCTGTCTAGATCCAAGTCGAGGCACCTGCCAGGCTGGCAGATCCTCGTTCAGAGGGTCGCGCGGTTCGGAAATATCTTTCGTAACTTCCTCACCAAACGGAATCTGACGAAGTTAAGCATACCCACGGAACTGGTTCGACGAGATCATTCTGAATCCGCGAATGTTTTCGAGAATGAGTTAATGTGTCGTGGTAGTGGTTGAGTAGTGACCTCAACAGGTTCTAAATACACCAAGTGTGAAGGTTGGGTCAAACCAGGAACTCAATCTTTCCTCCCCAAACTTCTTGGGTATAAGGAGGGTACTGGGGCATGCGACTTCGGCTTAACACCACCTTCAAATTCTCAAACACCAACACTGTGCAGGTACTTCAAGTCTTCAAACTCCCCCCTACGGAGTCCAGGCTTGTCAGCCCAACCGATTGTTTAACAGCGCCCCCCAAATTTACAGAATTCCACTGATTGTTTAACATTACATAACGGGCATAACAGTACTACCGAATATATACTTACACTCTCTGCCCCCACCACCACACACCACACACACACACACACACGCTGTCAGCCAGTGCAGGTACTTCAAACTTCCCCCTAAGGAGTCCAGGCTTGTCAGCCCAACCGATTGTTTAACAGCGGCCCCCAAATTTACAGAAAATCCACTGATTGTTTAACATTAACGTAACGGGCAAACGGTACTTTACGAATATAACACTTACATCCTCTGACACCCCCCCCCCCCCCCCCCCCCTGGCTGCCTGCCTGTCCATATACTTCAAGCTCTACTTAGGTCAGAACATGAAAAAGCCAAAGCTTAACCAGAATAGCTTTTCCTGAATAAAACTAGAATCACGCTAAATCAAAAATATTGAAAAACTGAGGCTGAATGTGCTGATTAAACTCTACATGAAAGAATCGCCTGTTGCTACGTATCTTGCTCGCCACCATCAAGTTCTTCTGTTGTCAAAAACAATACTTCCGATATATATCTTACCCATTGCTTACACCTCTGCCCCCCGCCCCCCCCCACACACACCCCACAGCCAACCCAACCCAACCCAAGCCCGAACCCAACCCAACCAATCCAACCAACCAACCGCAACCCAACCCAACACCCAACCCAACCCAACCCAACCCAACCAACCAACCCACCTTCAAACCCAACCAACATCTCAACGCCACCAACCCAACCCAACAAAGAAACCGCAATCAACCACCAACCCAACCCACCCAACCAACCCAACCCACCCAACCAACAACCAACCCCCAACCCCATACCCCTCACCCTGTCTGCTGCTTGTGCAGATACTTCGATGCTCTCCCCGACGAGTTAAGGCTTTGTCAGCCCAAAACGGTTGTTTAACAACGGCCACCTGAATTTACAGAAAATCTACTAATTGTTTAATAGTTCACAACAGCATAACGGTACTGCTGACCTCGAATATTTACCTACACTCTCCTGCCCCGACCTGCTGGCTGTGCTGCTTGTGCAGATACTGCTTCGAGCTCCCCCGATCAGGAGTCAAGGCTTGTCAGCCCAACCGAAGGCAAGCGACTCGTGACAAGGGCTGGCAGTACTTGGGAATGTGCGAACTGAGAGAGGAGTTTTCTCCACGGACATGCCACCCGGTGCAGCAAACATCCCTTCTTGTTCTTAAAGGAAAGGAGGGCTTCGTCCGAACCCAGAATTCAAGAGCAAAGCTGGAGGCATTTCATTCACCCAAACAAGCTTGCTGCACCGATTCTGTGGTTGGCTGCCAGAGCGGTGCTCGCAGCACACTACCACGCTACTGTCATGATGCTGCACGAGGGGTATGCAAACTTGCGCAACATGGAGGGGGACTTTCCGGCTTGGGTGAAGGAGGGATTGCCGTCTGTGGTTGAGTGATTGAGATGAGGGGCTGTAGATATCAGCTATTCGCACTATAAACCAAGACTGTACAGTGCGCTTGTGAGATGATCTCGAATATGGTAAATTGGTGATAATGGGACTGCCAGACGGTTGTATGAGACTCCGTATTGCGTTGGCCCGTAATATCTCGGTGATGAGTCTCTAGGTAGGGTATGCGACTCGTATGATATGGCGGCCTCAATAATCTCATATGAGTCTCTTAGGGAATGAGACTGGTATGTGGCATCATGTCTCGTATGAGTTCTTAGGCGGGTATGAGACTCGTGTGCGGACTCATATCTCGTGGAGTCCTTAGGGTATGAGACTCGTATCGCGAACTCATATCTCCTATGAGTTCTTTATTAGGGCTATGATAGACTCGAATGCAAACTCATCTCTCGTATGAGTCTCTTAGGGTATGCGACTCGTATATATGCGAACTCATATCTCATATGTTAGTCTTTAGGGTATGCTATCGTGAGCGAACTCGTATTCGTATGAAAGTCTCTTAGGTATGGCGCTTGTATATTATGCGATACATATGCCTAGTGAGGTTCTCTTAGGGTATGAGTCTCGTATTATGTTAGGGTATTGAGCTCATTGCAACTCAATATCGTTCAGCTCTTAGGGTATGAGGTCTCGATGGCGAAACCATATGTTGTTGGCTGTCATTTCTGTCGCGCCGACATTTGTGTATTCCATGTGAGATATCATCGTGTATGGTGATGATGGGCTAACTGGACGTTATAGTAAATTAGCATTTTTTTCCTGAAGTCAACTGCCAGTGTAGTTCGTATTCTGTGAATAATATCAGAGATTTTTTCCTGTACGACCTAATCTCTAAATGCATCTTAGCATCTTTGATACCTAGCTTGATTTTCGCTATCATCCGGTTGCTATTCCGTATTGCACTACGCAGGTCTTTATTTCTCAAAATAATTGTTGCCTTCGTCGATGACTGTTGGCTTAGTTGATCAATTTTTATTCTTTTGTTGCCATCAACGGTTGGGCATCTTAGCCTAATTTGGCTACACCTATGACTGTAACATACATGCAATGAGTCACAGCATGATTTATCCAGATGTCTTAATGCGTCAGTAGATGTTTTTAACCCATGGTCTTTATGAGATGATGAGAATGTAGAATGAGATAGATCGATGATATGAAGATGTGATGAATGATTTGATGATGATGATGATGATGATGATTGTGATGAATGATGATACGTTGTTCCGGAGTGCCCTACTGGACTCTACGGTGTGCCCTAATGCTTGACGAGTCAAGGAGAGCTTAAGCAACTAATTGCAAAAAGAAGGAACCAAAAATGTGCCCAATCTGATTTGTATTTTTTTCGTCGATTCTTCTAAACATAATCAGACAGATGGGATCCAAGTGCTAGGGCACGTCCAGTGAAAAAGTAGATGTAGTAGTCTATCCGTCTTTGGCAATTGTATCTTGCGCCAATACATGTCAAAAGATGTTGCCATACGTTAATAATATATCGTTCCAACCTTCTGAATCTGTTGAAACCTGGTTGATATCAGATTCTATTCGAGACCATCGGACGTGTTGAATAACCACATGATAAATATGATATATCGTAGTTTGTGATGGCGTAGCTAGGTGGGGACGCCTGAAAGGACTAAATGCGTACAGATACAAAAAAAATATATAGCGTAACGCGGGCAAGTTGAATGATGATCCCATGTAGAGTAGGTGGGAGTGGAAAGGGGGGGGGGGGGGGGGGGGGGGGCGGGGGCATGCTAAAGCTGCCACTGACAGACTGGAAATTAGGAGGATGGAATTTCAAGCGATTAATATGTTGCGTGATGCGGTGAGGGATCAAACTTTAAAATAAAATTGAGAGTGGGTACCTATCTAAAAAGTCGTCCTATACGGTCGAAGATATCGGGTTCGAACCGCCGACCTCGGGATTGCAGTCCCACGCTCTATACGATGAGCTATCGAACATGAGACCAACCTGGATTAGTTAGGATCTGTAAAGTTATTTGGCAGCTTCCCACTGCTCTCTCCTTAAAGCGCGTAGGATCTCATAGTTGTGGACTGTGACGCGGTGCAATAAATAATGTTTAATACCCACCGTGGATGAATCACACTGCTTCTCGATCGGTCCGAACCCGGCGAGTAAGATTCCTTCACTTTGCGGAACGACCTGCTTCAGCCCGTCGTGGACATGTAAATACCGATTGGACCAGGTATACAATACGACCAACATTGGGTGACTGCACTATATTTTTGCCCAGTCTGGAGGGCGGTATGGTAAGGCGTCCGTGGTACACGGTTAGCGTCAAATCGGAAAAGTTCGAAGTCCCACTGCGGAATAGACAGTGGAGATTGGAGTCCAGATTCCTTCCGGAGGTGTCTGGTTGGTTTCCACTGCCAGGATAAGTGCCCATTGTATATCTTCTTCTTTCTGTATTTGTAATCTTCTCTCTCCAAATAGTGCCTCCGCAATTCCTTCGTCTCGCATTACATCCTCGCATTCTCCGTCTCAGTGGCCCCTTTCATTCCGCATCTATCCAGATCTAAAATTTTCTTGCCGTTCATATCGTGTTTCTTGCCAACTGCACCTGCCTCTCCGCAGTGCCCCCTAATCACAGCCGTATCCATAGTCCGCATGTAATTCCGCCCTTTTGGGGGGGTTTTTTGTTACTTCTCAAAGCCTTGATCCCGCACTCGCTTTTTCAACCTTGTAATCGGCAACCTTGACATCCTTTTGACTGTCCCCAGTTTGGCCTATGTTTCAGCCTTTGCGCGCAGACCTTTTTTTTTGCGCAGCTCGCATGCCACACCAGAGGACCTGCGGAAAACGAGGTCTCCTTTTAAGCGACGACACAGAAACCAGCAGAAGGGACGCAACTACCCATTTGGCGTTTAAGTCCAACGAACCGCCTGCATGCAAGCTGCGGGTGCAACTTGCAGCACAGGCTCCGGCGACTGGGTTGTGGGATGGGTGTCGCCCAGCTTCCCACCCATCAGTGGTGGCCTGACGTCCGTGCTCTTTCAGCTAGGCGGACTAGAAAGGCGCTAGCACGGCGATATGCAGACAACTATCTAAAGAAACCTCCCTACAATGGCTGCCCGTGTTTCGCAGCGTGGAAGCAATGTGCTTCACAACTCGGTCGGCATGCTCGCCGGGTCTGGCGAGGTTCTCCATGCTCTGCACTCCGCCTCCTCTCCTTCCATTTCCTACACGCCCTGAAGCTGCTGGGCTCTTTGGGTCGTGGCCCAGATTCAAATTATGATCCAAGTACCGGCTGAGATTCGTATGGACCCCCCAGCCTGTTCAGACGAAGAACTCGTCTTCCCTCTTTGGGGAGGGCAGGGAATCAGGGTGAGCGCCATTGGCCGACCCGCATGGTGTCCTAGCCTTCACAAGGGGAAGTGGCTCAAGGAGGCAGTATCTAGAACAAACTTTACTTTAAACTGTAGACTTCTTGCTCAGTGGCAACGACGCGCCTCAGAAACACCGTTGCCCAAGCCCGCCCTGGTATCTCTCAGTAGGATGAGAAGGAGCGGGTGGTCCGCTTTGATCCTGTAGCCCCACTTCCCACACAAGTCTCCCAGCCTTCTTTCCCCAGGAATTGTGATACGGATCAAACTATGCTTTCCAAAGGACATTATGTCCTGCTACCCTGTGGGACCGCCCTACACCACCCAACCAATGAGGACACCTACCGGTCAGGCATTTGAAGAGGCCAGACCCCGTAACACCGCGCTGGTCCGGAACCAGTCCCACCTAATGCCTCGCCCCGCTGCATGATGGACAAATTGGTGCTCCGGTACGAAGCAGCCCCTTCAGTTACTGTTGGAAGCTGGTGGGAAGTTCAGTGAATCAACAGGTGGGTGATGGCCATCTTTCGAGAGAGCGCCGCTGGTGGTTCCCGTGGCTGGGTCCATCGGCCTTTCCAGAGCTCCTAACTCTGTGGAGGTGCTCGGTGTGTGACAAAGACTACCGCACGGCCGTGCCACCATCCCAAGGGGGCGGACCAAGGCTTGCCACCCCAACGGCTGACTGCCGCCATCATTGGTACTCCCTGCTGAGCCAGATTAGTATTCGGGATATGCTAATCCTTTGCAGTGTTAGCAGAGCACCAAGAGATTCTGAGATGACCGAGAATGCTGTTGGAGCTCTGGGAAAAAAGATTCCTTAGAAGATCCCCGGGCTACCACCAACCGGCGCTTGTCGTCAGGAGCGACCACATGCCGCCTCAGCTCAGAACCTCCGCCACATCCCCAAGCCGCAAGCCCACAGCACTCAGCAACAGCCGGAAATCCACCAAACTGTGCTTTCACCTACAGTATCGACTGAAATTATGAGCAAGTCTGAAGCCAGCAAAACATGACAACCCCATAGAAACCCCTATGGAATCCCGTCGTCCGCACGTCCCATCCACCCCCACCCTCTATGGCATGCCCCTGAGGCTACGTGAGCATTGTCCCAATCCTGCCGATTGTCTCTGCTCCGGTACTTTTTCCCACACCTCCACTCCTGACACCCTCCCACCCACACCTGCATCCCCCCTTCCAAACCGACGTCCCCCCAAAAAGAGGTTTTTTTTCCCCGGCCCCCCTCGGCCCTCAGCGACTGAAGGAGGCTGCCCTCCTGACCAGAAGATGCTCCTGGCTCAGCAGTGCTTCTGACGCTCTCATTTTATGACAGTCGATAAATCTTGCAGATAAAGACTCCATGGAGATATCAATTTGAGGGCTATCAACCGCTATATGACTGCTCTTGAAATCCCCTGGGCACGAGGCTCGAAGCTTACGGTGAGCGCTCTATGCTTCCTGAGCCAACTCCTTCACTAGCCCTGCACCTACCTGGCAGCAGCGCGTACTCGACCCACTTTGGGTCACAGCTATGCAGTTGGTTCGGGTGGGACGACACTCAAGGGCCAACTAGGGTTGGCCTGCTTTACACTAATCTTAACCCACAGCCTATGAAGGCGAATGGCAAAGCTATGGGCCCAGAATGCAGGGATTGGGATGACCTGATCATAACAAGCCGAACACCCTCAGAAGCTGAATGTTCGCCGATGCTTAGAGGTTTGCCAGGCGACCCCGTCGCCTATCTGAACTTAGCCCATGCCACCGTTGTGCCGTCCCGCTAGCTCTCTTTCTACCCATTGGCCCCCAGGCAGGCTCTGCCATGGTCTAGCGGTGTCTCATCCACAATGGGTTTGAATGGCTTATTAATGCCAACCAATGGTCCAACGGCATCTCGGTTGTAGCATCTTTGGGGCTCTCACTCTGAAGGCGGCATATCATTTGTGTCGCAGAGACCGGCCCTAAGGATCCTCCTTATAAGTTATATCCCGTGCCCAACATTTGCTCATCGAAGCGCGAGCCAACACCTGGTCTTCCCCTTTCTTGTTTTTTGGGTTGCCGGAGGCCTCGAAAATCAGTCTCAGGGAGTTGGCATCTGTGCGGTCCGACTTAGGTTGGTATCTGGGCGTACTGGATCATTTGCAGCCCATACACGAGCTGGCGCCTTTGTCAGCTGTCGTACAATGGTCCGGTCTCTAACCTTTCTCTCTTTCGTGTTGTCATACAGCTTTGGCACTGGCTCTGTATCACCTTCCATCAGGTGACCCTCGCACAAGTTTGCCTTTCATCGCTCCGAGGTTTGGGACCCTCCTAATACGAGAGGCCAAGCGGGCCAAAGGCTTATGGTTCTTATGAGGAGGGGATTTCTAATTTCACAGATGCGATTGAGATGGATGCTGGTAATTGAGACGATAGAAGGCTGCCTCCAAACACCATCGCCCAATCCTGGATCAACTCACCGTCCTCCTTTTTGCTCACACTTGCCCCAAGCTTTCCGGTGTGCGTTCCGGCACGGGCATCCTACGTCGCGAAGATTTCACACAGTACTTCTGGAGTACAGGCTGCTATCAGCTTAGATCGTGCCCATGTATCGGAGCAGCTCCCTTCCTTAACATCCTCCAGTGTCAGCCTGCCAGTACCATGACTGGATCATCGCCCCTTCTACTACACTTGACGACCCGCTGTCCCTGAAAATGTGGGCCCTGGCGCTAAAACGCACACTGACATGCATTTTTTGCGAAAGATGGAGGAACTCTACGCGAGACCTTCTTGACACCTCGGGGAAGACCGTCTTTGCGCGGCGGGGTTTGCTGGTAAATGTGTTCCGGGGTATCGGGTTTAAGGTTGCGCAGTTAGCCGCGCTATCAGGAAGTTAATGACTAATCGGTGGTACGGAAAGGCGCTCCGCGCGCCCTACGAGCATGCAGCTCAAGTGGGTACCAGGTACTTAGGGCAGTGGTGGACTCTTAGTACGCAAATTCGAAGGCACTGCGCAGCTTTCCGGAGCGTTCCAACTTGAACTGCGTTGCATGCGGATATGCGCATAATAGACGCTTCACTCGTCGATTTTAGAGGACTCGAGACGGGGACGATTGTAGCGAGCGTCTTATCTCTGCGTTGACTGGTTCAGTCGCAGAGTGGGCTCATAGATGTATGTTCATACTAGGCGCAACTCTTTAGTTTGGGTTTAGTTATATTGCGATTTCTCAAAGTGTAGTCTGGCGCAACTCCTTTGTCTGGGGTTTAGGGTTCATTGCGGTTCTGCAAAGGCAATAGTCTGAGTCGCAACTCATTTTTGTGCTGGGTTTAGTTCATTTGCGTTTTCCTCCAGGATGTAGTCTGGCGGCAACTTCTTTAGTCTGGCTGAGTATTATTGCGTTCTCAAAGATGTAGTCCTGGCGCAACTCTTTAGCTCTGGGTTGAGTTCATACTGCGTTTCTCAAAGGTGTCAGTCTAGGCGCAACGCTTAAGTGTGGGGTTGAGTTCATGCGTTTCTCAAAGGATGTAGTCTGAGCGCAACTCTTTAGTCGGGTGAGTTAAATTTGGTTTTCTCTCAAAGGAATAGTCTGGCCGTCAAACTCCTTTAGATCTGGAATGGAGAGCTGGGGGCACTTATAACAAAGCAATCA
>CM039467.1:11205085-11284109 GCA_022414725.1 Microglena sp. YARC
TGGAATGCGGTGTGGGAGAGGCGCGTGATCGGGAGCCGGAGGCGGTTGGGCGGAGGAGAATCAGGAGGGAGGAGGAGGAGGGAGGAAGAGGAAGGAAGGAGGAGGAAGGAGGGTAGGGGAGGGGCAGGGGGAGGGAGGAAAGGAGGAGGGAGGTGGGAAGGGGTGAGGGGTGAGGGGAGGGCAGGGGTAGAGGGAGGGGGGAAGGGGGGAGCGGGAGGGGGAGAGGGAGGAGAGAGGAGGAAGACCAGGAGGAGGAGGAAAGAGAGGGAGGGAGAGGGAGTAAGGGAGAGGGAGAGTGTTATCATGGAGAGAGGAGAGGGAGAGGGAGAGGGAGAAGGAAAGGAGAGTGGAGGGAGAGCAGAGAGGAGAGGGAGAGGAGAAGGGAGCGGCGAGCTGGTGAAGCGGGAGCGGAGAGGCGGAAGCGCGAGCCAGGTGAGCTGGGATGGAGGGAGAGGAGAGGAGAGGGACGAGGGAGAGGAGAGGGAGAGGAGAGGGAGAGGAAGAGGGAGAGGGAGAGGGAGAAGGAGAGGGAGAAGGGAGAGGAGAGGGAGAGGAGAGGGAGAGGGAGAGGAGAGGGAGCAGGGAGAGGAGAGGGAGAGGCGAGAGTGAGAGGCGAGAGGAGAGGAGAGTTAAGAGGGAGAGGAGAGGGAAGGGAGAGGGAGAGGAGAGGGAAGGAGGGAGAGCAGAGGAGAGGGAGAGGGAGAGCAAGAGGGAGAGTGGAGAGGGAGAGGGAGAGGAGAGGAGAGGAGAGGAGAGGGAGAGGAGAGGAGAGGAGAGGGAGAGTGATGCCAATACTGAGAACACAAATAATTTCAGCTGGACAAGCTTTACTTATAGCAGGCCTATAGAACTAGCAGCTGCCTAGGAGGTATACATATTATCTAATTAGGTTGGCGCCCGCCATGTACAGACACAAGTGCTCGGGGCCACCCTAAATGGTTTCCTTGGCCACACATTTCACAACCCCCCCGCCCCCCCCCCCCACCCCACCCCACCCCAACACCCACCACCCACATACCACCACCCACCCACCCAACCCCTAATGGCATCCCTCCCCCCCACCCTGATGGCTGCCATTACCCCTGTGGCAGCCCAACCCATCTCCACCCCTGATGCGACCCCCCACCCTCATGCGCCTATTCCCACCCCTCACCCAAACATTGATATGTGAATGTTCTGACGAATGTATGCGAGTGATGTCCGGCAGTGTATGTGCATACCCAACTAGGTATGGTGTGTCCAACCCAGTGTATGTTGAATGCTCCAGCAATGCGTGTGTTTGTCCAACAGTGTATGTGATTCCAAACAGTGTATGTGTTGCCCTTGTCTTCTGTCCACTGTCAATGCCCTTTTGCCTCTGTCTAATGCCGTCTAGCTTCGCTCTAGGGAGGATCCTCCTGAGGGAGAGAGAGAGGAGGAGGGAGGGACGGGAGGGAGCGGAGGGAGGGAGGGAGAGGGAGAGAGGCAGAGAGATACAGAGAGAGCAGGAAGGAGGGGCAGGAGGGAGAAGGAGGAGGAGGGAGGAGGAGGGAGGAAGGGAGAGGAGGTTGAATGTGGAGGAGCGGGAGTAGGAGGGAGGGAGGAGGGAGAGGGAGGAGGGAGGAGGGAGGAGGAGGAGCGGGAGGAGGGGAGGGGAGGGGGTAGGGGGAGGAGGGAGGGGATGGGAGGGGGTAGGGGTAGGGTCGGAGGGGGAGGAAGGGTAGGGGAGGGGAGGGGGGGATGGTGAGGTAGAGGAGACGGGGGGGGGGGAGGGAGAGGAGTAGCGTAAGGGTAGAGGCGAGGGTGGGGAGGGTGGAGGGGAAAGGGGGTGGGAGGGGTAGGGGGGTAGGGGGAGGAGGGAGAGGGATGGGGATGCGGGGGGCGTTGGGTAGGGTAGGGGGAGAGGAGGAGGGAGAGAGGCGGGAGAAGGGGAGGGGAGGCGGAGGGGAGGGGGGAGGGGAGGGGGGGGAGGGAGGGAGGGGGAGGAGGAGAGAGGGGAGAAGGAAGGATGGGGGGAGGGGGGAAGGCAGGAGGACAAGAGGAGGAAAGAGAAAGGAGAGGAAGGAAGAAGGAGAAGGAAGGAGAAAGGAGGAAGGGCAGGGCGGGGAGGCGAGGGAAGGAGGGGGAGAGGGGGGAGGAGAAGGAGGAGGGAGGGAAAGGGGTTGAGGGGTAGGAGGAGGGTGCAAGGGGAGAGGGAGGTGAGGGGGGGAAGGGAGGGCCGGTGAGGGGGGGCAGAAGGGAGGAGAGAGTAGGGCAGGAGAGAAGAGAGGAGAAGGATGAGGGAGAAAGCAGGAGGGAGGAAGGAGGCTGAGAGGAGAAGAGGGAGAGGGAGAGGAGGAGAGGAAGGGCAATCTGAGAAACATAAATAAATTCAGCTGGACAGCTTTACTTCTGGCAGACCTATAGACTAGCACCTGACTAGCGAGGATATACATATTATCTAATTAGGTTGGCTCCTGCCATTTGTACAGACAGCAAGTGCTAGGCGCCACTTTACGTATAGTCTGCCCTCACGTCCACAAGCCCCCCCCCCCCCCCACACACAACACCAAACACACCACCACCCACCCGCCACCACCCGTCCACCCCTAATGGCATCCCCCACCCCACCCCACCCATGATGGCTGCCATACTCAAGTTGGCAGCCCCAACCCCATCTCCACCCCTGATGCGACCCCCACCCCTCATGGCTATCCCATTCCCACCCCGAACAGTGCATGTGAATGTCTGACAGTGTATGTGTTTGTCCGGCAGTGTATGTGCATACCCAACAGTGTATGTGTGTGTCCAACAGTGTATGTAAATGTCCAGCAATGTATATTTATGTCAAACGGTGAATGTGTATGTCCAACAATGTATGCGTATGCCCTTGTCTCTGTCACTGTCAATGCCCTTGCCTCTGTCTATTGCTTCTGCTTCTGTCTGAGGAGGATGGAGGGAGAGAGAGAGAGGGAGGGAGGAGGGAGGAGAGAGAGGGAGAGGGAGAGGGAGAGGGAGAGGAGAGGGAGAGGAGAGGGAGAGGAGAGGAGAGAGAGTGGAGTGGAGGGAGAGGGAGAGGGAGGTTGGAGGGGTAGGGGGTGAGAGGGGGGAGAGGAGGGGGAGGGGGGTTAGAAGGCGTAGGAGGGGGAGGAGGGGAGGAGAGAGGAGGGGAGGGGGGGGGAGGGGGGGTGAGGGCGGAGGAGAGGGGAGGGGGGGGGGGTGAGGGCGAGGGGAGGCGGAGGAGGAGGAAGGAGGAGGAGGACGGAGAGGAAGAGAAGGAGGAGGGGGGAGAAGGAGGGAGGGGAGGGGAGGGGAGAGGGAAGGGGGAGGAGGAAGGAAAAGACAAGTAAGGTGAGGATGGATGTGGGAAGGGGAGAGGGGGGCGGGGGAGGGGAGGGGGAAGGTGGTGGGGTGATGGGTTGAGCTTAGGGTGAGGGTGAGGGGTGAGGGAGGAGGGAGGAGGGGGGAGGAGGAGGAGGAGAGAGGAGAGGGAGAGGGAGAGGAGAGAGGAGAGAGGAGAGGGAGAGGGAGGAGGGAGAGAGGGAGAGAGGGAGTGAGGCCGAGGCGAGGGCAGGCGAGGGAGCAAAGCAGGTGCCAGCAACTTTACGGGCACTTAACAAAAAGCATCTACACGCTGGCGACGAGGCCTAAACAAACAGGCAGGGCACTTTCATAGAGAATAGAGCAGCCATCACATATAGCCATCAAATATATCCGATCATCTGTCGTGTACTTGCATTTCTGATTTTTTTTCCGCGGCCTTGAGGATGTAACCCGCTAAACTGCTAACAGTCGTTTGAGCTTTATTGGTTTTCATGCTCTGAAATATACTTAGCAATGTAGAGGACCCTATGAAATCTGCGCATGAGACAGTGCAACGATATGTTCTGAAAAAACCCTGCCGGTGTTACAGAAAGTGGACACTAGAATTCAGGCGCGTCCCGAGCGAAATTATCAGAATTATGAATTCAATTGATTTTAGTTGATTTTAATTTCATTGTAGTTTAACGTTGTGTTATTTTTAATTTGATTTTATTCCATTCAATTAAATGTGATCAAAGTTTAATTTAACGTTAATTCTAGTGTGTATACATGTACACACTAGGACTGCACCACTCTCATATGAGGCCTGAGTACGTTACATAATGTAAGCACATGGGTGTGGACAACAGGATTCTTGGAAGTAATGATAACGCTTAGTAGGGCGTGGGGTATATAAGGGATCCCCGTCTTACATGGTAGGGAACGAGCTGCTACTTTACCTGGTCAAAGCTACCATGGCGGTTGACAGCGACCGCAAACACTGAAGTGCTCCTGTAGGGATTCAAACCCTGCACCTTCTGCTTTCAACGAGCCCTACCATTGAGCCAATCATCGAAACGGAATAGGGTTGTTCAAGGGTACATCAACGTTCAGGGTTTCATGAGTTAGATCTTTCATTTCAATGTATTGGGTCCGTGCTTCCTGTTATCCTACACAGCCATACTGCTCCCCCCACAAATATTACAATTATGGGATTATTGATTATCATTGCGGATGAAGGCTTGCAAAAAAGCAGGGCTAATGATTCGCGCCACTGATAGAAATCTGACTTTCAGTTTTGGGCGCCGGGCGCCCTTAGTAGGGCTGTTGGCTGCCAAATATTCGTTTTCGTACCGTTGTTCCTTCATTCCGCAGGGGGGTTCAACGTGCTAGTTCAACACTTGGGTTCATCAAGCTCAGAGGGGATTTCACGCTACATACTTAGAACGTACGTTATTAATTGCACTGATCAGGAGGCTAGCAGGGGGGGAGGTGTGTGTGTGTTGGTGTGTAAGTCGATGTGTGTGTGTGTCTGCGTGTGTTTGTAAGTGTTCCTTTTGCAAGTGCATTCTGGTACCCAATACACAGAAACACAACAACTGCATGCACATACACACACACAACATAAAATACTCTAACACAAATACACATACCACATACACACAAAAACATAAATACACTAACCGCAAACACGCACAAAATTAAATACACACAAACACAGACACCAACGGAATAAATAGAAAAACACTAACACACAAACCGCACACACACACACGCACACAAACACCATACACATGCAAGCACAAACAAACATAACACACACAAGCACAGACAAACAAGCACACACACACACAATCACGCACATCGACCACCACCATTCACACCCCACCCTTAATCCATCTTACTCCCAGGCCCCCCCACACACACAGATGGACCGCCACTACCACCCCCCACCTTGAACCCCGACCTCCCCCCCCACACACTGACGTACCGGTGATCAGAACATACTTGCTGCTGGATGCAAACACTCCAACTGAACGAGTGCGGCCCGTTCTTTGGGATTGCACGCGCGCATTGGTAGATCCTCGGAGTATCATGGATTTCATGGTACAGTGTCCGTTGGTCGGTCGACAGGTACGCCTGTGCGTGCGTAGTTACTACGTATCACTGTTTGGAGCGGACAGGCGGAAATGTAGCGAGAACGGAGCGAAGACGTTTACTACTTGGAGGAGGAGGAAGATGGAGTACCCTCGGGTACCTATGCTGTAAAACGGGAGAAATCGCCGCAGGACTGAAGTCTTCTCGCCCCCCCCCCCCCCCCCCCCCCCCCTCCCCCCCCCCAACTTAACTACAGAGAGGGGGTGGGGTGGGGGGGTGGGGGGTGGGGTGGTGTGGGTGGGGGTGGGGGTGGTGGGTGGTGGGTGGTGGGGGTGGGGGGGGGCATAGTGCAGGTGCGAATGAATTCGCCGTCGTAATTGCGACTTCTTGGAGGGCTGCAGAATAAAATTGATAGTTATGACTAAGACAGAGATTAATAATGCTGACAAGAGTTCGAGTAGTCACAAAAGATAATCGCAACTATTGCGGGCATGAGGCGCTAAGGGGCAGCCGTCAGGGAGGGAGGTGTAAACATCACAGCTGCAATTTCGGGTGGCGCTGCTCAGTGAAAATGTCCTTGAAGATTTACTACGGAACTGACACGTCATCGAATCACGTGATGTACCTGGTGACACACGCACAAAGCAATGAAGTAGCAGTTCGTTGTCGCAACGGGAGGGGCAGTCGCAAAACAGGCGACAGGCCTTCACACAAACCTTGTTTTCGAGGAATGCTATTTCTAATTTTCGCAGTTCGAGCACATTCAGCTCTGTCTATGCTTCCTACCGATCTTGGAATGAGGGGCTACACTCGGCAGGAACGCGAGAATCGCCACCAAGAGAGCCAATACGCAGCAATTTCCTTCACATACGAGAGCGTATTACATCTCGCGAGTTAATGAGCGATCAAGACGTAACAGTGGTCGAGCTTCTGTATCCGCGAATATATGGGTGGAACGGATGGTATGGGTCCGTCGCAAAGATACACTCTTTTCGAACCATGGCTCAAGCCTGACGACACCTGATCGGTACGATAAAATACAAATACGCATATAATCAATCCATTCGCTATATCCGCGCAAAACGGGCCTTTCCCCGAGTGTGACTGGCTCTCCCATGCTAGTCAAAGTGCACCCCCCCTTGGGGAGGATGAGGCATTCATCCAATGGTGGCCAAATTTCAAATTTCAAGTCACCAAACAAGCAGCAAACTTCAACCGGATGGCTGCGGCTACACGTCGCTCTTGCTCTGACGCAGTTCAAGCGGCACAAGCAACGTTGACCGGATCGATTCAGGCAATTGAGGCAGGGCTCGCCTCTGCCCTACCTCAGGTGGTCAGCTACAGACAAAACCTCATCATTGCCCGTCGGGGTGCTGCCCTTGCCACGGCTGGGGCAGCAAGGCGGGAGTGGCTACATAGCCGTGAACGGCCTTGCCCTTTGCTCACCCAGCTCGAACGTCCACCCCTTGCGTCTAGGCTAGTGCCCGCTCTCACAGCTCCGAGTGGAGGGCTGGTAACTGGTCGATGCATCCCAGCCGTGGTGGGTCCTTATTGGGCCTCTGTATCTTCGCCCCCCCCCCCCCTACCCCGCTCTGCCAACCTGGCGCAAGAGGATGTGCTCGCTGCTCACCGCCAAGCTTCCAGTCCCTTACCCCCGACAGTGGCCGACTCAGTTGGCTCTCTGTCGGTGGCGATGTCTGAGTGCCGCAAAGCCCTCAAACAGTCACCCCTTGGCAAGTCACCTGGCCCGGATGGGATCCCTGTTAGAGTTGTACCGCACTTTTGCAGACATCTTTACCCCCGTTGCTCTGTCGGTTGTTCACAGCCATGGGACAAGGGAGACCCTTCCCCATAATTTCTTGGAGGGGCTGCTCATCATTCTCCATAAAGGCGGGATCATCTGAACCCTGGCAATTACAGACCTATCACTCTTTTGAATTCTGATTACAAAACTGTTGGCTAAGGTCTTGGCCAACCGACTTGGGCCAGTCCTTCCCCAAATCATATCATCAGACCAATCAGCCTTCCTCCCCCGAAGGCAGATTGGTCATTCTATTCTGTTTCTTCAGCTATTACCGGAATTGTTCAAAGCTCAAGAAAAATCTGGAGTGCTTGCTTTCCTGGATTTTCGTAAAGCTTATGACACTGTGGATCACTCTTTCCTTTTTCAGTGCCTCGAGACCGCAGGAATAGGTGGTGGTTTCCTCACCTGGGTACGCCTCCTCCTTTCCTCCACCAACACTCGAGCTATGGTAAACGGCTTTCGTTCTAGAGCGTTTGAGTTCCTATCAGGTGTCCGACAAGGCGACCCGCTTTCCCCACTCCTCTTCCTCTTTCCTATGCAAGCCCTCCAGCACTGGTTACTGCACCAGAATATCGGCTAGACATAAAACCTGGCATCCGATGTACGGGATGTAAGTATGCGGATGATACTATTGTCTTGTTGCGCTCCCTTGATCCAGCCCACGTTCAGGATCTCCTGACGTGTATGTCTGTTTTTGGTGCAGCTTCTGGTCTCCATCTCAACCACCACAAGAGCCAGCTACTCCCCATTGGGTTGCCGGTAATAGGTCCTCTTCCAGACCAGGTTCTTGGTGTCCCAGTTGTAGAGTCGGCCACTACACTTGGTATCACTTTTGCCAATGGACACCAAACTACCTGCCCCCCTATGACCACCCAATGGTTGGACAAGCTCGATCATGTGCAGCAGTGCTACGTACTCACGCCTTGCCAAACTGCCTCTATCTATATTTGGTCGTGGCCTCTCCTCCTCGGCCTACGGCATTAGTAAGTTGCTCTACCATGCCGAGTTTGAAGGCATCCCTTTAGACGTGGTAGAACAACTTTCATGCCTCACCACTAAGCTGGTGGACCGGGGTCTGGCCCCAGAATCCACGGCCCTAAAACTTCCAGGTGTTCCTTCTACCTTCCTTCCTGGCTCCCCGAAGCTGGGCGGGTTTGGAGGTATTCCTTGGCAACACCACATCACCAGTCGCCATGCAGTTTGGGGAGTACGCCTCTTCCGTGGCCTTGCGAGGGGGATCCATGACCGGTCCCCGCCCTGGCTCATTGTAGCCTATGAGCTTCTCCTCACGCTCATGCCCCCTCATATGGCCTCTCAACCCCCAGCGTTAGGATTTCTCCATGCTTGTAGGGACACAACCCGCTTCCAAACCTCAGCCTGTGGCCAAGGCCTCCCCCATGGTCCTCTCCGCCGCATGCACTCGGGGAAGTCGACAGATCGCTAAATGCGTACGAGCGCAGCGGAATGCACGCGGAACGCACGCGGGGTCCGCGATTAGTCATAGTCCTTTAATGACCTGGCACTTCTGACTCTAGCGGTAAGCCCTATACCCGCGTCGCGTGTAGCTCAGAATCCTGAGACATTTCGCCTACATTTAGCCAAGGCGGATTGTCGTCGAAATGTCTCAGACTTCTGAGATATTTCGACGGCATCTCGCCATGCACGGCGGCTTGTGCACGGTAATGAGGTGAAATGTTCGGTCTTCTGAGACTTTTCGCCTGTACTTCGCTTGCAGGGCGGTTTGGGCACGGTGGTCTGAGAGGTCACATTTTCAAGAATATTTTCCAGGAGCATTTCTCAATTACATCAGGATTCGAGAAGATAGATTACATACATAATAAACTACCGTATGCATCCATTAACTTATTGATCTACCTATATATCTATGTAAGCATCCTTACACATGTACATCCGCTACATCCCATATATTTCCTCTATATCCATTAACCATAGATAGACAGCGAGCAAAAGACGACGAGCAGCCAAATTGCTGGCTGGAGCCATGTAGCTAATTAAGTTCAAGTACAAGTATATAGGCAGCCTGCAGGCAGCTATCCATTTGTCTACTCATGAAGACATACGCCCATATATCCACTAAGTAGAAACGTCCAAGCAAAGCTATACATCTATATATCTTCGTTGATTCTATTATATATTTCCATCTTCGGCATTTATAGTTCCTTCATGGCAGCAATCTTCATCGCAGCTGTAGCATTTCCATCCATCCTCTTGCCCTGAAAGTCATGCAGAGCAGGGCAGGCGTTAGAAAGCAAAGAGAGGCAGGGATAATGGCAAGGGGCATGGCGACAGTGATGTACAAGGGAGGGCAGGCGTTAGAGAGCAAAGAGGGGCAGGGATAATGGCAAGGGGCAGAACGACAGTGATGAACAAGGGAGGGCAGGCGTTGGAGAGCAAAGAGGGGCAGGGATAATGGCAAGGGAAAAAAGACGACAGTGATGAGCAGAGCAGGGTAGGTGTTAGGGAGTAAGGAGGGGCAGGGATAATCGCAAGGGCAGGACGACGGTGATGAACAAGGGAGCGCAGGCGTAAGAGAGCGAAGAGGGGCAGGGATAATGGCAAGGGGCAAGACGGCAGTGATGAGCAGAGCAGGGCAGGCGTTAGAGAGCACAGAGGGGCAGGAACAATGGCAGGGGGAAAGACGACAGTGATGAGCAGAGCAGGGTAGGCGTTAGGGAGTAAGGAGGGGCAGGGATAATGGCAAGAGGCAAGACGGCAATGATGAACAAGGCAGGGCATGCGATAGAGAGCAAAGAGGGGCAGGGACAATGGCAAGGGGCAAGACGGCAGTGATGAGCAGAGCAGGATAGGCGTTCGGGAGTAAGGAGGGGCAGAGATAATGGCAAGGGGCAAGACGACAGTGATGAGCAGAGCAGGATAGGCGTTAGGGAGTAAGGAGGGGCAGAGATAATGGCAAGGGGCAGGATGGCAGTGATGAATAAGGGAGGGCAGGCGTTAGAGAGCAAAGAGAGGCAGGGTTAATGGCAAGGGGCAATACGTAAGTGATGAGCAGAGCAGGGTAGGTGTTAGGGAGTAAAGAGGGGCAGGGATAATGACAAGAGGCAAGACGGCAGTGATGAACAAGGCAGGGCATGCGATAGAGAGCAAAGAGGGGCAGGGACAATGGCAAGGGGCAAGACTGTAGTGATGAGCAGAGCAGGATAGGCGTTAGAGAGCACAGAGGGGCAGGGACAATGGCAAGGGGCAAGACGTCAGTGATGAGCAGAGTAGGGTAGGCGTTAGGGAGTAAGGAGAGGCAGGGATAATGGCAAGGGGCAAGACGGCAGTGATGAACAAGGCAGGGCATGCGATAGAGAGCACAGAGGGGCAGGAACAATGGCAAGGGGCAAGACGGCAGTGATGAATAAGGGAGGGCAGGTGTTGGAGAGCAAAGAGAGGCAGGGATAATGGCAAGGGGCAAGACGACAGTGATGAGCAGAGCAGGGTAGGTGTTAGGGAGTAAAGAGGGCAGGGACAATGGCAAGGGGCAAGACGGCAGTGATGAGCAGAGCAGGATAGGCGTTAGAGAGCAAAGAGGGGCAGGGATAATGGCAAGGGACAAGACGACAGTGATGAGCAGAGCAGGGTAGGTGTTAGGGAGTAAGGAGGGGCAGGGATACTGGCAAGGGGCAAGACGGCAGTGATGAGCAGAGCAGGATAGGCGTTAGGGAGTAAGGAGGGGCAGAGATAATGGCAAGGGGCAGGACGGCAGTGATGAATAAGGAAGGGCAGGCGTTAGAGAGCAAAGAGAGGCAAGGTTAATGGCAAGGGGCAATACGTAAGTAATGAGCAGCGCAGGGTAGGTGTTAGGGAGTAAAGAGGGGCAGGGATAATGACAAGAGGCAAGACGGCAGTGATGAACAAGGCAGGGCATGAGATAGAAAGCAAAGAGGGGCAGGGACAATGACAAGAGGCAAGACGGCAGTGATGAGCAGAGCAGGATAGGCGTTAGAGAGCACAGAGGGGCAGAGACAATGGCAAGGGGCAAGACGTCAGTGATGAGCAGAGCAGGATAGGCGTTAGGGAGTAAGGAGGGGCAGGGATAATGGCAAGGGGCAAGACGGCAGTGATGAACAAGGCAGGGCATGCGATAGAAAGCAAAGAGGGGCAGGGACAATGGCAAGGGGCAAGACGGCAGTGATGAGCAGAGCAGGATAGGTGTTAGGGAGTAAGGAGGGGCAGAGATAATGGCAAGGGGCAAGACGGCAGTGATGAGCAGAGCAGTATAGGCGTTAGGGAGTAAGGAGGGGCAGAGATAATGGCAAGGGGCAGGACGGCAGTGATGAATAAGGAAGGGCAGGCGTTAGAGAGCAAAGAGAGGCAAGGTTAATGGCAAGGGGCAATACGTAAGTAATGAGCTGAGCAGGGAAGGTGTTAGGGAGTAGAGAGGGGCAGGGATAATGACAAGAGGCAAGACGGCAGTGATGAACAAGGCAGGGCATGAGATAGAAAGCAAAGAGGGGCAGGGACAATGACAAGAGGCAAGACGGCAGTGATGAGCAGAGCAGGATAGGCGTTAGGGAGTAAGGAGGGGCAGAGATAATGGCAAGGGGCAAGACGGCAGTGATGAACAAGGCAGGGCATGCGATAGAGAGCAAAGAGGGGCAGGGACAATGGCAAGGGGCAAGACGGCAGTGATGAATAAGGGAGGGCAGGTGTTGGAGAGCAAAGAGAGGCAGGGATAATGGCAAGGGGCAAGACGACAGTGATGAGCAGAGCAGGGTAGGTGTTAGGGAGTAAAGAGGGCAGGGACAATGGCAAGGGGCAAGACGGCAGTGATGAGCAGAGCAGGATAGGCGTTAGAGAGCAAAGAGGGGCAGGGATAATGGCAAGGGGCAAGACGACAGTGATGAGCAGAGCAGGGTAGGTGTTAGGGAGTAAGGAGGGGCAGGGATAATGGCAAGGGGCATGGTGACAGTGATGAGCAGAGCAGGATAGGCGTTAGGGAGTAAGGAGGGGTAGAGATAATGGCAAGGGGCAAGACGGCAGTGATGAACAAGGCAGGGCATGCGATAGAGAGCAAAGAGGGGCAGGGACAATGGCAAGGGGCAAGACGGCAGTGATGAATAAGGGAGGGCAGGCGTTAGAGAGCATTGAGAGGCAGGGATAATGGCAAGGGGTAAGACGACAGTGATGAGCAGAGCAGGGTAGGTGTTAGGGAATAAGGAGGGGCAGGGATAATGGCAAGAGGCAAGACGGCAGTGATAAAAAAGGCAGGGCATGCGATAGAGATCAAAGAGGGGCAGGGATAATGGCAAGGGCAGGATGACAGTGACGAACAAGGCAGGGCATGCGATAGAGAGCAAAGAGGGGCAGGGATAATGGCAAGGGCAGGATGACAGTGATGAACACGGCAGGGCATGCGATAGAGAGCAAAGAGGGGAAGGGATAATGGCAAGGGGCAGGATGACAGTGATGAGCAGAGCAGGGCATGTGTTAGAGAGCAAAGAGGGGCAGGGATAATGGCAAGGGGCAGGAAGACAGTGATGAGCAAGGCAGGGCATGCGATAGAGATCAAAGAGGGGCAGGACATAGACAGAAGCATATTACAGATGCAGTTACAGAGACGATGACAGAGACAATGACACAAACATAGACAGATGCACGTGGGCATTACCTATGCATGAATCAAGACACAATTCCCTATGCCACACTACTGTTGCGAAACCGCACCTACAAGCAAGCTTCACTTATCACTTACGTTGTTGTCTAGCAGCCTCATGTGACAGTGGAACATCAGAACTGGGAGGGAAGACAGAGCAATGGTCCCTGCAAATACAGAATGCAGGCATAGTTAAATTATGTAGCACCCTTTACTTCATTTTTGATGATAGGTTAAACCCTCTTCTCCTGTGTCAACAATGGCCAAGCGCTCAAGCAGACAGACAAGCAAGTAAACATGCGTGCAACAGACAGGCACGCAGGCAGGCAACCAAGCCACTTTTCCATGGGCTGAACACTCTATGCCTAGCACCTCCAAGCTGCAGTCACCATCCAGATAGTCAGCCAATCAGTCACTAGGGAGGAAGATAGAAAGGCAGGCATACAGACAGGCTTGCACGAAAGGAGGCATGCAAGCAGGTGGACACTATTTAGGCATGTGATCAAGTCAGAATTCCCTAGGCCAAATTGTTGTGAAACCCTACCTACAAGCAACCTTCAGACCGCTTCCACACAGAGCATGGGTCCCTGCAAAAAAGAAGGACGGGGATAGTTACATATATTGACACCCTTTGTGTTGTTTTTGAGTATTGGTAAGGAGATCCCCCTGGAAGTACAACCTGCCTCAAGCTTAGGTACCTGAACCTCAGGTCCTACCCCAGCCTTGCATTGTACACACTTGCCTGAGTTTACCATGCAGAATGGATCCGAAAGACCCAAGCATAAAGACAAGGTTGGACTGTCACCCAACACCCAGCAAAGCAAGGAGAACCAGTCTCCACCACAACGCAAGAGGCAACGTTCCAAGACTACCACAACCACTACGAGTGAACCCAATGTGAAGATGCATGCCATGGACATGGGTCTAGTGCGTCAGCCAAATATACACAGTCCTGCCACCATCTATCATGCAGGGTCTCAAGGGATAACTGCCACGCATGATCTCTTGATACAATGCTCAAGGGCACCATGCAGCTAGGGCAGTGCAAGATCCTACTAGAGTGTAAGGCCCCATGTCCTTTCAAGCTCTACTCAGGCCCAGGAGAGAACAGGTGGAAGTATGACTCACATAAGAGTTGGGAGCAAGTTGTCCCAGCATCCTACTTTGCACACAGCCAACTAATCATGCCACCATCCCAAGCTGAAGCCATGCTCCAGGGACAGTACACTCCACATACCACCATATTTGACCGTGTCCAGAGCAACGTCGGGTGGGCTGCCGAGATGCTGCAATTTATGCAGCTTATTCATGCGGTGGCAGTATAGCAGCGCCAACCGGGCTTCCTGGTTGAGGAGTTGACGACGAAAGGGCCGCTGGCTGCAAGATACCATGCATCCAGCAGATGCACTGACAACCTACACAGGTCTAGCATAGACGGATCGGTTGCGAGAATTAGCGGAACCAATGTACGGGAATTTGTGTAGGAGATAGGACGAGAGCATTGGTCAAATTTCAAAAATAATCTGACGCACTACCCCGCGCTTGTCCATGCGGAAGGCGGCAGAGGGCGTTGCGCAGTAATCTGAAAAGAAAGCTGGAAAGAAAGGAGATAACAAAGCAGGACGCCAAAAATATCAGGTAGCAACGAACACATGCGTTGGGCGAGGGAGGGAAGAATATTATGTAGGAGTACGAGAGGTAGAATGAAGGTTTGCGTGGCTTACCTTGGCCATATTGCAAAGGCTCTAATCGTACGGCCATTTCGCCATGCCGCGTCCAATCCGCATTGGCTAAATGTACGTGAAAGGCTGGTGAAAGGACACCCTGCGAAAACATCTATCAAAATTAGTAAGAGCACTGACAGGTTATCGCAAGTCACACTAATATTTCAGTGTGACTCAGGCTTTCATCACAGTGATTAAAATCGTCATGGTTTCGCCCTACAACAGCGCCATTTTCGACGCATGCAGCGAAAGCACATCGGTGACTTCGGGTGTCCATTTTCCCGAATGAAAGCTATTCGCCAACAAGTAGTTCGCGCTATTACTTCGTTGCCTAATTGTTCACCCTATCTCGGAATTGCTGGCAGAGCTTCGCAGGTTCGCAAGAATGACCCCTCGAAAAGGTTGCTAACAGACCCTCGAGCGACAGAAAGCTGCATACCCCTTCGCGTATTACAACTCAGTAGTTAACATGCGATCGAGGAGTTATTGGCCACGCTCCAGTCTACGATAAGTTCTGGGTGTCTGTCGGGATCGCTGGTTCGCGGTGAGCCGAGACATTTCGTCCACTGTACGCCTACATTTATCTGTAGTTCCGCTGCAAATCGTGTCTTTCGCCTACATTTAGCGAAATTGTCACTTCCCCGAGTGATGGCGCTTGGAATAGTCGCCCTCTCCACTGCTGCTGGGCCATTTCGGGATGTCTCACATTGCCCACTAGAACTGGATCCTTGGTGTCTTGCATCACCGCTGTGGGGTAACCCCCTTTTGCCGGCCCCACCCCCACCGCTCCAAGATGCTACTCATAATGCCCCTTTGAGTGGTATCCCAGGCACTTTTCTAGATGATGTGTTCTATCCTTTGATGCAAATTCCTTCCCTAGTCTGTGTCTCGGATGCCGTCCGCATCTCAGCCTCCCTCTCTGCCGCCCTTAGGGTGTGCTCCCGACTTGCATGGACTGGTGATGTTCGGCGGAACTTCTGCCGCCGCCACGTTTGGCAGCATGAAGTTACCCGCACTGGACTCATGCACATGCCTCTTACCATGTCTACGTTTGTAGAGGACCCCCTCCATGTGCAGGGGCTGCTGAGCTCTTTGCTTGATAGTATCCCCCAAAATTGGCGGTCACCTCCTCCTCCTCCCCCCTCACCCCCTCCTCCTCATCCCTCCAACCTGACACATGCCCAGCCTGATATCCCGGCCGCTATCAGTGGGCAGTTGCCTTCTCCTCCAGCCCCCCCCATGTATCCCTCTTGCACCTCCTCAGCCCAACGGCTAGGATGGGTCCTCCCCCGCTCGCCCGCCACCCCTCCCCACTCCACAGGGTTCCCTGTCACTCTAACCAAACTCAAGGTTAAGCATGGCACCGCCTTGCAGATTGTAGCAACAAAGGGCCTCCAATCTGAGGCACGGGCTACGTACGTGAGCCTTGCCTTGGGTCCACCTTACTGCCCACGGTATCTCTCTGCCCGGACACGGGCGTTTGCTAGGCTGCTTCCTTCACTCTGGTCCCTTCCTTGGGAAAACAGCCAAAAGGACATTTCATGGCGCCTTATGGCCGATGGCGTTCCATGGGCCTCCTCCCGGGTACAGTTCCGCTGCCCGTGTTGCCCTGATGTGCCTTCTGACTGCGACCCCCGCCTCCACTGCTTTTGGACGTGCCCCGTTGCTTTAGCGGTCCGTGAGGCTCTCCAGGTTCCCTTGGCCACCCTTTCTGCCTGCCCCATCCAGAGAGCTAGCCTCTGGGTGTGCAACCCCCGCCCCTCCTCAGCCATGGATACCGATGTGTGGGGAATTGTTTGCCTTGCGGCCCTGTCAGCTATGGATCATGGCCGCCGGCAATTGTGGAGGTTGGCCTCCTCTGTCCGTGGTGAGGCCACTTCCGGCCCTCGCCAGGCCACTCTGTATGAGTTATGGGGCCTTCCACCTCCTCAGGTGCCAGCTGTTCGCCCCCTCTCAGAGCGGGCTGGAGCACTTGCTGTGGCTGATTTCTGGGCTCGTATTGCTGATTTTGTCGCTACAGAAGAGCCCCCTCCTGAGTGCGTGGGAGGACACGGTGGGAGATGATCACCCCTTCATCAGCCATGGTGGGTCCCGTGTTAACATGGGAGTTCCCAACCCTCCACATACGTCAGTGGCGGATCCTCCGATGGCCCATGACCATTCCCCCGACCATTTGCTTCTCTCCCAGAATGAGCTTCTTTCCCTGATCCTCCCTGACAGCCTGGATGACTAGCTTGGATTTGTTCTTGTCCCTTTGTAGCAACCGTCTTGTTTCTGGCGGTGTAGGTGATGGGGGGTAGCTTCTGTTTTCACTTCTCGAGTCTCCGTTTGACTCTTGACCTGTTTGACTACTCTCCTGTGCCCTCTCTCCGTCCTTTAGCTTGATGGTTTCTTGACAGATAGGCTATGGAATCTCTTAGCTTTTCCCCGCTGGTCTTGGTCTTTCGCTTTTCCTCACGCTTTTTATCGTGTTAGTAGTTCTGCTTAGGTTGTTAAGTGTCCTTTCTTAGCTGTGCTTTTCCTTGTGGCGTTTTGGCTGATGGCTTGGCCTTGTGTTTGCCTTTAGATAGGGAGTGTTAAGGCCGCCTTTTTAGAGCTATATGCCTCTCTCCTTGTTTGTTTGGTGATTTTCCTGTGCCTTTTGTCCTTCACGTCTTCTTGTAGAATCTCGCTTTTTAGGCCTCGGCAACTCTCAGCCCTTCTACAATATACTCTTTATTCGCTAGTTTCTCTATGCCTTTGTAGTTCGCATTGCTTGTTGTCAAGCCTTTTATTTGCTCTTTCGTACGCTTTTTTGGAGGTCACCTCCTGGACCAGGTTCTGAGGGGTATGTTGCCCAAACCCTCACTGTTATAAAACTGTCCAGCTGCCTCGGCGCTGTTCAGTCTCGGCATTGATTTTTGCTGAGTATGTAACTATATCCTCCCCCTCTCTCTGTCTTTATCATCCTTGACACTCCGGTCCTTTTCTGCAAGTTGGTTGTGTCGGGTTGTCTTGTGCTTTCTTCCTTTGAGGGCATTATCGCTGCATATTAAGGTGCTCATAGCGTATGCCCTTGGGTGGTATTTAGTTCTTTTCGTTTGGCCTTCCTCTCTTGTGGTCGGTGGGCTTGGTGTTCTGGATTGCTTACTTTTGCACCCCTCCCCTTTCCGCTCTTCTTTACGCCTCTAGTTTGTTTCCTTTTGGGGGGCTTGACCTAGTTTGTTTTCAGGTTTGTGGGGGTGCCTTCAAAACCCTCGTGCTTCCGTGTTATAAAATTGGATGGTCGGCAGGCTGTGCTGCTGTCCAGTCTCGGCAGTGATTTGCTGAGTTTATGTAACGAACCCTCTCTCTCTCGGCCCTCACTTGTTCACTTGTGATTTGCTGATTTTATGTAACGAACCCTCTCTCTCTCGTGTTCACACTGCTTCACGATTCGGGTCTCTACCCGGCGATGTAAACATCTTTCACCTCTATCCGGAACACCCTGCTTCAGACAGTCGTTGGACCCATGGAAATACCGTTGGACTCAGGTATCAATACGCCAACATGGGTGAAAGTCATTACTTTATCCTGACGCCTTAGGTAAAGCCACCGCCTGCGGGAGTTCGAGCCTCAATGCCGGAAGACAGCGAGTGTCTCGAGTCCGTTCCCTCAGGGGCGGTGGTGTCTCCAATGCCAGGATAAGGGGCCATTGTAATCTTTCTTTCTTTCTTGTTCCTTGGTATGGTCCAGACACCGTTGTTCAAGGTCACGGCAACGGGAGTTCGAGCCCCACTGCCGGAAGACAGTGGGTGTTATCTTGAGTCCGTTCTTTCGGGGGCGGTGGTGTTTCCACTGCCAGGGCAAGTACCACTTGTAATCTATCTTTCTTCTTCCTTGCACTCCCGTGCATCATGTTATAAAATTGGATGGTCGGCAGGCTGTGCTGCTGTCCTGTGTTTTGCTGAGTTTATGTAACGTATCCTCTCTCTCTGTTCCTTGCCATTACCGCTGCATATTAAGGTGCTCATAGCGCGTTCCTTTGATTCGTCTTTGGCTCTTTTGGTTCAGCCCTCTTCTCTTGTGTTATTTGGGCTTGGTGCTCTGGATTGCCTGCCTCGGCATCCCTGGTCCCTCCCCTTCACGCTCCTCTTTCCGCTCTTCTTTCCGCCTCTAGTTTGTTTCCTCTTTTGGACTTGACCTAGTTTGTTTACAGGTGTGTGGGGGTACCTTAAAACCCCTCGTGCTTCCTGTTATCAAATTGGATAATCTGCAGGCTGTGCTGCTTTCATGTCTCGGCAGTGATTTGCTGAGTTTATGTAACGAATCCCGACTCTCTCTCTGAGCGAGGGTCTGTCTAGATGACAGGGGACGAAGTGTTGTTCTCATCGTTGCATGGTTAGACATTTAGTGACGCACAACATGAGCTGAAAGGCTATAGACTCTCTACCGTATTTTTTTTAGTATGCTCCCTCGCACATGGGGACTAGGAATTGGAAGACGGTGAGTAGCCCAGTGTTGGCTGGAAAAACCAGGTAACAATTCAAATTATAAATGAGCAGCCTTCCAAAGTTTTCCTATTGATAAGTTTGTTTACTGCCGAAGACGGCTAGCAGCCAAATTTCTGGCTGAAGCTATGTAACCAAACTCAAGTTACAAATCCAAGGTGACTAGTGCTCATCCAACCACGAAGCACACAAAATGAAAAAGAAAAAGAAAAATACAAAAAATTCATAGCCTGCGTCCTGAGACGCAACCGACCCATAACATACCCATAGCATGCGTTCTGCAAAGCAGTCAGAAGCATTGGCCGAGCTCACGAAAATATGGTACACCATGTAATGGGGAAGTTGCTAAGAAGACGTGAGAACGGAAAGAAAACAAAAGGAGTGCAAGAAATCAAAGTCCACTAGCCAAGGCATGCATATATTAAGGGCCAGGTTATATGATCAATTATGATAACCAGGGTACTTCGAACGGACCCCAGTGGTTGCGTCCTGGTTTACTCCCTAATTCGGTAGGTTGCGTCCTGGGACGCACCCGATTCGGAGGTGGACACAGTCAAATGTTTAGGCTGCGTCCTACGTACTATCAACAGAACTCGCAGCCCACGGCAATGGAGTGGTGGTGGGCCAATCAACTGATGGGTGAGACGCAACCAACATCCTGAACCTGCGTCCGGGATGCAACGGACCCTCCCATGTTGCGTCTGCGACGCAGGACGCTGCGTCCTGCACTACCCTGATGATAACGTGCGTCATGCCAATTCATAGTTATCATAATAATGAAGAGGCATACTTGCCGACATGCTCCCTCAACTCAACGCCCCGCTAAATCCTGTAGAACGTAACATTCATTATGTTTATGATAACTAATTTAGAGGTAATTCACACCTCTGTCCAGGGTAGCCGAGCGGCCAGAATCCCAACGCTATGCCATACACCAGGAAATCCTCTGTGCTCTTCATGGTACCAAGACTGGTACCACCTCTTAATCATACAACTAAACCTAGGGTACAGATCCAGGGGAACTTGATGTTCTGGACTTCTGTTGCAATTTGGTGCTATTTTTGGCAGTTTGCAGTGTTTGCATAAAAACTCGAACGCGTCCGCACAGTCGTGCAGAGTACATAACTATATATGTAGATCAGCAATTTTATACTTTTATTGCGCTGAAAATGAGGGCAATCAGACGAGGTGAAAGACTGGTACCACCTCTTACTCAGACAATTAAACCTAGGGTACAGATCTAGGAAACAAGTCCTATGCAGCGTCCCAAGCGTCGCGGAACATTTGCTGAATGTATATATTGGCATCGGAACGAAAGATGGAAACGTTGGAGCTGACGAAAGACAGTTAGTTATGAGACAGTTGGCTGACGTGTCAGGCATCAATTTTCCGATCATTCGGACGCACAAACGGGGCAAGCCTGGGAGCTCCCGCCCCCCACTTGGGGGGGCTCCGCCAAAAAAAGGATAACGCCTGGAGGGGCATGGTGTAAAGAGGACCCTCCCATACCCTCCAGCTGGGGAAAGTCACCATTAGATCCAAGGAATTTAGTGAAGCCGAATGATTGTAATCATGCAGTACAAAACAGCAGCATGTGAGTGTGAAGCAGTGCCGTACAG
Source organism: Microglena sp. YARC (assembly GCA_022414725.1). Classification (NCBI taxonomy): domain Eukaryota; kingdom Viridiplantae; phylum Chlorophyta; class Chlorophyceae; order Chlamydomonadales; family Chlamydomonadaceae; genus Microglena; species Microglena sp. YARC. The sequence goes on from CM039467.1 coordinate 11,225,680, forward strand.
TGCCGTACGGCTAAAGCTGCCATACACCAGTGTTTTTTATTTTCAGCTAAAAGCAGCAGCTTCATGCAGCTCCCGTTACTGGCTATTCAACCAAAGCATCCTATTGTGTCCGGAAGCTAACAGAATCTGCTGTCCAGAACTGTCCAAATCTTGGGGCTAAGCCCAGTGGCTGGCTCAGGGAACTGCCTAGAGGCTGCTGCTCATAGATGAAAAGAAAAACTATGCCATACACCCTGCCTGTTTGAGCACGACTAGGTGCTGGTGCACGACTAGGAGTGTGTGTACTGCTAAGGGGCAGGACCCCTGAACTGCCCGAGTAGCTACCTGTCACGCGCGAACGCGTGCCCAAACACTGCGTACGTAACACGCCAACCTGTCAGTACACACTGTTGCAAGCGAACACCACGTGCCACACCACGTGCCAAGCGCAGCTACCCCGCAGCTGCGGCAATATATGCCCATATCCAATTGCAACCCGGTTGGCATCAGATGCCGGCCAGGACAGCATCATTTCACATCTCAATTCCTTAAGCCCTAAGCCATGAATGAGTTCGCGCCACAATAAAGAGAGCAGCGAGCTGAACACAACCCTCACTCGTCTTTTGTCTCTCAGGTGCGTTCAGGTAGTGTCCGAGTCGTGATGATGATGCTGCCTGTTGACAGACCTCATCTTGATTGCCCATTCAGCCTATTGTGAGCCGGCTGATCCCATCCATGCCCTTTGCTCGGTTACTAGCAGAGCTGCCCTTGGCTAATGGGTATTGATAACACGTAACCATTCCACCCTCCAGCAGCCGAGGCCACCCGTGCCCTTTGCTCGGTTACTAGCAAAGCTGCCCTTGGCTGATTGGTATTGATAACACCTAACCATTCCAGCCTCCAGCAGCCGACAGAGCCCATCCGTGCTCTTGACTCGATAGCTTGCTAAGCCGCCCCTGGTTGACTCGTATTAATAGCTAGTAACCCTTTAGTAAGCCGATCGAACTTCCTTTGCCATTGATCAGTCGTGCAGCCACCTCCAGCCGACTTTCTTCTTGCCCTTTTGAAGCCCGCTATTTACTTACTAGAGAGCTAGTCTTACGACCAGTCAATAACCAACTGCGGCCTTCAATTAATTATTATCTACACTTATTATGTAACACTCACTCGTCTTTTGTCTCTCAGAACCCCCGGGAATCAACCCCCTCTGCGTCCGACCCCCGCTGTCGTCAAGGAACTCCAGACACCACTTTGGCCGCTGTCGTCTCTGCCCTACTGCTTCCCCGGACTCCCACGTCCAAGAACACTCAACGCCCAACCAAACGGTGAGAAACGCAACATGAGCCTCCACAGACGCCAGCCAGGGGGCCGGTACTGAGGCCCCAAACCATTTGGTACCTCCTGCCAGGGCTACTTTTTTTTTCTTTCGTTCTAGAGCATCACCACCAGGGACATACCCTGTGGTGGCAGCAAGTAGACGATGAGCCAGTTCAAGTGGAACTGCTTGGTGTAGAGAACTCCTAAGTAATCCCACTGACTGATTGGTTAGGAATGCAGAGTTATAGTTACGGACCTGATCCCTCCCACTGTCTCATCTAAATCCTACCTCAACTGCTGATCCACACAAGATCAAAGTTAATCCACTCAAGATTTAGTCTAAACACAAACAGCGTTGACGGAATAACTGGCGCCTCACTTACCTGTCCCCAACCTGTTCAAATTGTGTCCCTAGTACTCACCCTTATAAACCTCTGGCCACTATTGCCCATTGCGTTCCTGGCCACTCGTGCCGCAATCCCGTACTGCTAAACAAGCACCGGCCATTCTAGCCACTGTTTTCCAGCCACTAGTGCCCACTGCTGTTCCAGCCACCAGCCCGCTGTTCTTGCAGCCTTTACAGCCATTTATTCTCTGACCACCAAAGCCTGCAGTTCTCTCGCACGTGCATCAGTAATCCTCAGGGCAGACAAACCACATGTCTCGCACCACTAGAAGCATGACAGCCAGGGCATTGCAAGACATAACCAATTCCTGCCCCCTAACTTCAGATCTTGCAAACCAAATTCAAGCACTACATTTAGATGATACCGTCGGTACACAACAGGCGTTAATGAACCCAACCTTCCCCACACTTCCATCACATTCTGCAACAACCAGTACCCCCACCCCACCTCCCCATTTTGTAACCATCGTAAACGGCTCTCCTCCCCCACTGGGGGCCTCAGAATCCCAGTCTGGTGGGGGACACCCTCCCTGCCTGACCTCCTTGTAAACGGCTCTCCTCCCCCACTGGGGGCCGCAGACCCCCAGTCTGGTGGGGGACACCTCCCCCGCCCTGACCTTCTTGTAAACACCCCCGTCTCTCCTCCCCCGCTGGGAACCACAAATTCCCAGCACGGTGGGGGACACCTACCAACTACATCAAAAGCTCTTCCCCCTCCTCCTCCCAGCCCGTCAGTCCCTCCTCCTTCTCCTCCTCCTCCATCACCCAGTCTCCCAATCAGGCAGACATTGTCGCCCCAGCCCCAATCTCACGGCACCGGCGAAGGGCCATCCAACATTGACCCTTCCCGCCGTGCCTCACCACAACTAGCATGGGCAACTGGACATGGACTCAAGAAGCCAAGTGGTAACCCAGATAGAACCCTAGTCAACACCACCTTGGGAGCACCAGCAACCAGAGTTCCATTGTGCGAGGAAGAGTTCCCACCTCTGTCTCCACAAAGAACGCCCATTCCTACCCAACCACAGACAGACACACCACCAGAAGCTTTCGTGACACCGTCAGAGCAATTTGCAGGATCCAATCCACGCATGGTGAGCAACAAATTGTTTCGATCTGACGACGAGGCCTCGAGTCCTATCACAGGAGCTCCCCAACATGGGGTTGCAGAAGGCAGTGTACCGTCTGCAACCGTCCAGCCCCTCGGAACATCTGGGGCGGTACCATCTACGCAACTGCCCAGTGACAATCCTGGTGACAGTTCTGATGACCCGTCCTCAGACGAACCTGATGGAGGTAACCCAGCCGGTGGCAACAACCCAGATGGTGATAATCATGGTGAAGATGATGTGCCAGACATCGGTAATGGCGGAAATGGCGGAAACGATGGAGGTGATGATCCCGATGACGAGGCCCCCAACCCACCTGACCCTGAGGGTAGCGACCACCCCTCAGACAGCGGCCATACCACAGACTCAGATAGTGACAACGATGACTTTGTGCCAATCATGATGAACATCCAATCGGGCCCATCTTGGTATACCCCATCAGAAGACAGCCTGCTTCAAGGTGGCGACGTCAAAAAGGTTGAGGCATGGCTGGCCAGACTCCGAGCATTCATCGTTGACCAGCGCAAGCCTTTGAGCGTGCAACGGGTGTACGACATGACGCTCGTACGAGTCTACCCAGACTCGCAACCCTACACGCTGTTTGAGGACAACAAGGCTACATGGATCCAGCAGTCCGAGGCCTTGACTGCTCAGCTCCAGATTAATGGCATCCTCCAAGTTGACGCCCAAGGCCAACCAAACCTTGTCCCCGCTTCATGGGAGGAGAAGCTTTTACACTTCTACAGCCTAGTCAAGACCGGCCTGTCAACAGCGCTCAAGGTTACTCCCATGGAAGCCCAAGCGCTGTATCTTGCCTTCGACGTCTATGACCTGCAAGGCATGCTCTATCCAACTCCTCGGATCATGATGGAGCGCTTCATCAAAGTCTATAAGACTTACGATACCAGGCCAGGCACCCCACACTACAGGGATGCCCTGACCAAGGCAGGACTCTTGCTCGACACTATGTCCCCCTCTTTGAGAGAAACCTATGGGCAGAAAGGAACAGTACACCCACTAGGGTACTGGTCCCTCAGGCAGCTTTACAAGCCGAACGAACCCCTCCACACCATGGAGCAGCTCTCAATTATTGCTCAGACTAAATCAGAGAAGCGGAATCAGGCTACTGCCGGCGCGCAGTACGAGGCAGTTACAATGCCAGGAAAAACAAGACTGGCCAGTCGCATTGGGTACCCAAACCCCCTGCCTATCCTGCCCATTAATCCCGCCGTCCCAACCTTGCCCAGACCTGGCAAACCAGACAATGCACAAGGATCTGCACCCTTGTGCACCGTTTGCGGCCTCGGAGGACATGGGGCAGATACCTGCTTTACCAACAACCTAGCTAACGCTGGCCCCACCTGGCACCCCAAGTCCATCCAACGGTACGACATATGGAGCGCGGCCCTACTCAGGGATGGTTTCGCTGCCCCTCCCGCATTTAACGTATTGAAGTCAGGCACACCCTACTTCCGCACATTGCAAGGGAGACAGCGACCTCCCCAGCTACCTAACACCCGCAACCAAGGTGGTAACCAGGGTCCCCAGGGCCACACGCAAGGGTACTAAGGTAACCAGGGTCAGACCCAAGGGTACCAAGGCAACAACCGCCAAGGTAACTACCAAGGCAACAACCGCCAAGCAAGGTAGCTACCATGGTAACAACCGCCAAGGTGGCCACCAAGGCAACGATCGCCAAGGAGGTTACCGTCGCGATAACCAGCAACAGCACCAACGTCAGGAGACAGTGATGGCACTCCAGCAACAAGCTGCACACCATGAACAGCTTATGCACGACACAGTTGGTGCTATTCGCCAAGAGTTTGCCAGATTGACAGCAGGCGCTCAGCGCCCCTCTCACCCGCACGACACTCACAGTCGGGATAACCAACCACTGCGGATTGAGGCAGCACCTCCAGCCAACAACGGACCGCCAGAACCTGACTGGTACAGCCCGGCCATGGTGGTTAGCTTTGCACAGGCCCCAGGGACCCTGACGCAACCCCAATCACAGGCTATGTATACGCCAACCTACAATCCTGCCACCTCGGGACCCGGCAGCACATCCGCCATCCCTTTGCCTGGCGCCCAACAGCACAACAAGACTGTCACCAGGGCCCAGCATCAAGCTACGACAACTCTCCTCATGGACGAGATAACCGTCCTGAAAAAGGACATGGAGCTGGTCCTCCGGGAAATACAAAACCTGCACGAGTTCAATCGAGCTCTGCAAGTTAGGGCTACAGCCATGGAGACCGCACAACGTGCACGGTTTGTGTCCACAGACCCGGTGCAAACATTTGTCCATGATTACACTCGCTCAGGCCACTTGAGCCAAGCAACCGCAACCCTGTTACAAGGCACGGAACCTACCTACGGGGTACCATACCTGGCCAACCTGTCCCAACAGACAAGCCTCTCCATCAGGTCTGCGGCTGGCCTCCTCCGCTGGAATCTGCTGATGATCTTAGTCGACACAGGTAGCGGCCTAAATTGTCTGTCTCAGTCCACCGCCGATTCCCTGGGCTACGCAACAACAGCTTGCAACCACAGGACGGTGGCCTTCAACGACCAGAAGAACTCCCTGACTCAGGAAGTCAGCGTGCCCGTCGTCTTCTGCAGCACTACGCCGCATGAAATCACCGTCTGGGCGACCTTCGTCATCGCCCCAGACAACAGCATCTTCGACGTGCTATTGGGCACACCACTGTTGTCTCTGCCAGGCATTTCTGCCCTACCAGACCTATCACAACAAAAACTTACACTCAGGCCTAATCTCCATTTACCGAGTGCATTATCCACTGATGAGTTTCACAATCTCACCGTGGACTTACCCTTTAAACCCATTCACAGCTCAAGGCAGAGCGTACCGTGCTAGGTACTAAGTCTCGTGCCAGAGATGGCACAACTGCCTCAAGTACAAGCTGCTGGACCGCCCGCGGTTCTCATAAGACGACATGGCCCAGACGGTGATGGTCTGGCTCCTGTCCCCACTTTCGTCGTTGAACAGCTGGTCGACTCCTCATTTGACGAAGAAGGAGAGGGAAACTGGAGCCAATTGGGCGTGTATGCTGCGCACCTACTCCCGCAGGACGGCCAGTGGTTGATAGCCCCAGCCCAGGAAGTCCATGCTCATGACGACATCCAGCCCATACCAGTCTACGACGAGGCAACACTCACGTGGACCCTCTCTGGCGTGCCTCCCGAGGAACCCCAAACTCGTACTCACATACGAGCATCTGACAATCCTAGGGCATGGCACAACGCCCGAGTCGCCATCCCTGACCACCCCTCCAGCGCCGTGATACACAGGCTCCTCCACCCCAGACGGGGAGGTATCCCAGGCCCCCTCCTCAAGCCAACTACAGAGTTCGACAACCCAGTGTGGGTCCACTTTGACAGTGCACACCAAGTACATCGGCAGTCCTGCTCCGTTAAAGCATATTACTTCGCCAACTCAATGGTAGATGAGACCCTGGCGGTCCGATTCTTCCTGCTGTTCGCGCCAGTGCTCGCAGCCCTCATGAGAGAGCAAAACATCGTCGCCCAGTCCGTCCTCAACCGAGACTGGGACTTGCGAACAGTACTTGACGCGTACCAGCTCGCCGTGGCATCTCGTATGGTTCGCAGATCCGTCCTCATTATGACACCAGCGTCTGCCGACGCCATCGAGAACTTTGCCTGGCCACATAGCCGCCGCTCCAGTCCAGTCTTCAGAGGGAGACCTCTTCTTGCTGACTATATGAATCACTTGATCCATATGGACCAAGCGGCAGTGCTCGTGTATAGCCCCAACACATTCCCAGGCGGATACCGCCGCTATGGAGAGTTGGATGAAACTCACACTCCATACACCGTCAACGGAGCAACCGCCCTCCACCAGGTCATGCAGAGGAGGGACCTACTCGCCTCAACCGTCCACTACCTGCTGGACAACAACCCTGACCATCCTATGGCAGGGAACCAGCCAGGCCGCGATCCACATCCAGCCTTTTGCCTAGCTCTCCTTCAGACAGCCGCAGCCACCCTAGCAGCATGGGTGCACATGCACCCGCCCAGATTACCAGTACCGTCTACCGACAACAGGCGAAACACTAGATCAGGACACCCTCTGTGCGGAGTTCGTGAGAGTATGCTCACAACTCTCCACGTAATGCCATCAATGTACATGCAGAGCATCATGCCACTCAGCACACTCGGGGAAGTGACAATTTCGCTAAATGTAGGCGAAAGACACGATTTGCAGCGGAACTACAGAGAAATGTAGGCGTACAGTGGACGAAATGTCTCGGCTCACCTCAAACCAGCGATCCCGACAGACACCCAGAACTTTTCGTAGACTGAAGCGTGACCAATAACTCCTCGATCGCACGTTAACTACTGAGTTCTAATACGCGAAGAGCTATGCAACTTTCTGTCGCTCGAGGGTCTGTTAGCAACCTTTTCGAGGGGTCATCCTCGCGAACTTGCAAAGCTCTGCCAGCGATTCCGAGATAGAATGAACAATTAGGCAACGAAGTACTAGCGCAAACTACTCGTTGGTGAAATGCTTTCATTCGGGAAAATGGACACCTCAAGTCACCGATGTGCTTTCGCTGCATGCGTCGAAAATGGCGCTGTTGTAGGGCGAAACCATGACGATTTTATCACTGTGATGAAAGCCTAAGTCACACAGAAATATTAGTGTGACTTGCGATTACGTGTCAGTGCTCTTACTATTTTTGATAGATGTCTTCGCAGGGTGACCTTTCACCAGCCTTTCACGTGCATTTAGTCAAGGCGGATTGTACGCGGCATGGCGAAATGGCCGTACGATTAGGGTGGATTTCCATAGGCCGTGGATGGGTCTGGATGGGTCGAAAAGTACGAACAACCGACGATCCATCCACGCCTTACATTTCCACAGAGCGCATGGATGATTCGTATTTGTACTGATTGTACCGACGAAACATCCATCCACGAGACCCATCCAGATGACAAAATCCATCCCTGCTCTCGACCGAGGGGTGGATCGGACGAGTCTGGATGAGTCGCCAACTCAGCATGTGATTTCCGGCGCAGTCCGGCTCCGGTCTCGCTAGCGACCTGCCAGGCCCTCCCTCTGCCAGGCCCTCAGCTAGTTCAATTGCAGAAATTTCGAAAGGTGTTGCAGATCTTGTTGCAGAATCCGAGACATTCTGCTTCTTTCCAAAACCCGAGACATTCTGCTTCTCTCCATCTCCATTTAAAGTTTGGCGCATCCGCGCTCTGAAACATGGAGCGATTTTCGAGCAGTGAAGATCTCAGTGGTGAAGAGAATCGCCATCGGGATCTCGTTCCCTCCCCCACAGCAAAAATATCTTCCAATGTTGAGTATGTGCAGTGCTCCCTTGAGAGGCGGTACAGTCCAATGGCCACTTTTTTCTCTACGCTCAGAGGTTTCTTGTAGTTGGTAGATCCACCCTGTAGACGTGGTTGCAGCATGTCGCACAACTCTTTATATTGAGTAAATGTGACACGGAATTTCCGCTTGAATTCGTCCTCACTCCACCTCCCCAGCATGTAGTTAACCCAAAGGTCCTCAGTGCGTGGCTTCACGTAATATTCGGAATGGAAATCTCTGAAGTTGTGTGGATACAGATTCTTCAGCATTAAAGCCACAGTCATGGTCAGGCGATCATTCCTTTGCGGGATGGCTGCCATGCAGCAAATAGCTCCAGCGCAAGCTATGGCAGAGGATCGAGAACGGTTCAATGCAGGAAAAATTACGACGAGAAGGAGCTGGAATTGCTCCATTACTGACATGCCCATCGCGGGAAAAGGTAGAATGATACGGAGTGAGGAAGCAAGACAAACTGATGGGACGCCGGGGAATGAATGAAAGAATGAAAGCAGATCGCCACCTCCTACATTCGAATTGAAAGTACCGGCATGTATTGCGCCATCGCGAAGCCATCCTAAGCCATCCTTGTCGCATTTCCACAGAAGGGGAACTGGATGATCGACTGCGTACGGATGCACGACTCATCCATGACCCATCCACGAGGCGTAACCGAAAGTAAACCGATTTAGCGACCCATCCAGTACTACACCCATCCACGCCCTATGGAAATCCACCCTTAGAGCCTTTGCAATATGGCTAAGGTTAGCCACGCCAACCTTCTACCTCGCGTACTCCTACCTCATATTCTTCCCTCCCTCGCCCAAAGCATGTGTTTGTTGCTACTTGATATTTCTGGCGTCCTGCTTTATTCCCTCCTTTCTTTCCAACTTTCTTTTCAGTATTACTGCGCAACGCCCTCTTCCGCCTTCCGCGTGGACAAGCGCAAAGTAGTGCGTCAGATTGTTTTTGAAATTTGACAAATGCTCTCGTCCTATCTCCTACACAAATTCCCGTACATCGGTGCCGCTAATTCTCGCAACCGATCCGTCTATGCTAGACCTGTGTAGGTTGTCAGTGCTGGAGGCATGGTATCTTGCAGCCAGCGGCCCTTGCATCGTCAACTCCTTAACCAGGAAGCCCGGTCGGCGCTGCTGTACTGCCACCGCATGAATAAGCTGCATAAATTGCAGCATCTCGGCAGCCCACTCGACGTTGCTCTGTACACGGTCAAATATGGTGGTATGTGGAGTCTGCTGCTTTACCAGGAGCAAGACTTCAGCTTGGGATGGCAACTTGATTAGTTGGCACTGTGCAAAGTAGGATGCTGGGACAACTTGCTCCCAACTCTTATGTGAGTCATACTTCCACCTGTTCTCTCCTGGGCCTGAGTAGAGCTTTAAAGGACACGGGGCCTTACACTCTAGTTGGATCATGCACTGCCCTGGCTGCATGGTGCCCTTGAGCATTGTATCAGGAGATCATGCGTGGCAATTATCCCTTGAGACCCTGCATGATAGATGGTGGCAGCACTGTGTCTATTTGGCTGACGCACTAGACCCATGTCTATGGCATGCATCTTCACATTGGGTTCACTCCTAGTGGTTGTGGCAGTCTTGGCATGTTGCCTCTTGTGTTGTGGTGGATACTGGTTCTCCTTGCTTTGCTGGGTGTTGGGTGACAGTCCAACCTTGTCTTTATGCCTCGGTCTTCCAGATCCATTCTGCATGGTAAACTCAGGCAAGTGTGTACAATGCAAGGCTGGGGTAGGACCTGAGGTTCACGTACCTAAGCTTAGGGCAGGTTGGACTTCCAGGGGGATCTCCCTACCAATGCGCAAAAACAACACAAAGGGTGTCAATAAATGTAACTATGCCCGCCCTTCTTTTTTGCAGGGACCCATGCTCTGTCTGGTAGCGGTCTGAAGGTTGCTTGTAGGTTGGGTTTCACAACAATTTGGCCTAGGGAATTCTGACTTGATCACATGCCTAAATAGTGTCCACCTGCTTGCATGCCTCCGTTTGTGCATTCATGTCTGTATGCCTGCCTTTCTGTCTTCCTCCCTGGTGACTGATTGGCTGACTATCTGGATGGTGACTGCAGCTTGGAGGTGCTAGGCATAGATTGTTCAGCCCATGGGAAAATGGCTTGGTTGCTTTCATGCCTATCTGTTGCACGCATGAATACTTGCTTGTCAGTCTGCTTGAGCGCTTGGCCATTGTTGACACAAGACAAGGGGGCTTTAAACTACCATCAAATAAGAAGTAAAGGGTGCTACTTAATTTAACTATGCCTGCATTCTGTATTTGCAGGGACCATTGCTCTGTCTTCCCTCCCAGTTCTGATGTTCCACTGTCACATAAGGCTTTTGGACAACAACGTAAGTGATAAGTGAAGCTTGCTTGTAGGTGCGGTTTCGCAACAATTGTGTGGCATAGCGAATTATGTCTTGATTCATGCCTAGGTGGTGCCCACGTGCATCTGTCTATGTTTGTGTCACTGTCTCTGCCATCGTCTCTGTAACTGCATCTGTACTATGCCTCTGTCTATGTACTGCCCTTCATTGATCTCTAACGCATACCCTGCTCTGCACGTCACTGTCCTGCCCCTTGCCATCCTCCCTGCCCTTCATTGCTCTGTAACGCAGGCCATGCCCAGCTAATCACCATCCTACCCCTATCCGTGCTCTCTGCCCTTCCTTGCTCTCTAACACCCTCCCTGCTCTGCTCATCACTGTCATCTAGCCCTTTGCCATTATCCCTGCCCCTCCTTGCTCTCTAACGCCTGGCCTGCTCTGCTCATCACTGTCTTCTTGCCCCTTTCCATTATCCCTGCCCCTCTTTGCTCTCTAACGCCTGCCCTGCCTTGTTCATCACCGTCGTCATGCCCCTTGCCATTATCCCTGCCCCTCTTCGCTCTCTAACGCCTGTAGGCAATAGCTGTAGTTGTCAGCATGAATTGCGGTGCTCTCACGCGTTTTATGACTTGGTGACTACTTATGTACTTCCTTAGAACTATCGGCCCAGACAGTGTTTCTGTCTGTACTGTGTCAGCTTCCCGTAGACTGTGTCATCCTTCATGACACGGTGACAGCTTCCTGTTGACTGCGTCATCGGTCTCTCACTGACACACTCTGTATAGCCGGTGCCTGGCTTAAGTTTCCTGACTTAGGGTCTAGTCAGGTTACAGGCATCCGCCTCTCCCACCGCTGGTGATCTTTGGCGTCCGCCTGTCCTTGTAACGCTATTCTTGTCTCCGTGTATAGATTGGCGCGTCTGTCTCCGCTGCATACATCTCTCTCCACTCTTCGAAGTGCTTTCTAGCTGATAGGTTACGGGCTTATTACTTCTACCACTGCTTTACAATGCAACTTCCGCGTGGGCCTCCTGCCGGCTTCGAGAAACTTACCCCACAGAATGGTATTTCCTGGTCGCGCGGTATGGAGAGCGTCATTATCAGTAATGGATGCGACCGAATTCTTCCTCTAAAGATTCGTGTTCCCACTGATTGGCTAGATGATTGCGCGCCAGCGGCCTCTGCTGCCGGAGATGAGTCTCCTTCCGCCATCATGGAAGCCACCCCCCCCTCCAATACCTCCATTTCTCCGTCTCCTTCTCCTTTTGTCCAACGTCTCCGACCTGAGGTTGAGGATATTCTGATGCGCCTATGCTGTGTTTCCACACAGATTATCCAGTATGCAAGGTCGCCTCCACCCGCTGATGCCCGCTTTACCTACGACACTGTAGACCTTGCTCTCCATAGCCATGAAGATGGCTATGCTTACGGCAAGTCTGACGACTCTGAGGAAGATTACTCTGATGATTGTATGGAAGATCTACAGAGTGCCAGAAGTGGCGACTTCGGTGGAGTCACTCCCTCTTCTGCTACTAGGGTTTTCCACACCTCCACTGTCTCTCCGGTGTATGAGCCTCAATTGGCACCTTCTCCTGCGGTCTTCAAGCCTCCGTCTGCCGCTCTGCTTGCGCCGCTTCCACCGGACCTACCTGAGGTGGTCAAGCCGTCTTTGCTGCGGAGTTCGTCTCTTGGTCCTTTGGGTCCTCTACTCAACCTTGCAGAGCAGGCTCGCAACCCTGCAGAGCGGGCTCTTGGTGCTTACCATACTCGGGCTCGCGAGGCTGCTGCCACGAGTGTCCACAGATCTGCTGCTGGCACCTCGCAGGAGCCCCCTCCACCTCCACCGGTGGATCTGCCACCTGCGCCTGGCCCTCCGCCGTCTATGAATCCTACGCTGTCCGGCATATCCTGGGAACATCTGCTTGATGGCACACCACCTGTGCGGCTGGCTGTGCGGGACTGCCGGCTTATTCGCCAAGCCCAGTATGCTGGAGATTCTCTTGATCGCACTTTGTACGGTAGGCTGGATGAGGCAGCCACTCGGGCTAATCTAGATAGAAAGGGTCGCCCTAAGCGTGTGATGGCTTACTCTGAGCTGGGTCATGAGTGTCGTGCTTTTCTAGGACCTGTGAAGGCAGGGATTAACTACCCTTCCCCTGGAGGTGTTACCTTTGGTGGGATTGGGCGTAGGAACAATGATCTCCGAGGGTATCAGTATGTGAAGGTCCCTCTCAGTTTTGTTCCTGTTAGGCCTGATTTCGAGCTCGTTGCGAGTGTTGCGCGTTCCTTAGATCTCATTAGGAACTTAGATGATCAGCGCGCATATGATGCTGGCATTGCTGCCGAGTATTTTATGTCGGTTCGTGCCTCGTATGCTCCTGTGCCTGATCCTCTTGCTGCTGGACCCTCGGCCTCTCATGGTGAGTCTCGTGTAGATCCTGCACTGTTGGGTTTTAGTGCCCTGCCCCTGGAACGTCAGGAGTTCATGTGTCTCACTATGATGCTTGCGAACATGACGGATGCGATGGTCAATGTGTATCAGGATTTTTGCCACTCCTCGGGATATCTTCTTGCATATCCGAAGACAGCGTTCTGATGCTCTTGCTGCTCGTGTCCCTCTCATGCTTGTTGAGCTTCGGCGTGCAACCATGGACAACTCTGAACCTGTGGATGTGTTCTTTCGCAGGGTCCGGGGCTTGTGCACTGACCTCCGCAGTGCGGGATACCCACAGCCTCAGCGCCATGCCATGCATACTATTATTAATGGCATCATGCACCCCCGCTTCGACTCTCTGCGGCTACAGTTTGGTCTCGCACTGCATCAGAACCAGCCTGTTGATTACTGGACCTGTCTGGCAGCATATAGATCATTAGATTTCTTGAACGTGTCTCTCCCTAAGTCTGATCCGAGGCATCCTGGTTGGTCCCGCGATCCTCCCCAAGTCCCTGCCAATGCTGCTTTTCAGCGTGGCAGGGGACCTGGTCCTCAGGGTTCCGGGACTACCAAGAGGCGCTTGGATTGCACTTGGGGCCCCGCTCTTTCCAAAACGAGCCACTCGGAGGACCGTTGCTGGACGAAACATCCGCACCTGCGAAAGGCCAAGGCTGGTGCACCGGGCATTGAACCCGTGCCCGTTGCCTTGGCCCTTCCAGGTTCGCTGACTCGCAAGCAGTTGTCCTCCTTGCAGGCTCAGATTGATGGGTACGCCATGTCCAAGAACTAGGAGGTACGCTCTGTCCTATTCTCTTGCACTACGAAGTTCTCTAACGTGTGTAGCCCTAGTCTTTCTGAGGGTGTCTGGCATGTGGACTCTGGAGCTGGAATGTCAATCACGGGTGATAAGTCTTTGTTCACTGTGTTTGAATCTTCTGCTGTTGGGCCTACGGTTCGATTTGGTGACGGGGTGATTCAACGGTCAGAGGGTAAGGGATCCATTGTGTTATGTAGTGATTGGTTACCAACATCAATCACTCTAACCAATGTTCTTTATATCCCTCACTGTCCGGTGAATCTCCTGTCAGTAAATGCTGTGGCTCATTCTCTCCACTGCCAGGTTTCTTTTGATAGTCTTAGTTGCACTGCCACTCAGGGCTCTTCTGTTCTCTGGTCCTTCCCTGCCTCCAGTGATGGTGTGTACAAGTTTGCATGTAGGCCTTGTCACACCTCCAGTCGTTGTTTAAGAGTTGCTGACAATTATCCAGCGTTTGCACTTGATGTTGATGAGGACGGTGGAGTTGTTCTCCCTACCACTCCTGCATGGTTGTGGCATAGGCGGTTGGGTCATCCCGGCTATAGTGCCTTACACAAACTTGTCAAGAGTGGTATGGTTAAGAACTTACCCCTCAGTCTGGGTCAAGTGCAAAAGTTGGGTAAGATCCCATGTGATGCTTGTCACAAGGCTAAGGGCAAACGTCTCCCTTTTCCTAAAGAAAGCAAAACTGAGATCCGTGCACCTCTCCAACGACTTCACTTGGATATAATGGGACCAGTTCATATTAGGGGTCTGCGTGGGGAGTTTTACATCCTGTGCCTCATAGACCAATTCTCTGGCTTTGCTGAAGTATTGTGCTTGAGGACCAGGGATGAAGCTCCCTTAGCAGTCCAAACTATCATCCTCAGATGGTCAAATCAGCTGCAGGGGTTTGCCTTTAAGTGTCTGAGATCTGACAGGGCCAAGGAGTTTATAGTTAAATGGTTCGAGGATTGGCTGATATCGGTTGGGGCAGTACATGAGTTATCGTTGGTGTACACTGCCCAGCAGAACGCAACTGTGGAAAGGTATAATGGGGTCTTGCAGTCTATAGCTAGGAGTATCCACCTGGAATCAAAGCTAGCTAAGTCTTTCTGGCCTTATGCCTTCCTAGCTGCTTGTTACCTTCGTAACCGACTGCCCAATCAGGGACGCAAGACACCTTATGAGTTGTTTTATGGGGTGATGCCTGATGTGTCGTTGTTACGTGTGTTTGGATGCCCCTGCTATGTCACGTTAGTCAATGGGAAGAAACGTAACAAGCTGGACGAAAGGGCGTTATCTGGTAGACTGGTTGGGTATTCTCTGGTGAGTAAGGGTTATTTTTATTTGGGTTCCTAAGTTGCGCCAGGTAGTAGAGAGTCGTGATGTACTCTTCTATGAACAGTTTAGCTATAACTGTATTCCTGGGCTTCCTCCCTATGACGGGTCGCCGTATGTTTCTAGCATCCCTGCCGCTATCAACGGACACATGCCTGAGGCTGCGGGCCATTCCTGTGATCCTTTGCTTTCCCCAATTGTTGACCACTGTCCTGGCCATAGGATGATTCTGCGTCCCAGGTCAGGGGCTGCTGGTACTGTATTGCGTGAGAATGCACTGGGCGGGCGAGGTTCTGCAGTTCCTACGGATAAAATCTTAGCCGAATCTCAGGGGGTCGCCAGGCCCTCCTCTGCGTCAAATTCCGTCGGTGAAGCTCTAGGATTACGACAATCTCAGATCATAGTGGAGCCTCTTATAGGTCCATTGTCTAATAGTCACCCTGCTCCAATCATCTTGGATGGCTCGAAGGGGTTGGTGAGCGCTTCGCCTCCTGCCGTTCCTGATAGATTAATCGGGAGCCCGGGTGATGATGTAGCCTTTGCTGATAGTGCAAGTGATGATCTTGATCATTGGTCAGGCTCCGATACTGCGTATGGCTGGGGTGTTCCGGTCGACCCAGGCTTCGTTGAATTAGAGGCAAATAAGGCCGGCCCTGTTCAACCAGGCAGTAGTTCTGCACTGGGGGCTCTACTACCGGTTACTGCTGATACTGCTGATATCCCCGCTGCTCATGTACAAGTAAACTGCTTGTACGTGGGAGCATCTGTTGCCCCCTCCACTGAACTAACCTATAAAGCTGCCATGCTCCCTACCAACCCTGACAGGGATCAATGGCTTCTTGCTATGAAGGATGAGATGGCTTCCCTACATGCCCATGGTACTTGGGTACTCACTCCACAGCCTCGTAAGCAAAAGATCCTGTCAGGCAGGTGGTTATTTGTGAAGAAGATTGGGGTTGATGGTTCTATACGCTTCAAGGCACGTTTTGTGGTACGTGGCTTTCTGCAACGTCCTGGGCTGGATTTTCATGACGTATATGCCCCTGTCTCCTCTAAAGCAGGTCTTCGGGTGCTCCTGGCTGCCATCACTCATAGAAAGATGTTTGTTCGGCAGCTGGACATCAAAACTGCGTTTCTGAACGCTAAGCTGGAACCTGGTCTGGACCTGTACTGCCGCCAGCCTGAGGGCTTTCAGCACCTTGGTCCCAACGGTGTTCCCCTTGTGTGCAAGCTGCTCAAGTCTCTTTATGGATTGAAGCAGGCACCCAGGGCTTGGAGTAGGGATGTCAAGCGGGTTCTGGTTGCACACACGGCTTCACTATGTGCAAGGCTGAACCTGCTCTGTATTTTAGGAAGGATTCTGATGGTGGGTGGAGCTATGTTCTGACCTATGTTGATGATTTTATCTGTGCTTTTAGTGAGCTGGATAGGTATGTGTTGCTTATCCAGGCTATGGAAAAGGCTGGCTGGGAGGTCAAAGAGATGGGTGTTCCGGTTCAGTTCCTCTCTTTGGACATGCATGTTACACTTGATTCTGAAGGCAGGTGTGTTCAGATCAACATCTCTCAGCACACCTACATTGTTGATCTGGTGGAGCAGTTTGGTCTTACTGATGCTGCCCCACCCAGGTTTGCTGCCCCCATGGCCAAGTCCACCGTTTCTGACGCCCCTGGAGAACCCCTGCCGTCTAATAGCCAGTACCTCTCTCTTGTGGGTGCTTTGCTATACCTGGCTACTTGCACCAGGCCTGATATTTCTTTTGCTGTGAGCTACCTGTCCAGGTTTTCTGCTCACCCTACCGTCCCTCTCTGGGGGGCTGCCAAGCGGTTGCTCTTGTCTTTGAGAACACATTCCCACCTGGGTCTCACTTACACCCACAACCCTGAGTTCTCTTTTACTGTCTTTAGTGACTCATCCTTTGCTGATGATGGGTCTGACAGGCGGTCTCAGACTGGCTTTGCTGTGCTAGCTGGGGGGTGCATAGTGAATTGGATGAGCAAGAGGCAGCCTACTGTTGCCATTAGCTCTAGTGAGGCTGAGTATCAGGCCCTGTCCCAGGCTGCCAGGGAGGTACAATGGTTGAAGAAATTGAGGGTGGATCTGGGTCTGCCTTGTGCTTTGGTTACCATTCAGGGTGACAACTTAGGGTCTCTAAGTTGGGCCAAAGACTGGCAGCTCCTGCCTCGCAGCAAGCACATTGATGTTATTCATCACTACATCAAGGAGCTGGTGGAGGATGGTTCACTGGATGTTGCCTATGTTAACACCGTGGATAACTGTGCTGACCCCTTCACCAAGCCCCTTGATCCTGCTGTGTTCTGGAGGTTTGTCCGCATGTTAGGTATGACCGCTTCTTCTTAGGGTCATCCTTGCATTTGGTCATATTAGTTTCTTTTCGTTATCAAAGTTTGGCATTAGGTTCCTATTCCCGGATCGGGTTTTCTATACCGTTGTTACCCATTTTTTGATATTAGTTTTTCCTCTCTTTCTAGCTTGGCAAATTGTTTTAGAATTTTTTGCCTTGTTTCATTCCTTCCTATAACCCTTTGGGTTCCATTTGAAGTTCTCTCGATTTTTTCGGAGTTCTTTGATTTTTTTTTTTATATATGTTACATATAGTTCTATGTCCCCAGTGCCATAGGTGGAGAGGTAGTATTGTATGTCACCTGTGTCAAAGGTTAGAGAGCAATGAGGGGCAGGGATAATGGCGAGGGGCAGGACGACAGTGATGAGCCGAGCATGGCAGGCGTTAGAGAGCAAAGAGGGGCAGGGATAATGGCAAGGGGCAAGACGACAGTGATGAGCAAAAAAAGCAGGCATTGGAGATCAAAGAGGGGCAGGGATAATGGCGAGGGGCAGGTCGACAGTGATGAGCAGAGCAGGGCGGGTGTTAGAGAGCAATGAGGGGCAGGGATAATGGCGAGGGGCAGGACGACAGTGATGAGCCGAGCATGGCAGGCGTTAGAGAGCAAAGAGGGGCAGGGATACTGGCAATTGCCATTATCCATGCTCTTGGTTCTCAAATGCATGCATTACTATGCTCATCACTGTGGTCCTGCCCCTTGCCTTGCTCCCTTCCCTTCCTTCCTCTTGAACGCATGCCCTTCTCTGATCATCACTTTCCAGGTGTACTTTGCTCCCTTGCTTTCCTCTCTAACACATGCCCTGATCTGCTTATCACATCCATGCCACTTACCGTGCTCCCTGCCATTCATTGCTCTATAATGCCTGCTCTGCTCTGTTTAGCTCATGCCTGCCCCTTTCCATGCTCCCTGCCATTGGTTGCTATGTAACACATGCCATGCTCTGCTCATCACCGCACCGTCCTGCCCCTTGCCATTAACCCTGCCCTTGGTTGCTCTCTAACGCATGCCCTGCTCTGCATGTATTACAGGGCAAAATGATGGATGGAAATGCTACAGCTGCGATGAAGATTGTTGCCACGAAGGAACTACACATGCTGAAGATGGAAATATAAAATAGAATCAGTTAAGATATATAGATGTAAAGCTTTGATTGGACGTTTCTTCTTGGTGGATATATAGGCCTATGTTTTCATAAGTAGACAAATAGATAGCTGCCTGCAGGCTGCGTATATACGTGTACTTGAACTTAATTAGCTACATGGTTCCAGCCAGCAATTTGGCTGCTCGTCGTCTTTTGCTCGCTGTCTATCTATGGTTAATGGATATATAGGGAATATATGGGCTGTAGTGGATGTACATGTGTAAGGATGCTTACATAGATAAATAGGTAGATCAATAGGTTAATGGATGCATAGTTTATTATGTATGTAATCTATCTTCTCGAATCCTGGTGTAATTGAGAAATGCTCCTGGAAAATATTCCTGAAATGCGACCTCTCCGACCACCGTGCCCAAACCGCCCTGCATGCGAAGTACAGGCGAAATGTCTCAAAAGAACGTACTTTTCGCCTCATTTACGTGCACAAGCCGCCGTGCGTGGCGAGGTGCAGGCGAAATGTCTCAGAAGTCTGAGACATTTCGACGACAATCCGCCTTGGCTAAATGTAGGCGAAATGTCTCAGGATTCCGAGCTACAGGCGACGCGGGTATAGGGCTTAGAAGTGATTAGTCATTAACTAGCTATGACTAATCGAGGACCCCGCGTGCGTTCCGCGTGCATTCCGCTGCGCTCGTACGCATTTAGCGATCTGTCGACTTCCCCGAGTGGCATTTGGCTGGAAACAGAGCCTCTTTTGCAGGTTTATCTCAGACGTCTGTCGTACCACTTCACACGTGACTCACACTTCGCATCCAACGCCTGCGATGCAGTCTCCGACTCTAGAGTCTGGATACTCAACCCCATGTCTGAGGCAGCCACAGCAGCTGAGAACGGTGAAACATTCTTCTACCATGGATCGGTAGGCACCCCTTACAAAGGGTGCCCAACGCATCCCACCTCCCGCCCCACATGGGATCCCAAAGCGTTCACAGCCCCATCGACTTCATGATGGATCTGCTACGCTATTTCCCTCACCTGCGCCGTGAAACTCCATTTGCTATGTCAGCCATCAGGTTCTCCCATACCAACTGGGCGTACGTCTATGTGATCCTGCTCATGCACATGGTTGAGCACAGCTTCAGCCTGGACGAGTACAAATACGAGGTCAACAGGGACGGTTCACTGTACTCCGGCTGTGCGGACACCCTCTACGGAGAACTCGACGGCGTTGAAAACTGGACTTCCATCCACACCTGGGGCAAAGAACAAGGTCTGCCCATCAGAGTCTCCATCAGCAAACAAAAGCCTGGACCTTGATCGCACCTACTGCATGCCCCCAGGACATCCCGTCACTCCACCTGACGCACTACCTGACTGTCCCCAGGGGGGGCATCTACCCTGCACCGGACGCTAGCCTGCGTGTTCTCCCAACCACCAGAGTTAACCCTCCAGCAAGGGCTCAAGAAGAGATCCACCTCCTAGCAGCCGACAGGGATATGGCTAGGTACCACCAGAACCCTGCCAAGCCACAGCAACAGCTGACCCCAGGAACACTCTATGGCGAAGACGTCAACCCAGTCAACGTCTATGACCTCCTCCCAATGCCAGAGCCATTGAATGCAGAGACTCACCCCACTCGGCCACCTCTTAGCTTCGAACCCTCTGACAGATTCTTCACTGTGGAAGAAGAAGAGCGGTGCTGCAACCAAACCAGATGCACACACGGCTATGTGGCACCCCTGATATCAGCATCCACCCATCCTCTATCTTTGTCATCACCCCAAGTGCCCTACACCAAGCCCTCCCTGATATCCAGCCCCAATACCCAGATGATTGGGGCAACAACAACAACTCAGACGAGGAGGTCAGCATGGAACAAAAGACAACAGACACCGATGAAGCAGAAGACGGTGCCTTCCTCATGCAAGCACACGCATGACAAATCAGCCCATCACCTGACACCATCCCCGTCATGATGATGGGCATTCTGCCATCCAAAACAGACCACTGCGTAGACAGTGATTCTCAGCCAGCCGAGATCCAAGACTTCTTCACCAACCGGTTTGACGACGTTGACTGGAGACCAGGCAATGACTTCTTTGAGAGTCAAGCTTTAACTTATGCTGCCGCACCTGCTTGCGTCTTGCCAATCGGGGATCCTCAGGGTAGCATGCAGCACCCCTGTCGGACTACCACCGGCCGCATCGCTTCTTCCAGGCCGTCTGCAAAACCTGGCCAGCTGTTTAAATCATATGGACCCCAACTTCCTGCAAGAAGGAGGCATCAACAACAGCATGCCAGACGGGGCGGTCACACCCAACCCCGACCGAGGCGCCATCCATCCGGACTGTGACCTCTTCATCGGACACCACAGAGATGGCACAGAGGCTGAGCGCTCTGAAATGGCCGCCATGCTTAATAAGTATACCGCAGCGGTGGCACGCACTATGGAGGATCTACGTGAGGGGTACAAAGGCTGTGTACCCCCCTAGATATCAAGAAGGACAATGACAAGCAAGCCTTCACCAGCCCCTACCGCAAGCCTCCCATAGAGAAGCTCGCCCAAGACAAAGTCTGCGCAGAACTGCAGATGCTGCACTTCATTGAGCCAGCCCCTTCTGCACCACACGCAGCCAACGCAGTGGTCGCCTTGAAGAAAGGACCTGATGGCCAGTACACCGCGAATAGGGTGTGCTACAACTACAAAGCCATCAACCTCCTGACCAAGGACATGCATACTCGTTACCCAGTCGCAGAGGAGTTGTTTCAAGACCTAGGAGACGCACAGTGGTTCACACGGGTCGACCTACGATCTGGCTTCTACCAAGTCCACCTTGCAGAGGCATCCCAGGATTTTTCAGCCTTCTGGTGGGACAAGCAGCTATACCGCTTTAAGCGCGTCCCATTCGGCCTCAAGCAGGCCCCCGCATACTTCCAGAAGGTCATGGAGACTGAACTGGGCAAACGGGGCCTATTAAAATTCTGCAAGGTGTTCATCGATGACATCCTCATCCATAGCGCTACCTTTGCAGAGCACATCCGGCACGTGGAAGCCGTGCTACAGTGCCTTATCGAGGTTGGTCTCCGCATCCACCCTGATAAATCCTACTTTGCGCTGGACGCCGTGGACTTCCTGGGCTTTGACGTCAGCAACCACGGTCTCACCCCCCAGCAGGCCAAGGTGCAGGCTATCAAGGACCTGCCATACCCAGCCAACCTGAAAGACTTAAAAACAGTCCTTGGTAAGCTGCGGTACTACGGCTGCTTCTGTGAAAAAATTTCAGCCATCGCCAGACCCCTCAATGACATCACAAAGGCTGACGTCAAATGGACTTGGGGGCCTGAGCAGGCAGCCGCTATGGACAAGATCCGCGGGCTCATCAGCACACCAGGCAAGGTCTTGCGCAGATTCAACGTCGAAGCACGCACTCTCATCCATTGTGACTGGAGCAAGCATGGACTGGGAGCAGTACTCGGCCAGCTGGACGTAGAAGGTTTGGAGTACCTCGTAGCTTGCGCCAGTCGCAGCCTCAACAAACATGAAGCAGAGTACAGCAGCTTCAAAGGTGAAATGCTTGCAGCCTGCTGGGCCTGCAAGATCTTCAGAGTCTACGTCTTAGGACTCCATTTTACCCTCGTCACTGACCACCAGCCACTGCTCTGGATGTTCTCCAACTCCAACGTAACAGGCGCCATCGCACGATGGGCGTGCATGATGCAGTCCTTCGACTTCGACATCATGCACAGACCTGGTGCCCAGCATGGTAATGCTGATGCTCTCTCCCGCTTTCCAACCCCAAGATAGGAAGACAACACAGGGGCCCGCATCGACCTGGACGCTGACCTCTATGCCGCTTTCCCTGCAGTCCCTTACATCACCTACAACCCTCTGACTCTGACCTTGGGATGTACAGTGGATGCAGTCCTCCAAGTGCGTGAAGTCCTCTCCATATGCACCAAACCCTTACCCTCTGCTGTTGCAAAAATGGTTCAAAGCGGAGTGACTCTCTACGAGATGTGTGGAGGCCTGTGTGCCGGCCTCGAGGCCACATTGCGCAACGGCATTCGAGTCAACCGCTACCTCTACAGCGACACAGCCACAGCAGCACAGACAGTGGCCCGCTTCCGCACTCAAGCCCTGTTAAAGCTCTATCCCCACTTGCTGCAGCCCTATGCATGCGATGGCGCTTTCACTACACTGCCGCAAGACGTCAAAGCCATCACCCCCCAGCACCTCATGGATGCAGCAGTTAACGACCAAACCCAATGGTTGATCATCACTGGTCCTGAGTGTCAAGACTTCAGCCCAGCTGGCAGCATTAGAGGACTTAGAGGACCCCGATCCGAGCAGCAGTACTGCAGGCGTGTACCACCGTCATTGGGTACGTCCAGCAGCTACAGCACCCTGCTCAACCACTCTACATCATAGAGAACGCTGCCATGCAGCACAACTTCCGATCACCAGCTATTGCAACCGAGGACTTCACAGCAGTCAACATGACCATTGGGCAGCCCATCTGTGTGGACGCTGCCACCTTCAACTCAGGTGCCCACAGACTGCGCAATAAGTGGCAGAACCTTGTTGACCCATTTGAACTCCAACGAGAGCTCAACACAGTCCGGCGGACTGCAAACATTTCTGCCAACGCCTTCTTAGACCCTGGGCGCAGCACCACGCGTGTCTGCAGATCAGACGCTCCTCCCTTCTGCTTGGCAAACAAGATAGGCCAGCCTCGCACCGCCTTGCCCACCTTAGTTGCCTATCCCTTGTCCAGAGCATTCCTCCCAGACAAACCCGGCAGCATCTACTCACTACAGGGTGGAGCATGGTCCGAGCCCCGCCCAGACGAGCGCGAGCGCATGCTTGGCTACTACACCGGTGCCACAGCTGCTCCAGGCCTCACAGCACTACAACGGCACGTTCTGACGGGCAACTGCATGGATCAGCGGGCCCTAGTGGCCATCATTCGGACCTCCGTGGAGCTTGCAGCCCTCCCCGTCTGACAGCTCTGCTGGCATACCAGCCACCCATCAGACCACAGCTTCTGCCCGCTTCCACTCCAGTCCTTTTTCTCACCACTGTGCCCCGCTTCCCCCACAGCAGTCCCGCTCCCTCAGATGACATGCCTTCTCACAGCCGTCAATTCTATGGCACCGAGCTAGCCTGCATGCTGGCAGTTACAAGGAATGCTAGCGCACCTAGGCGCATTCAGCCAGCTTTCCCACCCCCTTCAGCGCCTCCAGCGACTCCCCTGATTCCAACCCTTGCACCAGGCAAGCAGTTGGACGCAGACATCCGGCTAGCAGACATGGCCAAGGAATCTGAACCCCTTGACATCCATGACGATCAGTTCGTCTTGGAGTACCTCCGCAGGAAGGTACTGGGCACCAACTGGTCCGTGGCACGCACCCGCAGAGTGCTAGCTAGCCCGCTCCAGAAAGTATAAGCTCGGATCCTCACCTACAGGGGCAGAGAAGATCAGGCGTATCTTGGCCAATACTATGGAGCGCATCGTCCCAGCCCCCAGCGAGCGAGCAACCATCATCCAGCGAGCCCATGAAGCCAGCGGGCACTTCGGAGCTCGTCGTACAGCCTACCTTGTCGTCAGCTCTTTCTGGTGGCAGGGTGTGGTCAAGCAGGTCAAAGCCCTCGTCAAAAATTGCAAGGTCTGTGACCAGGCCCTGGCCTACTTCAACCAGCCCACAGCCACCTTGCAGTTTCACCCCATCCACGGCCTGTTCTTTGCGTGGGGCATCGACCTCTCAGGCCCCTACATCAAGACAGATCGGGGTAACACTTACCTCACGCACGCCATCGAATATTTCAGCGCAGTCCTATTAGTCGTCCCCATTCCAGCCAAGGAGGCTGCACACACCATGTACGCACACGCCCACGGTGTGCTCGCTCATTATAGTACCCACGCCGTCGCCATTACTGACAATGGTCCTGAGTTCCTCGGCAAGTTCAAAGAACACCTGACGCACAACTTCATCGACCACAGGACAACACACCCTAACCACCCTCAGGGCAACGATTTCGTGGAAAGAAGCGTCGGCACCATCAAGGCAGCTCTGACCAAAATCTGCTCAGAACACCTTTCCACAGACACTTGGGATATTGACATCGCCAAGGTGGTGATGGCCTACAACTAGTTGTACTGCAGCCCTCAGGAGACCACCAAGTGCGCTCCCTTCACCCTGCTGTACGCCAGAGCTCCAGTCATGAACGACCCCCAAGCAGAGCTCGCCATGACTACAGTTCTCCCTGACTTAACAGACATCCATCAAACTCAAGCCCTGGTCAGCACCCTGCTCGAGCGAACTGAGTGGATCAAGCGCGTCACCCCCACTATAGCAAGACACATCGCAATTGCCCACCACAGGGACTCTCTGCGTTATGCTAAGATCAGGGGGGGAGCTTATCACCCCCGTCTTCGCAAATTTCAAGTGGGTGACTTCGTCTACATCCGTAGACCCAACGTGCGCAACACTCTCCAAATGGCAGCACAGGGGATGATCCTTCGGATCAAGGCCATCAAGGACACCGAGGTGGTTGTCCTACAAGGCCGTTGCGGCTGCACTGTCACCAACCACGCCCGCAACCTGTCCCCTTGCCACTTGCCCAACATGGATGGCACCATCAGGCCAGATCTGGCAGTGCCACCACTTGACTTGGCCTGCAGCGTCTGCAACTTCCCAGACAACGATGCTTGCATGCTCTTGTGCGACTCCTGTGGCGCACCGTTTCACACACACTGTCTCAGCCCCCCACTACCAGCAGTCCCAGCCGGTGACTGGTTCTCCCCTCACTGTACTGCCAACGGCATTACAGCCGTCCCCACTCGGGGAAGTCGACAGATCGCTAAATGTGTACGAGCGCAGCGGAATGCACGCGGAACGCACGCGGGGTCCGCGATTAGTCATAGTCCTTTAATGACCTGGCACTTCTGACTCTAGCGGTAAGCCCTATACCCGCGTCGCGTGTAGCTCAGAATCCCGAGACATTTCGCCTGCATTTCGCCAAGGCGGATTGTCGTCGAAATGTCTCAGACTTCTGAGATATTTCGACGGCATATCGCCACACACGGCGGCTTGTGCACGGTAATGAGGCGAAATGTTCGGTCTTCTAAGACATTTCGCCTGTACTTCGCCTGCAGGGCCGTTTGGGCATGGTGGTCGGAGAGGTCACATTTTCAGGAATATTTTCTAGGAGCATTTCTCAATTACATCAGGAGTCGAGAAGATAGATTACATACACAATAAACTATGCATCCATTAACCTATTGATCTACCTATATATCTATGTTAGCATCCTTACACATGTACATCCACTACAGCCCATATATTCCCTATATATCCATTAACCATAGATAGACAGCAAGCAAAAACGAGCAGCCAAATTGCTGGCTGGAGCCATGTAGCTAATTAAGTTCAAGTACAAGTATATACGCAGCCAGCAGGCAGCTACCTATTTGTCTACTTATTATGAAAACATAGGCCTATATATCCACCAAGAAGAAACGCCCAATCAAAGCTATACATCTATATATATTCGCTGATTCTATTTTATATTTCCATCTTCAGCATGTGTAGTTCCTTCGTGGCAACAATCTTCATCGCAGCCGTAGCATTTCCATCCATCCTTTTGCCCTGCAAGACATGCAAAGCAGGGCATGCGTTAGAGAGCAACCAATGGCAGGGTTAATGGCAAGGGGCAGGACGGTGATGAGCAGAGCATGGCATGCGTTACATAGCAACCAATGGCAGGGAGCATGGCAAGGGGCATGCATGTGCTAAACAGAGCAGAGCAGGCATTATAGAGCAATGAATGGCAGGGAGCACGGTAAGGGGCATGGATGCGATAAGCAGATCAGGGCTTGTGTTAGAGAGCAAAGCAGGGAAGGGAGCAAAGTACGCCTGGAAAGTGATGATCAGAGAAGGGCATGCGTTCAAGAGGAAGGAAAGGAAGGGAGCACGGCAAGGGGCAGGACCACAGTGATGAGCATAGTAAGGCATGCATTTGAGAACCAAGAGCATGGATAATGGCAATTGCCAGTATCCATACCCCTCTTTAACGCCTGCCCTTCTCTGCTCATCACTGTCGTCTTGCCCTATGCCATTATCCCTGCCCCTCCTTGCTCTCTAACGCCTGGCCTGCTCTGCTCATCACTGTCGCCTTGCCCCTTTCCGTTATCCCTGCCCCTCTTTGCTCTCTAACGCCTGCCCTGCCTTGTTCATCACTGTCCTCCTGCCCCTTGCCATTATCCCTGCCCCTCTTTGCTCTCTAACGCCTGCCCTGCTCTGCTCAACACTGTCCTCCTGCCCCTTGCCATTATCCCTGCCCCTCTTTGCTCTCTAACGCCTTCCTCTCTCTGCTCATCACTGTCATCCTGCCCCTCGCCATTATCCCTGCCCCTCTTTGCTCTCTAACACCTGCCCTGCTCTGCTCATCACTGTCGTCCTGCCCATCGCCATTATCCCTGCCAGCTGGTTTGTACTCACGAGAGTAAAGAGGGGCAGGGATAATGGCAAGGGGCAAGACGACAGTGATGAGCAGAGCGGGGCAGGCGTAAGAGAGCAAAGAGTGGCAGGGATAATGGCAAGGGGCAAGACGAGAGTGATAAGCAAAGCGGGGCAGGCGTAAGAGAGCAAAGAGGGGCAGGGATAATGGCGAGTGGAAAGACGACAGTGATGAGCAGAGCAGGGCAGGCGTTAGAGAGCAAAGAGGGGCAGGGATAATGGCAAGGGACAGGACGACAGTGATGAGCAGGGCAGGGCAGGCGTTAGAGAGCAAAGAGGGGCAGGGATAATGGCGAGGGGCAGGATGACAGTGATGAGCAGAGAAGGGAAGGCGTTAAAGAGCAAAGAGGGGCAGGGAGCACGGATAAGGGCAGGATGGTGATTAGCAGGGCATGGCCTGCGTTATAGAGCAATGAAGGGCAGGGAGAATGGCAAGGGGCAGGACAGTGACGTGCAGAGCAGGGTATGCGTTAGAGATCAATGAAGGGCAGTACATAGACAGAGGCATAGTACAGATGCAGTTACAGAGACGATGGCAGAGACAGTGATACAAACATAGACAGATGCACGTGGGCACCACCTAGGCATGAATCAAGACATAATTCGCTATGCCACACAATTGTTGCAAAACCGCACCTACAAGCAAGCTTCACTTATTACTTACGTTGTTGTCCAAAAGCCTCATGTGACAGTGGAACATCAGAACTGGGAGGGAAGACAGAGCAATGGTCCCTGCAAATACAGAATGCAGGCATAGTTAAATTATGTAGCACCCTTTACTTCTTATTTGATGATTGTTTAAAGCCCCCTTCTCTTGAGTCAACAATGGCCAAGCGCTCAAGCAGACTGACAAGCAAGTATTCATGCGTGCAACAGATAGGCATGCAAGCAACCAAGCCACTTTCCCATGGGCTGAACAATCTATGCCTAGCACCTCCAAGCTGCAGTCACCATCCAGATAGTCAGCCAATCAGTCACCAGGGATGAAGACAGAAAGGCAGGCATTCAGACATGAATGCACAAAAGGAGGCATGCAAGCAGGTGGACACTATTTAGGCATGTGATCAAGTCAGAATTCCCTAGGCCACATTGTTGTGAAACCCTACCTACAAGCAACCTTCAGACCGCTACCAGACAGAGCATGGGTCCCTGCAAAAAAGAAGGGCGGGCATAGTTACATTTATTGACACCCTTTGTGCTGTTTTTTGCGTATTGGTAGGGAGATCCCCCTGGAAGTCCAACCTGCCTTAAGCTTAGGTACCTGAACCTCAGGTCCTACCCCAGCCTTGCATTGTCCACACTTGCCTGAGTTTACCATGCAGAATGGATCTGGAAGACCCAAGCATAAAGACAAGGTTGGACTGTCACCCAACACCCAGCAAAGCAAGGAGAACCAGTCTCCACCACAACACAAGAGGCAACGTGCCAAGACTGCCACAACTACTAGGAGTGAACCCAATGTGAAGATGCATGCCATGGACATGGGTCTAGTGCGTCAGCCAAATAGACACAGTGCTGCCACCATCTATCATGCAGGGTCTCAAGGGATAATTGCCACGCATGATCTCCTGATACAATGCTCAAGGGCACCATGCAGCCAGGGCAGTGCATGATCCAACTAGAGTGTAAGGCCCCGTGTCCTTTAAAGCTCTACTCAGGCCCAGGAGAGAACAGGTGGAAGTATGACTCACATAAGAGTTGGGAGCAAGTTGTCCCAGCATCCTACTTTGCACAGTGCCAACTAATCATGCTGCCATCCCAAGCTGAAGTCATGCTCCTGGCACAGCAGACTCCACATACCACCATACTTGACCGTGTACAGAGCAACGTCGAGTGGGCTGCCGAGATGCTGCAATGTATGCAGCTTATTCATGCGGTGGCAGTACAGCAGCGCCGACCGGGCTTCCTGGTTGAGGAGTTGACGACGCAAGGGCCGCTGGCTGCAAGATACCATGCCTCCAGCACTGACAACCTACACAGGTCTAGCATAGACGGATCGGTTGCGATAATTAGCGGCACCGATGTAAGGGAATTTGTGTAGGAGAGAGGACCAGAGCATTTGTCAAATTTCAAAAAACAATCTGACGCACTACTTCGCGCTTGTCCACGCGGAAGGCGGAAGAAGGCGTTGCGCAGTAATACTGAAAAGAAATCTGGAAAGAAAGGAGGGAATAAAGCAGGACGCCAGAAATATCAAGTAGCAACAAACACATGCTTCGGGCGAGGGAGGGAAGAATATGAGGTAGGAGTACGAGAGGTAGAAGGTTGGCGTGGCTTACCTTGGCCATACTGCAAAGGCTCTAATCAGAGGGCTCTAATCGTACGGCCATTTCGCCGTGCCGCGTCCAATCCGCCTTGGCAAAATGTACGTGAAAGGCTGGTGAAGGGAAACCCTGCGAAAACATCTATCAAAATTAGTAAGAGCACTGACAGGTCATCGCGTCACACTAATATTTCAGTGTGACTTAGGCTTTCATCACAGTGATTAAAATCGTCCTGGTTTCGCCCTACAACAGCGCCATTTTCGACGCATGCAGCGAAGGCACATCGGTGACTTCGGGTGTCCATTTTCCCGAATGAAAGCTATTCGCCAACAAGTAGTTTGCGCTAGTACTTCGTTGCCTAATTGTTCACCCTATCTCGGAATCGCTGGCAGAGCTTGGCAGGTTCGCAAGATTGACCCCTCGAAAAGGTTGCTAACAGACCCTCGAGCGACAGAAAGCTGCATACCCCTTCGCGTATTACAACTCAGTAGTTAACGTGCGATCGAGGAGTTATTGGTCACGCTTCAGTCTACGAAAAGTTCTGGGTGTCTGTCGGGATCGCTGGTTTGCGGTGAGCCGAGACATTTCGTCCACTGTACGCCTACATTTATCTGTAGTTCCGCTGCAAATCGTGTCTTTCGCCTACATTTAGCGAAATTGTCACTTCCCCGAGTGCCCTCTGGATCGCCCCACAGCACCTGAACGCGCTCCCAAGGAGCCCAACCTGTTCCCAACCCCCCAGACCCGCTCTAGAGACCTTGCTGCCAAAGCCTGCGACAAGATGGTGGTCATCAAGCACATCAAAGTTCGTGGCAGCCTAGACAAAGAGGTTTGGGGCATCGCCACGTACTTGGGTGCCTTGGCTAGAGCATGGTACTTCAACATCACCTACGATGACGGCCAGGTCGTCCGTCAGACTACAGCTGGCCTCCGTAAACTCAACCCCCTCCCCACAGGAACTGTCAAGCCTACTCTTATTTTACCACCCCAGTGTTGGCATGCATCAACCCCTCATGCCAACACCCCACTCATGGCATCCTCATCGCTGAGCACAACCCTTCTTGCAGTATCTACAACCTTTAAAGTTGTATTCTGCACTACCACAGGAAATATATCATGTAAGCCGACACCGCCACGTCACGGTCGCCATGGCTGAGAACATGCCTTCTTCAGATTTCCCTGACTTCCCCACCATCTACATGGACCCATCAGTCCGGGCCGGGATCTACTCCTGCCTCCCACAAGACGGCAGTGCCTCAGCCTTCATATCACACCAATCACCACCCTACACGGGATATCCTGTCGTAGGCTGAAAACACCTCTGTTTCGGCCCCTGCTTCTACGGTGACACCGACAGCAGCTCAGGAGAAGTCTTCCAGCTCCCTTCAGAAACAGCAATTGCCTACGACCACCGCATCCTTTTCCTACAGGCTGCCTGGCTTTTCCAGCAAGGCATGCTGTTCCAGACCTTGCTAAAGTGGGAGGATGCTCAGCCCACTAGTCCTAGGCTTCCACACCGCACCCCTTCCAGCCCAACCACCCTCGCCGTTTCCCAGGACCAGCCTGGGACGCTGCAACACCTCTGACGTGTATGCCCCCTGATATGAGGCCCAGCGTCCAGACGTGTGGACGCTATGGGGACTACCCCACTACCCTTTTCCTGGACTACATTCAAGCACCCCCCCTGTCATGTACACTACACAGATCCCAGCTTTCTGTAACTACGTCACATCGTTGGGCGACCCTCTTAATAACTACACCATCCCATAGGGATCGTACATCCCCTCATACCAGTGTTTCCCCATTTACAGGCATGAGCAGCGCACCCACCTCTGCGTGCACATGTGCCACAGCAAAATTTGCTGATGATGATGATCATTTAATGATGATGGATCGTCCACAAGCCATGAAACGAGCACTGCCTCCTCTTGCCCACTCCACCCACATATCTGAGTACTTGGTACTGGGTATCTACCCTACCATACAGCTTTTAGCAGGTCTTTGCAGCGATTGGCTCGAGGAGACCCCACTCAGACCTTACAGTCAATTGCCAGGCCAGCCTTCTTACACATACACCACAGCTTCAGCATACTGTTCCCAGGTCTACTCAGCGCTGCCCAGGCCCAGTCCCCTCATAGGACTGACCTCCCCAGCAAGCCATTCCAAGTGACACAGCGTCTGTTCCACCACATCCGCAGGCTAGCAAACTTGATTTGGGCATACGACAACACACAAGTCAACACTCTCACCGTATGGAGAGTCATTCGCTTCCAGTCCGCACTCGTGGATGCCCACGCCACCGCACTGACTTTGCATCCAGCCATGTTCTTGACTGCCAGACTCCCAGCTGAGCCCGTATCAGACCTGCGCCTATATACAGATGACATCTCAGTGCCCTTTGACGCACTGGACTTAGCGCTCCTGCGACTGCCTTTCCCAGGGTCGTTCACTCCACTCCTGAACTTTCCCTTCTTCAGACAACAATCCCTCGCCATGTTACAGCAGGATGGTTTTGGACCTGACAGGGTGACCCCCGGCATCCCACAGCGCACAGCAGCCCAGGATATCCAGGCAGTATTTGGGGACTCTGCTCACCTAGGCAACTAAGCCTCGCTGACTTCTTCAGACAGCCTTACCTTGGATACCGTCTGGGTGGTTATGAGTGCAGTTGATTGCTATACTGCCAGACATATCTGCCTTATTTATTTCAGTGCATTAACACTGTACTTCCATATGTACTGCCCATGTACTTCCAGATGTACTGCCCCTTGTACTTGCACATGTACTGCCCATGTACTTGCACATGTATTGCGCACAGTACTTGCACATGTACTGCGCACAGTACTCTCATACGTACTGCATTACACCATGAACTTTTTGTTCCACTCCTTACTTACGTAGCTAGTGGATATGCGTCAAGAGACCGGCTACACATGGGTTTTTCATCATAGCCTTTCAGGGATACTAGACTAGACTAGCATCTACGGCGACGATTTTTACCATGCGGTTTCACTTCTATTTCAGATTCCATGGGGTTCTCTGTTTACTCTCGCAACCACCACCTTCTTTTTCATCTATTTCACTCCGTGAATAGGGGGGGGAAATACGTGTGGTGAGATGTAATAGACTTCCACATACCTACCCTCACACCTACCCATCGCACTTACTGCAGGGGGGGAGGGACTATATCTTTGCACAAACACCCAGTGAAGGAACGATACCTACCCTCACACCTACCCAGCAAACCAACTGCAGGGGGGGGGAAATTGTTACAATCACAATAAATACTTTAAATCACATAACCAAACCCACGCATGCTAGCCTATATATAGCTAGAGACAAGAAGGAGAGACTGAGATTTTTTTTTCCAGTCCTTCCAAATTTCTTATACCACTCTCTTCGTTACCACTTCTCATTTTTCACTATCTACCAATAGTGAAGGGGGGGAATCTCAGTGGTAACAGCTAATGCACCCTTAACACCCATCTAGCCGTGTCAGCTGTCACGCGCGAACGCGTGCCCAAACACTGCGTACGTAACACGCCAACCTGTCAGTACACGCTGTCGCAAGCGAACACCACGTGCCACACCACGTGCCAAGCGCAGCTACCCCGCAGCTGCGGCAATATATTCCCATATCCAATTGCAACCCGGTTGGCATCAGATGCCGGCCAGGACAGCATCATTTCACATCTCAATTCCTTAAGCCCTAAGCCATGAATGAGTTCGCGCCACAATAAAGAGAGCAGCGAGCTGAACACAACCCTCACTCGTCTTTTGTCTCTCAGGTGCGTTCAGGTAGTCTCCGAGTCGTGATGATGATGCTGCCTGTTGACAGACCTCATCTTGATTGCCCATTCAGCCTATTGTGAGCCGGCTGATCCCATCCATGCCCTTTGCTCGGTTACTAGCAGAGCTGCCCTTTGGCTAATGGGTATTGATAACACGTAACCATTCCACCTCCAGCAGCGAGGCCACCCGTGCCCTTTGCTCGGTTACTAGCAAAGCTGCCCTTGGCTGATTGGTATTGATAACACCTAACCATTCCAGCCTCCAGCAGCCGACAGAGCCCATCCGTGCTCTTGACTCGATAGCTTGCTAAAGCCGCCCCTGGTTGACTCGTATTAATAACTAGTAACCCTTTAGTAAGCCGATCGAACTTCCTTTGCCATTGATCAGTCGTGCAGCCACTCCAGCCGACTTTCTTCTTGCCCTTTTGAAGCCCGCTATTTACTTACTAGAGAGCTAGTCTTACGGCCAGTCAATAACCGACTGCGGCCTTCAATTAATTATTATCTACACTTATTATGTAACACTCACTCGTCTTTTGTCTCTCAGAACCCTCCCGGGAATTAACCCCCTCTGCGTCCGACCCCCGCTGTCGTCAAGGAACTCCAGACACCACTTTGGCCGCTGTCGTCTCTGCCCTACTGCTTCCCCGGACTCCCACGTCCAAGAACACTCAACGCCCAACCAAACGGTGAGAAACGCAACATGAGCCTCCACAGACGCCAGCCAGGGGGCCGGTACTTCTTAGTCAGCCTCCTTGTGGGCTATGTACTGTAAGATGTCAATGTAACATGAAGTAGCCTCTACTTCTCCCCAGTCGTATAGACTAGACTAGGCTGCTGCAACACTGCATGTAACCTCTGCATTTATGAACACACCAGCGGATTAATCATATCCATATCTCAGTTGGCCCTCTGTGCAGCCATCAATGCAGGGTGGACAGCGGCACAGGGTAGCCACTATGGTAGCCTGGGTGGGTGGGTGGGTGACCTAGACGGGCGGGTGACCTAGATGGACGGGTGACCATGGTGTGTACCCCCCTAGCTAGTAGTCGACCTCCTCCGATCCAGACTTCTCCTTTTTTCCCCCAATACTCTGTAAACTCTGACCTCAGCTCCGAGTCCTCCACTATCCGCTTCAGCTCAAGAATAGACTGCTGCATACCGGGGCTGGAGGCTTTGCTCAGCAGCTCTTCCAGCCGCTGAACAGCATGCGAGCCCAAGTTGAAAAACATATACAAAACCTCCCCCTAAAACCGCGCTTGGTTTGCGGCTTCCTCATAATTATTACCACATCCATACACCTCAGTCACGATCTTGTTCAGTAGAAGAGATGCGGAACTGTTGCTTGCATTACCTTGAAGCTCTTTCCGAACGACACCTTGACGGAAGTAGAATCCTTGGTCGGATACCAATGATACCACCACATCAATGCTGCAGGCACGTACGATGGCCCCGCTGTCACTTGGATATTCCGATGCAATACGCGCAAGCACATGCAGGATGCTGGTGTGTGCCGACACAGAGGAGCTCGAACGCATCAGCTGCACCAGTGCGTCAAAGCTACCGGCCGCATGCACTACCTCCCTTGCAACAACTAGCTGTTGCTGATGAAGTGAGTCCAAATGATTGCCTGCATATCCATCCTCGGGCATCCAAAGGAACTCCCACAGCAACCCTGCTGCTGCAGCCTGCACCAGCTCTGGCTGATCAGGGCTGAGAAATGACAGGACACGTGTGAGCAGCACCTGTCTGAGCTTTCCCATCCTCCTCACGTTCATGCTATCAAGCTTGTTGCGGGCTTCCAGGTGCACACCCAAAAGGTTCATCACCCCGATGAGCTCCACTGGTTTACGAGCCGGCTGGAGCAAGTCCAGAATGCTGTCATTGATGCGGAGCCTCTCTACCATACCAATGAGAAATTCATTTTTTTTTATGAAGTTCCCCTCGCCTTCTCCTCTAATAGACTCTGCTGAAGGGTAGCATCCATATAAGGTGCAGCCGGAATAAGACTTGGACAATGAGGCAGCCAGGGCCTGCAAGACACCTGCAACCTCAAAGATTGCAAAATACTCAGAAAAGTAACTGGGGCCCAAGTCTTGTTTCAAATCGCTTACAATACTTCCAATAGCAAAGGAATCCCAGTAAGATGAATCATGGAAGAGCTGGGTAGAACCCCGTTGTGTTTTGCTTGCTTGGCTTAAAACAAGCTTTGCGCTTCTGGAACAAGACCATACATAAAGAACCTGAGGATCTCATTAGAATGGCTCTTGAGGAATCTTTTGACTCCAACACTGGCTGGGTTCATGACTTGCGTTGTGCTCTCCACAAGCTAGGATCCAGTAAAAACATCAACATTTTGGAGGCTGTCGATGTCGAAGGTATTATGTCTGAAGTTTTTGAGTCATGGAGGTTTAAGTACCCAAGTGACACCAATGCAGTTAGAGACATCCCTGATGAGAGAAGGGTTGGCTTTAAACGCCTCCGATACCAAAAATGGTTCGCAGCCAACAGCAATGATGAGAATGGCTTGATTCCCTTTACATCCGCCTTACATAAGCAGGATCAGATTCGTTCTATAGCACAGTTTAGAATGGGTTCCCATTGGCTGAACACAGAAAGAATGAGGGTGGTGGATAGAGCACACATCCCTCGCTCAATGAGACACTGTCAAATGTGTGGGTTCCAAAAAACTGAGGATGAAATGCATATGTTTGAGTGCCCTTTTTATAATGATATTCGCCTCCGCTACCAGAATCTGTTTACAGATATTTATAGGCATGTCCATGAGGATACCGACTTAACCGTATGGAATGTGGAATTCTGCGATTCCACATTCAGAACCTTTATGAATGGAAATGGCACTAAGTCTTTTTGGAGCAACCTAGCCGACTATCTTTCTACTTGTAGAAGAGCAAGACAGGAAGCCCTGGACTGCTTAGTGGCACCGTAATTTATTATCCCTTTTTTTTCTTCTTGAGACTTCTCATTTGTTAGCTTCTTACCTCCGCCACTGTAAGTGGTTGAGATCTGGGTCCTGCTCTGAGGGGTTTAATACCTACGCCACCAAAACGGTGGTTGGGAGTTTGGTTTGTTTGTCCTCGACACACCCCTGATGTAATGGGGTTTTTTGCTTTGTGGGTGCTTTTTCTTTTTGTTTAAAGCACAGAGTCTCATACACCCTCGCGGTGTCAAGTAGACTTTAACATGTAATGTAATATAATGTAATGTAATGTAGCAGCTGGACGAGTACAGTGATCCTTTCCTCTTCCGATGCCCATCTTCCCCTGCCGCACGTCATTGTGTAAAAAGCAGCCTCTCTAGCCACATTGGAAGCTGTCTTGGAGCGCATCAAAGCCAGCAGCTGTGCATTAGCTGCATGCGGCAGTATCTTTCCACCGGCAGGAGTTCACATCAGATCTCCCTGCAAGGAGTGTCCACCATAGCCGTACCATTTATCACTCTCTACCATCCCTTTGTCACCTGATATCAGGAACAGCATTTTAGCAGTTGCTTCCTGAGGCACAGCAGATGAGCTGTGTGACAGAATTTCTATCAACCTTGGAATGATACGCACCGTAAACATAGAGCGGATGCTCTCAAGTGAATCTTTGTCCTCCCACTCACTGTATGCCTCAGAATTGTCCTCCTCCCACACGTGGCCTGCACCAGAATCCTCCCCCTCACTCTCCTCCCTGTCACCTCTCTCTTCAACTCCATATGACGGCTTGGGTTCGGATTGGCAAAACTCTGCAAAGGCTGGCCAAAGCATCGCCATTGGATCCGTCAGATCAGAACGTGGATCTTCCAAATACACGGCCATACGGAGCACTGACTGCTCCATTTGCTTCCATGCATCACCTTTCTTGCTTTGCTCTAGTTGATGCAGATTCCCTTGCTCCAGCTGCTGCATAGACTTGTATATTGATGTCTCCTCCATCTCCATGTCCCCTGCTCACAAGGATGGTGGGGGTGGGAATGATTAGAAGTGGTGGCCATGGTGGTATTCAATTCGACTTACAGCTTGTACAAGGTTTTCCAATAATAACAACTCGTACAAGGTTCTCCACTAACAGCTCATACAAGGTTCTCAAGTACCACCTTGTACAAGGTTCTGGATTAACAGCTCATACAAGGTTCTCGCCTAACAGCTCGTACAAGGTTATCCACTAACAGCTCATACAAGGTTCTCGACTAACAGCTCGTACAAGGTTCTCGACTAACAATTCGTACAAGGTTCTCGCCTAACAGCTTGTACAAGGTTCTCCAGTAACAGCTCATACAAGGTTCTCAAGTACCACCTTGTAGAAGGTTCTGGATTAATAGCTCATACAAGGTTATCCACTAACAGCTCGTACAAAGTTCTCAACTAACAGCTCGTACAAGGATCTCGACTAACAGCCCGTACAAGGTTCTCGCCTAACATCTTGTACAAGGTTCTCCAGTAACATCTCATACAAGGTTCTCAAGTACCACTTTGTACAAGGTTCTGGATTAATAGCTCATACAAGGTTCTCCACTAACAGCTCGTACAAGGTTCTCAACTAACAGCTCGTACAAGGATCTCGACTAACAGCTCGTACAAGGTTCTCGCCTAACATCTTGTACAAGGTTCTCCAGTAACAGCTCATACAAGGTTCTCAAGTACCACCTTGTACAAGGTTCTGGATTAACAGCTCATACAAGGTTCTCGCCTAACAGCTCGTACAAGGTTATCCACTAACAGCTCATACAAGGTTCTCGACTAACAGCTCGTACAAGGTTCTCGACTAACAACTCGTACAAGGTTCTCGCCTAACAGCTTGTACAAGGTTCTCCAGTAACAGCTCATACAAGGTTCTCAAGTACCAACTTGTACAAGGTTCTGGATTAATAGCTCATACAAGGTTCTCCACTAACAGCTCGTACAAAGTTCTCAACTAACAGCTCGTACAAGGATCTCGACTAACAGCTCGTACAAGGTTCTCGCCTAACATCTTGTACAAGGTTCTCCAGTAACAGCTCATACAAGGTTCTCAATTACCACTTTGTACAAGGTTCTGGATTAATAGCTCATACAAGGTTCTCCACTAACAGCTCGTACAAGGTTCTCAACTAACAGCTCGTACAAGGATCTCGACTAACAGCTCGTACAAGGTGCTCGCCTAACATCTTGGACAAGGTTCTCCAGTAACAGCTCATACAAGGTTCTCAAGTACCACCTTGTACAAGGTTCTCAACTAATAGCTCATACAGTGTTCTCAACTGACAGCTCGTACAAGGTTCTCGACTAACAGCTCGTACAAGGGTCTCGACTAAAAGCTCGTACAAGGTTCACGACTAACAGCTCGTACAAGGTTCTCCACTAACAGCTCATACAAGGTTCTCAAGTACCACCTTGTACAAGGTTCTGGATTAATACCTCATACAAGGTTCTCAACTAACAACTCGTACAAGGTTCTCGCCTAACAGCTCATACAAGGTTCTCCCGTAAAAGCTCATACGAGGTTCTCAAGTACCACCTTGTACAAGGTTCTGGAATAACAGCTCCTACAAGTTTCTCGACTAACAGCTCGTACAAGGTTCTCGATTAACAGCTCATACAAGGTTCTCGACTTACAGCTCGTACAAGGTTCTCCACTAACAGCTCATACAAGGTTCTCCAATAACAACTCATACAAGGTTCTCGACTAACAGCTCATACAAGGTTCTCAACTTATAGCTCATACAAGGTTCTCCACTAACAGCTCATACAAGGTTCTCACCTAACAGCTCATACAAGGTTCTCGACTAACAACTCATACAAGGTTCACAACTAACAGCTCATACAAGGTTCTCCACTAACAGCTCATACAAGGTTCTAACCTAACATTTCATACAAGGTTCTCAACTAATAGCTCATACAAGGTTCTCAACTAACAGCTCAAACAAGGTACTCAACTAACAGCTCATACATGGTTCTTGACTAACAGTTCATACCAGGTTCTCAACAAACAGCTCATACAAGGTTCTCCACTAAAAGCTCATACAAGGTTCTCGAGTAATAGCTCATACAAGGTTCTCCATTAACAGCTCATTCAAGGTTCTCCACTAACAGCTTAAACAATGTTCTCCACTAACAGCTCATACAAGGTTCTCGACTAACAGCTCATACTAGGTTCTCCACTAACAGCTCATACAAGGTTCTCCACTTACAGCTCATACAAGGTTCTCGACAAACAGCTCATACAAGGTTCTCGACTAACAGCTCATACAAGGTTCTCGAGTAACAGCTCATACAAGGTTCTCGCCTAACAGCTCATACATGGTACTCAACTAACAGCTCATACAAGTTTCTCGACTAACAGCTCATACAAGGTTCTTGACTAAAAGCTCATACAAGGTTCTCGACTAACAGCTCATTCAAGGTTATCGAGTAATAGCTCATACAAGGTTCTCCATTAACAGCTCATTCAAGGTTCTCCATTAACAGCTTAAACAATGTTCTCCACTAACAGCTCATACAAGGTTCTCGACTAACAGCTCATACTTGGTTCTCCACTAACAGCTCATACAAGGTTCTCCACTAACAGCTCATACAAGGTTCTCGACAAACAGCTCATACAAGGTTCTCGACTAACAGCTCATACAAGGCTCTCGAGTAACAGCTCATACAAGGTTCTTGCCTAACAGCTCATACAAGGTTCTCCACTAACAGATCATACAAGGTTCTCAAGTTACAGCTCAAACAAGGTTCTCAAGTACCACCTTGTACAATATTCTGGACTAACAGCTCATACAAGGTTCTTGACTAATAGCTCATACATGGTTCTCCACTAACAGCTCATACAAGGTTCTCGACTAACAGCTCATACAAGGTTCTCCACTTACAGCTGATACAAGGTTCTAGACTAACAGCTCGTACAAGGTTCTCGCCTAACATCTTGTACAAGGTTCTCCACTAATTGCTCATATAAGGTTCTCGACTAACAGCTCATACAAGGATCTCGACTAACATCTCATACAAGGTTCTCATCTAATAGCTCATACAAGGTTCTCCACTAACAGCTCAAACAAGGTTCTCGACTAACAGCTCATACAACGTTCTCGACTAACAGCTCATACAAGGTTCTCAACTAACAGCTCGTAGAAGGTTCTCGACTTACAGCTCGTACAAGGTTCTCCAGTAACAGCTCATACAAGGTTCTCAAGTACCACCTTGTACAAGGTTCTGGATTAACCGCTCATTCAAGGTTATCGCCTAACAGCTCGTACAAGGTTCTCGCCTAACAGCTCGTACAAGGTTATCCAATTACAGCTCATACAAGGTTCTCAAGTACCACCTTGTACAAGGTTCTGGATTAACAGCTTATACAAGGTTCTCGACTAACAGCTCATACAAGGTCCTTGACTAACAGCTCATATAAGGTTATGGACTAACAGCTCATACAAGGTTCTTTAGTAATAGCTCATACAAGGTTCTCCACAGACTTACAGCTCATACAAAGTTCTCCACAAACAGCTTATACAAGGTTCTGCACTAATAGCTCATACATGGTTCTCGACTAACAACTCAAACAAGGTTCTCCACTAACAGCTCATACAAGGTTCTCCACTAACAGCTCATACAAGGTTCTGACTAACAGCTCATACAAGGTTCTCCACTAACAGCTCATACAAGGTTCTCGACTAACAGCTCATACAAGGTTCTCCACTAACAGCTCATACAAGGTTCTCCACTTACAGCTCGTACAAGGTTCGCGACTTACAGCTTATACAAGGTTCTCGACAAACTGCTCGTACAAGGTTCTTGCCTAACAGCTCGTACAAGGTTCTCCACTTACAGCTCGTACAAGGTTCTCGACTAACAGCTCGTACAAGCTTCTCGACTCATAGCTCGTACAAGGTTCTCGACTAACAGCTCGTACAAGGTTCTCCACTTACAGCTCGTACAAGGTTCTCGACTAACTGCTCGTACAAGGTTCTCGGCTCATAGCTCGTACAAGGTTCTCTACTAACAGCTCGTACAAGGTTCTCCACTTACGGCTCATACAAGGTTCTCGACTTAGAGCTCATACAAGGTTCTCGACTAACAGCTCATACAAAGTTCTCCACTAACAGCTCATACAAGGTTCTCCACTAACAGCGCATACAATATTCTCCACTAACAGCTCATACAAGGTTCTCGACTAACAGCTCATACAAGGTTCTCCACTTACAGCTCGTACAAGGTTCGCGACTTACAAGCTTATACAAGGTTCTCGACAAACTGCTCGTACAAGGTTCTTGACTAACAGCTCGTACAAGGTTCTCCACTTACAGCTCGTACAAGGTTCTCGACTAACAGCTCGTACATGGTTCTCGACTCATAGCTCGTACAAGGTTCTCGACTAACAGCTCGTACAAGGTTCTCCACTTACAGCTCGTACAAGGTTCTCGACTAACTGCTTAACAAGGTTCTCGACTCATAGCTCGTACAAGGTTCTCTACTAACAGCTCGTACAAGGTTCTCCACTTACGGCTCATACAAGGTTCTCGACTAAGAGCTCATACAAGATTCTCAACTAACACCTAATACAAGGTTCCCGACTAACACCTCGTACAAGGTTCTTGACTAACAAATCGTACAAGGTTCTCGACTAACAACTCAGTACACATTACACCCCAAGTATTACCTATGATCTGGCACAAAAGCTTCAAGGCCTGCAATGGCTTGAAAGTTTCCGCTGGCTTCCATGTGAAGTAGCTGTACACACACCACACAGCATCTTGACTTGACCAGGCCTACAACACCAGTTAGTGGCTTAAGTTTTCTGTTGTGGTGGTAGGTGGGGTGTGTGTCAATGTTTTTTTTCCACCAAAAAGCAGCAGCTTCTAGGCAGCTCCCCTAAATGGCTATTCTGCCAGAGCTAATGCAAACTAGAGTGTATGGAAGCCGGCAGAATCCTCTAGCGAAACTCTAAATCTTGGGGCTTAGACTAGTGACTGGCTCATGGAGCTGCTTAGAAGCTGCTGCTCGTAGCGGAAAAGAAAAGTTATAAGAAAAATTGCGGAAAGTGTTGGTTATCAGAGCGGCAGGTGGCACCAGAATCAAGTGCAGCGGATCGAAGCCAGGGTTTACGACAGGGCCAGGGGCCAGTAAGACCCAGGGTTGGAACGTGCAAATAAACAGACACTCAGACAACGGGGTGACTCTGGGGGCTCCCGTCCTCGGGCAGCGGGGGGCTACGCCACAAAACCAATGTCTTACCTGGTAGATCGTCAGAGCCTCTTCCTGGAGGTAGTTGGCCAACCAGGTCTTGTCAGGATTTTCAGTCATGGACCTGGTCTTCCACACACGCACTGCATCGCTGCACACCAACGCGACATCCTCAACCAAGGTGTCACCTGAGTGCATGGTGCCGAGCTTCAGACAGCGCTCTCAGTCTTTCAGGATGTCTTCCATCCTTTGAGGCATGTCCTTTGGGAACAGCTTGGACCTGACAAAGATTGATCAAAGTTGCTAAAGGTTGCTAGAGGTTGATAAGATGACTTCCATCCTTTGAGGCATGTCCTTTGGGAACAGCTTGGACCTGGCAAAGGTTGACAAAGGTTGATAAAAATTGACAAAGGTTGATAGAGGTTGATAAGATGACTTCCATCATTTGGGGCATGTCCTTTGGGAGCAGCTTGGACCTGGCAAAGGTTGGCTAAGGTTGACAAAAGTTGAAAAATGTGGACAAAGGTTGCTAGAGGTTGACAAGGATGACTTCTATCCTTTGGGGCATTTCCTATGGGAACAGTTGGGACCTGACAAAGTTGATCAAGGTTGCTAGAGGTTGAAATAAGTTGACAAAGATGACATCATCCTGTGGGGCATGTCCTTTCGGAACAGCTTGGACCAGACAAAGGTTGGCTAAGGTTGACAAAAGTTGAAAAATGTGGACAAAGGTTGCTAGAGGTTGACAAGGATGACTTCTATCCTTTGGGGCATTTCCTATGCGAACAGTTTGGACCTGACAAAGTTGATAAAGGTTGCTAGAGGTTGAAAGAGGTTGACAAAGATGAAATCATCCTGTGGGGCATGTTCTTCAGGAACAGCTTGGACCTGACAAAGGTTGGCAAAGGTTGATGAAGGTTGACAAAGATTTATAAAAGCTGGCAAAGGTTGATACAATTTGACAAAAGTTGATAGAGTTTGAATAAGATGACTCCCATCCTTTGGGGCATGTCCTATGGGAACAGCTTGGATCTGACAAAGGTTGACAAAGATTGATCAAGCACACACACGCACTAGCACACACACGCATATCTCACCAGTAGATGTCTTTGGAAGCCTCCAGCTTATTACCACTGATGATGGAATCCACAACCATTCCAATCCACACCTGCAGAGTGAGCAGCAGAATGGTCATCATCATCACCACCGACATCTTAATCATCATCACCACCACAAACACCATCTTCATCATCATCAAGATCACGGAGTGAATCTATCTATCTATCTATCTATCTACCTATCTATACTACCCACAAACACCACATCCACACAAACAGCCCACCAACCCAGCCCACCTGTAGTGGTAGCCAGTGGTGCAGCTGCTCCCCCCAGCTATGTCGAGCCAACCTCTCAGCCAACGTCCACACCCGGCCAAAGTACTCTCGCCCGGCATAGCGCTGTGACTCAACAATCTGCGTGATGGCCCACGCTGCCAGTTTGGCATCCTCGTCAGCATCATCGTTGGAATCGCTCCTTTCCACCAGCAGATCTGCGACATTATGCAGCAAGGCCTTCACCAGCCCTCCTCCTTCCAAACTCTTGAAATCTGGCACAATCGCCATCACCCTCGACCGTGCATAGAACACCTTGCTGCGTTTCACCTCGAGCATGCTGTCAGCAGAGTACTGGGGCACACAACACCAGTCAATCCACACATGCTTCATGCTACGGGCCTTAGCAAG
The DNA here is from genome assembly GCA_022414725.1 of Microglena sp. YARC. Lineage (NCBI taxonomy): Eukaryota > Viridiplantae > Chlorophyta > Chlorophyceae > Chlamydomonadales > Chlamydomonadaceae > Microglena > Microglena sp. YARC. Next base: position 11,269,712 of record CM039467.1, read on the forward strand.
CCTGGCTAGCTCTTTCACTATGTTCAGCTGGTCGTCTGACATAGGGGAAAACCCTGCTTCCCACTCTCCCGGCTTGGGCTTTTGCTTGTTCCACCTCCAGCTGATGACAAGCACTTCATTCCAAAAGCTGTCTGTGGTTTCTCCATACGGTACGTTGCAGCGGCTTTCTGTCGGGACGTCCTCGTATCTGTGCAGCATGGATTAAACATGGATTACACATTTATGATATTTCTATGTACCGTACTCATCACAAGCACTCCATTCCAGAAGCTGTCTGCAGTTTCTCCTTAGGGTTCGTCGCAGCGGCTCCCTAGTGGTACGTCTTTTTGTCTGAAACAAACACAATTCCGACTGACATCTGGATCGGACAACGTTTTGATTATGCGATCCCAAACCTGTCTTCCTGCTTCCCCCAACCCCAACCCAACCCAACTCATCCCCCCTCCAGCACGTACCTTAAAAGCTGTGGCCACTTCAACAAAGCATCCAGCTTGATGACCCTCATGGGCGCATCACGCACATCCTTAGGCATACCAGAATCCACATTTTTAATGAACTTGTCTTGCTTTTGAAGCGAAATCGAGTCATCTCGGAATGTCTGCTGTACCGGCAAGCTGGTCTTCACAGAGGCCTCTTGCTCAGCCAGAGTCTGAGCTTCAGTAGCAGCATGTTTCGAAGAGCCACAGCCCATCCTTGGACTGGTTTAGAAGAGCCACAGGCCTGTATGGCCGTATGGGTGGGGGGTGGGGTGTTTGTGTGTGTGTGGGGTGGGGGGTGGGGGGGGCCGGTACCTTCCTCTCAGGTCCACTACGATATGACGACAGCCTACCTGCCACACACACACACACTAAAAACGAATCCTTTTTTTCCACAGCCCATCCTTGAGACAGGTTTGGAAGAGCCACAGCCCATCCTTAGACTGATGTGATTCTGGGAGTGTTGCGGTAGTGCTTCAAGCTGCAAGCGCACACCCACGAAGTAAGGTAAGAAATGCACCATGTAGTGTATGGGAAAAGACATCAGCTGTGCTGACCTGGACATCATATCTCCTGTATCACAGCTCGCAATCACCCCCTCGCTATTCGTCCTGATAACTTCCACGTCACACATCAATCAAGGCTTGAGGCTCGTCTCTCTTCTCGGCTCACCCTTCCATTCTCGCTAGTTTTCAGTCACTGGTAGCCTAGTTTGCCTTTCACGCCGTGACGTCTCGCCCGTCACACTGGCACAGAAGTCAGTTGTCTTATGTCCGAAGAGAGGCCTACACAACTTTGCCACCCTAGTCATTCTTTTACCGTGTACTCCAGTGTTGCCTGATAACTTGCGATGCTCACGTCACAGTCTCTCAGCTGCCGAATCGCATACGGAAACGCTAGCTTCTCAGTAGCGTAGTGCAGATCGCGACGAGCGGGAGGTTGACTTGTGCACATTCACTACTAGCACATTCTCTCGGTTCAATGCCAAAGCGTACGGTCCAAACATGGCTGGCAATGATATTCCAGTGCGTTCTATGCTTGGATTCTTATAGGGGCATCTTGTCGCTCCTTGGCTATATGCTCAGGTAGTCCGAGGCCCTGAATCAGATTGCCTATGATTCTGGTTCTCTTGCCTTTTGATGACGACTAGTTTCCTCGCTCGTGCCTGTCTCCTCAGGTCTGCGCGATCGTTCAATACAGCGCTACGCCTCACATCACAGAGCAAGCGAGCATCATCACTGAAAGTACGAGGCTCGTGGTCGACTCGACACTGGCGACAAATCAACTAACCTGAAGAGCAGCTTGAGAGGCAGCAGATGCAGGAAGGCGTTAGTTCACCCAGAACGATTAGGTCGATCGACTAAGAGCGGCGTAAATGATCATCATGTCCAGTTCCGACAGTTTTCGCTACTATGAGTGACAGCTGTACTACTAGGACACGAGTGCCTCATTGGCATCTGAATCAGATGCTAATAAGGCACTCGTGTCCTAGTAGTACAGCTGACAATAATGCATGTCCCGGGAGGAGAACAGATTACCCAGAGGTTCCACAAATCCACCACCAAGGTGTCGGCTATGGTCTTACGATTAGGGGCAAGTTAGTGTTGATCAGACCCGCACCCCGCCTGTGTACCGCGACCTTCTGGGGAGGATCGAACCCCCCCGTTTTCCTCCCGGGCCAGGCATTGTTGTCAGGTGTACTACTTGGACGCAAGTGCCTTATTAACATCTGATCAGATGTCAACGAGAGACTCGTGTCCTAGTAGTACTGCTGACAATGAGTGGCTCATATTACAGTGCCTCGTTACCGCCCTTGATTAAAGGAGCAAACTACGGACGTCACAAGTACATTTCCGGATCTGTCCAAGGCGTTTGACATTACAGAGAGACCCAATCAAACTATGGGCGAGGGCCCTCGCGAGGGTAGATGCACTTGGGGACGCGTGAAGCGGCCCTTGCGGCCTACCATGCTAGGATATACCCTAGGGTGCAAGTGCGTACGTACGAGGTTCCCGTTGGAGGCTGGAGGCTGGAGGTGGTAACCCGGTGCCGGTGGTAATGGCTGCGTGTGTATCTGATTTGCCAAGCTGTGTAACGGAAAGAAATAGCCGGCGAGGGCAGTGTGGTGGCCTGGCTACACATTATCCTTCACCCAACTCAATGACTTCCGGGAGTTCCTGGCGCTCCTGGAGTTCGGGGGAGCAGGAGCTCCAGGAGTGAGGGGGGGCAGGATCGCGGATCGAGGGGGGGGGGGGGGGGGGGGGGGGGGGGGCAAGACTATGGAGCCCTGAACGCGTGGGGAGCAAGGGGGCAAGGGGCGGGGACAGCACTTTTTTTAGGTTAAATAGTCTCGTTAGGGTTTAGGGTTTACGAGCCCAATTTAGCTTTCACTGGTTAAGATAGCTAGCAGCCGTACCGTATTCTGGGTCGGAGGGAAGTAATGCAGCTGAAGTTACAAGGCAAAACAGACGCTTTTCCAAGGCCACTCTTATATGTATTGTTGTAACCGATTTTACCACATCATCGGACATCAACAACATTAAAAATGCAGAGAATTAGCTTGTCATACACTCGGCCAAATGAGTAAATGAGATCAACCTGTTGTTAGACCGCACTTTATTTTATTGTCGGCCGGTTCCTTTTTAAAGAACCGCATGACTGTGCGGCCTGTTCTACCTACCCTGGTACAAAAGCTCTTACTCAGACCCAGCTCACTGATACCCTGCTCACAAGGTTTGGCCTTGCGATGTCCAAGCCCACAAGTCCACAACAGGGTACTTCAAATGGCCTAATTGGCCAGCGCTTTAGCGCACTTGAAAACAAAAAAACTGCGCTTTGAAGTGCAAAAAGCGCAAAAATTGCTTGCAGCGCCCACAAGGGGTTGCAAAAAACTGCGCTTTAAGCGCAGAGGGGGTCAAAAAGTCAGCGTTCAAAAGCGCAAAAGCGTGCGCTTTGAATTACCCTGGTCCACAACCATACCCATGAGCCCTGGTGTGGCGCTGAAAAAAATGATTCCGACCTTCCTGGTACTACTACCAGTATCCATCAGTACAGTTCACTTGTTGGTGTATTGCTGTATTTGTCGGCCCCGACATTACTGTTGTAGTCTCAGTTTTGACCTGCTATATGTCGCGCGTTGTGACAGCTGAGATGAGGGTCCCAAGTGGCCTCACGCACGTGGGTGTCATGTAGTTATTCAGCTACTAATTAGTACCCTGGCAAATAAGCTGCCTTCTACTACTTAAAACAGCTGACAGTGCTGTGCTACTATCTTCTACACTTCCCACTTCTTTGTAATTACATCATCTTCCCTTTATGATCCAACTTCTTGTCCTACCTCCAACCAGTGAAAGGCCGCACTACTGCATGTTTTAAAGTACCTCGGATCAACCAAGAAGCTTGGTTTGGTCTACAATGATACTTCTAAAACTAAGATGCGTGCTTATTGTGATGCGAGCCATGCTGCTGATATTGACACGCTCCTCAGTTTTTTTTGCTAGCTTTTTACTCAGAGCTCCAAATGGTATTCTGAGACCACCATTGAGATTTTGTTCACAATGACAGTTCATTGGCACCACTTCAGACCCAGGGGGGGGGGGGGGGGGGGGGGGGGGGGGGGGGGGGGGGGGGGGAGGGTGGATAATGTGGGTGGGTATGGTGGGCGAGTATGAGTGGTATGGATAGGTATGGGTGGGTGAGTATGAGTGGTATGGATGGGTATGGATTGGTGGGTATGGGTGGGTGAATGGGTGAGTATGGATGTTATGGATGGGGACCGGTATGGATGGGTGGGTATAGGTGGGTGAATGGGTGAGTATTTTGACCATCACACAAATGCACAATGCCTGTCTGGGAATTCTGAGGATGCCACTGTGTGCGCCCAAGAAAACATATGTAATTTTGAAGTCGTGCCTCTTAATTATATTTAGGGGGGGGGGATTACAATGGTCTAGTGGTAGACCAGATTGCTAAGGAACGAAGAGTCGGGGGTTCGACTTCCCCTTCGGTCGCTCTTGGCGTTGCAGGTCGTCGTCAACCGCGATGGTAGCTTGTCCAGTTGAGGTAGGAGACCGCTCCCCACCCGCGTGCGACGGGCTCCCTTAATACCACGCCCCACCAGGCGTTATCATTACTTTTTAGGGGGGGGGGGGGGGGGGGGGGGGCGGGGTAAACCTCAGGTTTCTTAGGGATGACACTGGATGACAGTTTTGTTTACTCCTGAACCAGCCTGAACAAAGCCGTGATTATCTTGGCCCCTGATCTTGACTCTACGAGCGCCGAGCGTCTTGGACGTCCGTGGACGCTGGCGTGGACGCGTACAGGCTGTTGGTAACAGACTCCAACCAAATGCCACATGGGCACAAGGAGGGCGCCCCAAAACCTCCATCGCGATTTCCATATTGCTATTTCAGACTGCGGACGATCGTCCCGTCCACACCAGTCATCATGCACGTAAAATCAGCTGCGTCCTATGGTTCTCAAATATTATCCAGGTGAACTTAGCGCGCTTGAGGTGTCCAACCAAGTCTCACGGCAAAGTATCGGCAGTTGCTCAAAAATCGTCATAATTTCTTTCAATTCAGGCGCATTCCCACAGCTCCTCGGATTGTGCGCACGCCAGATAGCTTTCGACCCAGCGTCCAGGTAGGCTGCTATACATCTGAAAACCAAGTTGGTTTCTCGCGACCCTGTTCCCTGCTGACGGGTTTCCCCAGTACTTGCGATTAATTATTCGCAGATTTTGAACCCTCGACATATTGCTGCTGCTCGTCCGAGGCCAGATGTGCGATCAAACGCTGCTGGGACCGAGACTCCTCCCACTGCGCGTAAATTCGATGCTCTACCCACAGAAGCACCGACCGATGTGGAGTATGATGCGATCATCATAGGCAGTGGTATGGGAGGACTAGCGACAGCAGCTAAGATGGTCGAGAAGGGAGCCAACGTCCTGGTGTTGGAAAAGTAAGTCTTCCCTGATGAAGGTAGTTGGTTAGGGTTGACTTGTTGGTTAACTCGTACATTGGTTTTATAGTTAATGTGTTAGTGCTGCGGGTTAGCCATTTTGATTCTTGACATGGTCCACCAGCCTTCAGGCTGCCCAACTTAAGCTGGCAGAGTAAACATGGGTAGTACACACACTAGCACTTAGTATATAATGCAGCCGCATGTGCTGATATGGTTGGTCTTGAGGAGGGGCACTATGCTCATATCTATCCCACACTCCTGATTTCAGAATGCAATTACATGTGTGTGGACGGTCAGTGTCAAATGAACCAGGGGACTTCCAAACACTACAACACTCATGAGCACAAACTGGATAAACATGGGTTTAGACGGTCAGTATCGATTGAACAATGCCACTTCCAAACAATACAACAACACTCATGAGCACAACAGGCAGTCCCTCGTGTGTAGATGGTCAGTGTCGAATGAACAAAGCCACTTCCAAACACTACCACAACACTCATGAGCACAACAGGCAGTCACATGGGTGTAGACGGTCAGTGCTGAATGAAGTAGGCCACATCCAAACACTACACCAACACATTCATGAGCACAACAGGCAGTCACATGGGTGAAGACGGTCAGTGCTGAATGAAGTAGGCCACATCCAAACACTACTCCAACACTCATGAGCACAACAGGCAGTCACATGGGTGTAGACGGTCAGTGCCGAATGAAGTAGGCCACATCCAAACACTACACCAACACATTCATGAGCACAACAGGCAGTCACATGGGTGTAGACGGTCAGTGCTGAATGAAGTAGGCCACATCCAAACACTACACCAACACTCATGAGCACAACAGGCAGTCACATGGGTGTAGACGGTCAGTGCCGAATGAAGTAGGCCACATCCAAACACTACACCAACACACTCCTGAGCACAACAGGCAGTCACATGGGTGTAGACGGTCAGTGCTGAATGAAGTAGGCCACATCCAAACACTACACCAACACACTCCTGAGCACAACAGGCAGTCACATGGGTGTAGACGGTCAGTGCCGAATGAACAAAGGCACCTTCAAACACTACAGCAACACCCATGAGCACAACATGGGTTTAGACAGTCAGTATCGATTGAACAATGCCACTTCCAAACAATACAACAACACCCATGAGCACAACAGGCAGTCCCTTGGGTGTACACGGTCAGTGTCGATTGAACAAAGGCACTTCCAAACACTACAACAACACTCATGAGCACAACAGGCAGTCACATGGGTGTCGACGGTCAGTGTCGATTGAACAAAGCCACTTCCAAACACTACAGCAACATACTCCTGAGCACCAAGTGCAAACGTATATGGTTTTTGGCACCCTTTTTGCACCTCCAAATCCACAGTGAGAAGGGTATGGTGTAGCCTCGACAATTGTTCATCCCTCCAGGCACGACATCGTTCTTGCACCTCTACAGCACCCCTCCCACCCAGAATGCACCTTAATAATCCCAATGCAAGGGTGATGAGGGGATGGTGAAGCCTCGACAAGCATTCATCCCTTCGCACACAATATTTCTTTTTGAGGCACCTCACCCCACTGTTTTTTGTGCAACGTGACGCCATTCCGTTGCTGCATGGCGGCGCATGGGTCCGGCTTAACTAGTCAGAAATGCCCGCCCGAACCTCCCAGGCTCCACGATTTGAGCTACACGAGGTTTGGGGGCAGCGCGTCGCACTGGGGTCACACCGAGTCGCTCAATTTGCGATGCGTCGCACGAAAAGAGAAACAGTGCATCATCCCTGGTGGCAGGGCCGGCCACTTTAGATGTCAAGGCTATGCCTCTAATTTAACTGTGTTTCGGAAACATGCTTATAAAATATAACGAAACCAAGAACGAAACCAGCCTTTACTGAACCTTGTGTCGACATGCATATTTGTTTTTAGCTATCTCATCCCTGGTGGCAGAGCCGACCATTTCAAGCGTGAAGGCTACACCTTTGACGTCAGCTCCTCCATGACATTCTGATGTGTTTGACCAGGGCACCACACATCAGTGTGCGTATACCTTCAAAACACTGCTTGTTTAATTCCCTGCTGTTCCCTTATCATCATTACCCACCCTGCCTCAGGCATCTCATCCCAGGCGGCGTTGTTTTGGTGTCGGCTCCTCCATCATGTTCTGATTTGTTTGACTAAGGCACCACACATCAGTGTGCTTATACCTTCAAAACACTGCTTGAATACTTCCTGGCTGTTCCCTTATCATCATTACCCACCCTGCCTCAGGCATCTCATCCCAAGAGGCGTTGTTTTGTTGTCGGCTCCTCCATGGTGTTCTGATTTGTTTGACTAGGGCTCCACAAATCAGTGTGCTTATACCTTCAAAACACTGTTTGTGTCAGCACTTGACGTCATCATATACTTCCTTGCTGCTCCCTTATCATCATTATCCACCATGCCTCAGGTATCTCATCCCAGGTGGCAGCGCCGGCTGCTTTAAGCGTGAAGGCTACACCTTTGTTGTCGGCTCCTCCATGATGTTCTGATTTGTTTGACTAGGGCACCACACTTCTGTGTGCTTATACCTTCAAAACACTGCTTGTGTCAGCATTTGCTGTCATCATATACTTCCTTACTGCTCCCTTATCATCATTACCCACCATGCCTCAGGTATCTCATCCCAGGTGGCAGCACCGGCCACTTTAAACGTGAAGGCTACACCTTCGATGTCGGCTCCTGCATGATGTTTGGATTCGGAGACAGAGGCACCACACGTCTGTGTGCTTGTAACTGCAAAACACTGTGTATATACTTCCTTACTGCTCCCTTATCATCATTACCCACCATGCCTCAGGTATCTCATCCCAGGTGGCAGCGCCGGCCACTTTAAACGTGAAGGATACACCTTCGATGTCGGCTCCTCCATGATGTTTGGATTCGGAGACAAGGGCAGCACCAACCTGATCACCCGCGTGCTCAAATCTGTCAACCGTTCCCTGGAGACGGTTGCCGACCCTTCCCAGGTCATCTACCACCTGCCTAAGTCGGAGGCACACCCTGATGTGAGCAAGGGGTGGCTTGACTTGGTTTGTGTTGGGTTAGGCCGGTTTGTGTTGGGTTTGGTTGTGCTGAGTTGAATTGGGGTGGTATGGTTTGGGTTGGGTTGGAGTCGACCGGTCCCTGGAGACAGTTGCCGATCCCTATCAGGTCATCTACCACCTGCCTAAGTCCGAGGCACACCCTGATGTGAGCAATGGGTGGCTTGGCTTGGCTTGGCTTGTGTTCGTTTTGGTTGGGCTGAGTTAGATTGGGTGGTATGGGTTGGGTTGGGTTGGAGGCGACACGGTCCCTGGAGATAGTTGCAGACCCCTATCAGGTCATCTACCACCGGCTTAGGTCGGAGGCACACCCAGATGTGAGTAAGGGATGGCTTGGTTTGTGTTGGTTTTTATTGGGCTGAGTTGAATTGGGGTGGTATGGGTTGGGTTGTGTTGGAGTGTCGACATGGTCCCTGGAAACAGTTGCCGAACCCTATCAGGTCATCTATCACCGGCCTAGGTCTGAGGCACACCCAGATGTGAGTAAGGGGTGGCTTGGCTTGGTTTGTGTTGGTTTTTATTGGGCTGGGTTGAATTGGGGTGGTATGGGTTGGGTTGTGTTGGAGTGTCGACATGGTCCCTGGAAACAGTTGCAGACCCCTATCAGGTCATCTACCACCTGCCTACGTCCGTGGCACACCCAAATGTGAGCAAGGGGTGAGCTGGGTTAGTGATCTGGGTTAGTTTGGTTTCTATTTGGTTCATTTTGGTCGGTATGTGTTGGTTGTGGTTGGGCTGTGTTGAATTGGGTAGGGTTGGAGTGAGCAAGTCCATTGAAACAGGTGCAGACCCCTATCAGGTCATCTACCACCTGCCTGAGTTCGAGGCACATCCAGATGTGAGCATGGGGTGGTTTGGCTTGGTTTGGTTTATGTTGGGTTAGGTTGGGCTGAGTTGGGTTGGGGTGGTATGGGTTGGGTTGGGTTCGACTCGACATGGGTTATGGGAACAGTTGCAGACCCCTCCCAGGGCATCTACCACGTGATCCAAGCGAGCCTGAGCATGTGCGATGTTTATTTTATGCCCATTATTGCAGGTTCTGGAGGTGAAAGTGCACTACGAGTATGGATTGGGTTGGGTTGAATTCGTTTGGTTTGGTTGTTTGGGCTGAGCCCTGTGTTAGGCTGATCCAAGCGTGCCTGAACTGCTGAACACGTGCACTGTTTATTTTGTGCTTATGTGTGCAAGGACTGGAGGTGGATGTGCACTTTGAGTATGGGAAGTTCATTGATAATCTTGTGGCTGGTTTCCTCTTGTTATTAACTCCTCCTCCTCCCCATCATCATCATCGTCATCATCACCATCATGTGTGCAGGGTCTGGAGGTGAACGTGCACTTTGAGTATGAGAAGTTCCTTGAGAATCTTGTGGCTAGCTTTCCACATGAGGAGGAGGGGATTCGTGCGTTTTATGGCCAGTGCTGGAAGGTGAGGCTTCAACCAGAACATACAGATTCACTCACACAAAAAACACACAAACACACAAACTCACACAAAGAGAGAAGAAACAAAGCATACATAAAAAAAACATAAACACACAAACTCACACAAAGAAAGAAGAAACAAAGCATACACAAATAAACACTAACACACAAACTCAAAAATAACAAATACATAATCCAGAAATTGCATTATTGTATATACATTATTTATGATACATCTCTAATTACATATGAGGAGGACGGGATTCGCGTTTTTATGGCCAGTGCTGGAAGGTAAGGCTCACACAGACACACACACGAACTCACAAACACACAAACACACTAACACAAACTCATAAGCGCACAAACACACAAACACACAAACTCACAAACTCACTAACTCACAGACTCACACACACACACACACAAACAAATACACACACACAAACACACACACACAAACTCACAAACACACACACACACAAAGAAAGAAGAAAAAATATAGACACTCATTATGTATATAGCAACAATCATATATTTATACATTATGATACATTTATATTATCTTAACCCACATGAGGTGGAGTGGATTCGTGCTTGTTATGGCCAGTGCTGGAAGGTAAGACTTTACCTGGAACATACAGATTCACTCACACGAACACACACACACACACAAACACACACACACACACACACACACACACACACACAAACACACACACAAACACACACACACACACAAAAATAACACACACACCAACACACACACACACACACACAGCACACAAACACACACAACACAAATACACACACACACACACACACACAACACCACACACACAGCACACACACACACACAACACTGACACAAACACACACACACACACAACAACACAACCCAACACACACACACACACACACACACACACACAACACACACACACACACACACACACCACAACACACACACACACAAACAACACACACACACACACACACACACACAAACACACACCACACACGACACACACACACACACACAAACACACACACACACACACACAAACACACACACAAACACAACAAAACACCACACACAAACACACCCACACCACCACACACACAAGTTCACCAACACACACACACATATGCAAACACACAACACACAACACACACACACACACCACACACATCACACAAACCACACACTACAAACACAATAACAACAACAACACACAAACACACAGCAGAACAAACACACACACACACACACCACACACACAACACACACTCATAGCCTTGCCACAACACACACACACACAAAACAACACACACACATAACACACACACAATACACACAGCACCACACACACACACACAAACAACACAACACATTCACCAACACACAACACACACACACACACACACACACACCACACCACACACACACACACAACACAATCACACACACAGACCCATACACACACACACACAGAAACACACAACATGTATGTCACTGGACTGTCACACCAACCAGAACATCACACAAACTACACACAGCACACACAGTCACATCAAACTACAACAAACAACACACAAACACACAAACACACACACACACAAACACACACGAACACACACACAAACACACACAAACACACAACACACAACACACAAACACACACAAGACAAACACACAAACACACACACACACACAGCACACACACATACCACACACAAACAAAAACACACACAACACACACAGCAAACACACACACAACCACACACACACACACACACACAAACACACACATTACACAACACACATCACACACACAGCCACACACACAAACACACACAACAACAACAGGCAAACACACACACACACAAACACACACACACAGAACACACACACACACACACAAAACACACACACACACACACAAACACACACGCACAAACACACGCACACACACACAAACACACACACAAACACACAAAACGCACCACATGAAGAAACAAAAAGAAAGACACTCATGTGTGAAACAATCATACATGTACATAATGATACATTAATATTTAAATAGACACTCATGTGTGACGCAATTGTCAAATAATACATTAATATGTATCTTAGCCCACATGAGGAGGATGGGATTGCGTGCTTTTATGGCAGTGCTGGAAGGTGAGGGCTTTACCTGGAAGATACAGATTCACTCACACATACACATACCATAATACACACCCATACACAACACACAAACTCACAACCACATATACCAATACATAATTAATTATTATTGCGTTATTGTGTATACATTGTTTATCATATCTCTCTTATTACACATGAGGAGAGAGGGATCCGTATTTTCAATGGCCAGTGCTGGAAGGTGAGGCTTTACCTGGAACATACAAACAAAAAACCCGAATACACAAATACAACACAACACACACACTAACACAAAGTCACAACAAACACACACACAATCGCACAAACACACAAACCATACAAACACAAACACACATACCCCCCCCCCCCCCCCCCCTTCCACCTGCTTCACGACACACACACTTTACACACAGGTCACAACTCACATATTCTTTTGATGCACTGAACACCATTGAGCTCCAAGGAGCTTGGAAAGACAGTAATAACACTGCACTACTGGTATTGAGTTTCAGAAATGTTATCACGGGGGGTTGGCAACCAGATTAAACCAAATCCCCCCCCCCCCCCCCCCCCCCATGCACACACACACACACACACACAGATCTTTGATGTGCTGAACACCATTGAGCTCAAGAGCTTAGAGGAGCCTATATACGCCGCACTACCCTACCCGGCCCTACCCCCCCCCCCCCCCGTAACACACACATCCCCACTCTCAAAACACACACACCTCAACACACACACACAGAGTCTTCGATGCACTGAACACCATTGAGCTCAAGAGCTTGGAGGAGCCTAGATACCTGCTCAAGGAGTTTGCAAAGCATCCGGGGGCTTGCCTCACTCTAGCCCAGTTCGCCACCACTAACACAGTGTGGGTTAATGTTTTTATTGCTGACAGAAATCACCCCCCTCCCCCCTCCCAGGCACTCTAGCCCGCAAAGTACTTCACAACTCCCCCCCACCCCCCAACCCCCCCCCAACCAGGCACCTAGCCCGCAAGGAAAATCAACTACTCCCCTCACCCCAACGCCACCACCTTGTCGCCCAAACCCACTCCACCCATCCCGATTGCTCCCAACCCACAACTCCACCAGAACCCCCCCCCCCCCACCCCCCCAACCAAATTAACCTCACCCTCACAAACTCACGCTCCCACCCTCCCCAAGGAACCGTAGCCCGCAAGTATTTGACCTCCCCCCCCCCCCCCCCCCGCCCACAACCCCCCCCAATCCCCCCCCACTACAACCCTAAACCCCACCCAACCACCCTCTCCACAGGCACCACTGGCCCGCAAGTATTTGAACTCCCCACCCCCTCCCAGCCCCCCCAAACCCCGCACCACCCAACCCTACAAAACCACCCACGCCACCCTCCCCAGGCACCCTGGCCCCGCAAGTACTTGAACTCCCCCCGCCACCCACAACCACCCCACACTAACCCAAACCCGTCCACCACCCCACCCACCCTCCCAGGCACCCTGGCCGCAAGTATTTGAACTCCCCCCCCCCCCACACACCCACACAACCCCCCAACCCCCACCCACCCACTCACCGACCCACTCAACCCTCCCCAGCAATCCCTGGCCGCAGTATTTGAACTCCCCCCCCACCCCCACCCACACAAACCCCCCCACCCCACCCACCCAACCTAACCACACCACCCACCTCGCCCAGGCACCCCTGCCCCGCAAGTGATTTGAACTCCCCACCCCCCCCCCCCCCCCCCACACACACACAACCCCCCCACACCCCCACCCACCCAACCTAAACCCACGCCACCAACCCTCCCCAGCAACCGCTGGCCCGCAAGTATTTGACTCTCCCCCCCCACACCCACACAACCCCCCCCAACCCCAACCCACCCAATCCTAAATCAACCCAACCCCTCCCCAGGCACATGGCCCCGCAAGTTAAAATTTGAACCCCCCCCGCATCCACCCCACCCACACCAACCACCCCCAACCCCCACCCACCACCCTAAACCCACCCACCCACCCTCCCCAGGCACCCTGGCCCCGCAAGTAATTTGAACTCCCCCGCCCCCCCCACCCCCAACCCCACCACCCCCCCCCCCCCACCTCACCCTAAACCCACCCACCACACCTCCCCAGGCAGCCTGGCCGTAAGTATTTGATTCTCCCCCCCGCATACCCCCCCCCCCCCCCCCCCCCAAAAAAAATAACCTCCACCCCCCCCTCTCCAGCACCCTAGCCTACAGTCTTGAAGGACCCCCCTCCCTGCGCTGGTGTCATAGACTTGCTTTACAATATGGAGTACCGTCAACGCC
>CM039467.1:11285109-11372965 GCA_022414725.1 Microglena sp. YARC
AAAAGAGAGAGATCTTAAGGAAATGTGAAGATGGTTTGTTACTGAGGTGCGCAGGGCTGTAGTAGTGGTAAACACTGATGTGCATACTGTGGTGTACATTTACTAAGATGTGAAGATGGGTTGGTTACTGAGGTGCGCAGGGTTGTAAGTAGTGTAACATGATGTGCATACTGTGGTGGTACTTTATAGCTAAGAATGTGAAGATGGTTTCACTGAGGTGGCAGGGCTGTAGTAGTGTTAACCACTGATGTCAATACTGTGGTGTAGCGGTAAACTAAGAATGTGAAGATGGTTTGTCATGAAGATAGATGGCTGTAAGGTTAAGTTAATATCACCTTGGTTATTGCTCACACCTGGGTTGTACGATACTAGAATGTGAAGGATGGTGGTTACTGAGTGGCGTCAGGGCTGTAGTAGTGTTAACACTGATGTGAATCTGTTATGTACTATACTAAGAAATTGAAGATGGTTGTGTAATGAGGTGCGCAGGGCTTGTAGTAGTGTAAACACTGATGTGCATACCTGTGGTGTTAGACTGGTAACTAAGGATGTGAAATGGTTGTTACTTGAGGTGCGCGAGGGCTGTGAGGTAGTGTTAAACACTGATGTTGCATACGTGTGGTGCTACTATACAAAGAATGTGAAGATGTTGTTACTGAGGTGCGCAGGGCTGTAGTAGTGTAAACACTGATGTGCATACTGGGTGAGTGTCTAATACTAAGAATGTTGATAGATGGGTTGTTACTAGGAGGTTGCGGCAGGGCTGTTAGTTAAAGTTGTAAACACTGATGTGCATACTGGGTGTGGTGTACTATAAACTAAGAATGTGAAGATGGTTGTTATGCGCACGCTGCGCAGGGCTGTAGTAGTGGTAAACAACTGAATGTGCATACTGTGGTGTACGGTACTAAGAATGTGAAGATGTTTGTTAACGAGTGTGCGCAGTGTCAGTAAGTGTCACAACACCTGATGTGCATCACTGTGGTGTACTAACTAAGAAGTGAAGATGGGTTGTCACTTGAGGTGCGCAGGCTGTAGGTAGTGGTTAAAACACTGATGTGCTACTGGTGGTGTACGTAC
Organism: Microglena sp. YARC; assembly: GCA_022414725.1. Classification (NCBI taxonomy): domain Eukaryota; kingdom Viridiplantae; phylum Chlorophyta; class Chlorophyceae; order Chlamydomonadales; family Chlamydomonadaceae; genus Microglena; species Microglena sp. YARC. Next base: position 11,286,190 of record CM039467.1, read on the forward strand.
TGAAGAATGGTGAAAGATGGTGTCAACTGAGGTGCGCAGAGGAGTAGTGTAAAACAACATGATGTATGTACTGGTGGTGTACGATACTAAGATGTGAACGATGTTGTTACTCGCACGGTGCGCAGGGCTGTCAGTAGTGTACACCTGAATGTGCATACTGGTGGTGTTACTAACTAAGAATGTAAAGATATGGTTGTTACTGAGGTGCGCAGGGCTGTAGTACGTGTAAACACTGATGTGCATACTGTGGTGTAAGCGATACTTAAAGAATGTGAAGATGGTTGTTTACGAGGTGCGCAGGGCCTGTAGTTAGTTGTAAAACACTGAATGTGCATACTGTGGTGTACTAACTTAAGATGGTGAAGAATGGGTTGTTGACTGGAGGTGCGCAGGGCTGGTAGTGAAGTGTAAACACTGGATGTGCAATACTGTGGTGTAGCGGTACTAAGAAGAGTGTGAAGATGTTGTTACTGTTAGTGTGGCGCGAGGGCTGAGTAAGATGTTAAACACTGAAAATACTGTGGTGTACTATACACTGAAGAAGGTGTAAGATGGTGTGTTACTGAGGTGCTGCAGGGCTGTTATAGTGTAGAACACTGAATTGTGCATACTGTGGTGTAGCTATACTAATGAAGGTGAAGATGGTTGTTACTTTGAGGTGCGCAGTGCTGTGTAATAAGTGTTAACACTGATTGCATAACTGTGGTGTAACGGGGTATAAGAATGTGAAGATGGTTGTCACTGAGGTGGCGCAGGGCTTGTAGTAGTGTTTAACACTGGATGTGGCATACTGTGGTGTAGGTACTAAGAATGTGAAGATGGTTTGTCACTGAGGTGCGAGGGCGTAAGTAGTTGTAACACTGATGGTATGTACTGTGTTGTACGATACTAAGATGTGAGATGGTTGGTCATCTGAGGTGCGCAGGGCCTTGTATTAGTGTAAACACTGATGTGCATAACTGTGGTGTACGATACTTAACGAAATGTGGAAATGTTGTTTTATGTAGGTGCGCAGGGCTGGGTGAAGTAGTGGTAAACACTGGATTGTGGCATACTGGTGGTGTACTAATACTAAGAATGTGAAGATGGTTTGTTTACTGAGGTTGCGCAGGGCTGTAGTAGTGTAAACACTGGATCATGTGCATTACTGTGGTGTAACTTATACTAAGATGTGAAGATGGTTGTTACTGAGGTGGCAGGGTGGTAGTAGGTGTAAACACTGGATGTGGCCATTATTGTGGGTGTACGGTTACTAAGAATGTGAGAAATGGGTTGTTACTGAGTGGCGCAGGGTGTAGTAAGTGGTAAACACTGATGTGCATACTGGTGGGTGTACTATACTAAGAATGTGAGAATGGCTTTGTCTCTGAGGTGCGCAGGGCTGTAGTAGTGTTAACAACTTGATGTGCATACTGTGGGGTTGACGGTACTTAAGTAATAGATGAGATGGTTGATCACTGAGGTGCGCAGTGAGAGCTGTCAGTAACTGTACAAACGCTGATGTGCATCTGTGGTGTATCTATACTAAGAATGTGAAGAATGGTTTGTTACTGAGGTGCGCAGGGCTTGTAGTAGTGTAAAAAAACACTGATGTGCATACTTGGTGTAACTTAACTAAGCAGATCGTGAAGATGGGTTCGTTACCTGAGGTGCGCATAGGGCTGTAAAGTAGTGTAACAACTGATGTGCATACTGTGGGTAGATACTAAGAATGTGAAAGATGGTTGTTAACTGAGGTGCGCAGGCTGTAGTAGTGTAACACTGGATTTGCATACTGTGGTGTACTGATACTAAGAATGTGAAGATGGTTTTTTACTGAGGTGCGCAGGGCTGTGTAGTTGTAACACTGATGTGCATACTGTGGTGTACGGTAACTAAGAAATGTGAAGATGGTTGTTACTGAGGTGCGCAGGGTGTAGTAGTGGTAAAACTTGATGTACATACTGTGGTGTACTATAACTAAGAAGGTAAGAATGGTTGCTTTACTGAGGTGCGCAGGTTCTGGTAGTCAGTGTAACACATGATAGTGCATACTGTGGTGTAACTATACTAAGAATGTGAAGATGGTTGTTACTGAGGTGCGCAGGGCTGTAGTAAGTGTAAACACTGATGTGGCAATACTGTGGGTGTTACTATACTAAGAAATGTGAGATGGTTGTCACTGAGGTGCGCACGCTGTAGTAAGTGTTAACACTGATGTGCATATGTGGTGTACGATACTAAGAATGTGAAGGATGGTTGTCAACTGGGAGGTGCGGCAGGGCTGTAGTTAGTGTAAACACTGATGTTATGTACTGTGGTGTACGATACTAAAGAATGTGAAGATGTGTCCACGAGTGCGGCAGGCTTGTAGTAGTGTAAACACTGATTGTGCAATACTGTGGTGTAATATACTAAGCAATTGAAGATGGTTGTTACTTGAGGGTGCCGCAGGGCTGTTGTAGTGTAAACACTGATGTGCATACTGTGGTGTACGGTACTAAGAATGTGAAGATGGTTGTTAACTGAGGTTGCGCAGGGCTGAGTAGTGTAAACACTGATGTGCATACGTGGTGTAACTATACTAAAGAATGTGAAGATGTTGTTACTGAGTGCGCAGGGCTGTAGTAGTGTAAACACTGATGTGCCATACTGTGGTGTACTATACTAGAATGTGAAGATGGTTGTTACTAAGGTGCGCAGGTCTGTAGTAGTGTAAACAACTGATGGCAATACTTGTGTGTACTATTAAAAGAATGTGAAGATTGGGTTTTACTGAGGTGCGCAGGGCTGTAGTAGTGTAAACACTGATGTGCATACTGTGGTGTAACCGATACTAAGAAATGTGAAGATGGTTGTTTAACTAGGTGCGCCAGGGCTGTAGTAGTGTTTAAACACTGATGTGCATACTGTGGTGTAACTAATACTAGAATGTGAAAGATTGGTTGTACTGAGTGCGCAGGGCTGATAGTATTTTGGTTAAACACTGGGAATGTGCATACTGGGGTGGTGTACGGGTTACTTAGAATGTGAAGATGGTTTTGTTACTGAGGTGCGCAGGGCTTGTAAGTAATGTAAACACTGATGTGCCATACGTTGGTGTACTATACCTAAGAAATGTTGAAGATGGTTGTCACTGAGGTGGCGCAAGGGCTGGTAGTAGTGTTACAACTGATGTGCATCTGTGTTGTAGCTATACTAAGAATGTGAAGAATGTTGTCACTGAGGTGGCAAGCGCTGTAGTAAGTGTAAACACTGAATGTGCATAACTGTGGTGTACGGTACTAAAGAATGTGAAAGATGGTTTGTTTACTGAGGTGCGCAGGCTGTAAGTAGTGTAAACACTGATGTGCATAACTGTTGTGTACGATACTAAGAAGTGAAGATTGTTGTTACTGAGTGCGCAGGGCTGTAGTAGTGTAAACACTGATGTGCAATACTGTGTGTACTATACTAAGAATGTGAAGAATGGTTTGTCACTGAGGTGCGCAGGGCTGTAGTAGTGGTAAACACGATGGTGCAGATACTGGTTGGTGCTACTATACTAAGAAGTGAAGAGTGTTGTTGACTGAGGGGCGCAGGGCTGTAGTAAGTGTAAACACTGATGTTGCATACTGTGGTGTACGTACTAAGAAATGTGAAGATGGTTGTCACTGAGGTGCCCAGGGTGTAGTAGTGTAACACTGATGTGGCGATACTGTGGTGTAGATAACTAAGAAATGTGAAATGGTTGTCACTGTATGTTTGCGCAGGGCTGTAGTAGTGTTAACACTGATGTGGCATACTGTTTTGGGTGGTACGTACTAAGAATGTGAAGATGGGTTGGTCAGCTGAGGTGCCGGCAGGGCTGTAGTAGTTAAACACTGATGTGCAAATACTGTGTGTACAATACTAAGAATGTGAAGGATGGTTGTCACTGAGGTTGCGCAGGGCTGTAAGTAAGTGTAAACACTTGATGTGCATACTGTGGTGTTACTATACTTAGAATGTGAAGATGGTTGTTCACTGAGGTGCGCAGGGCTGTAGTAGTGTAAGACCACTACTAAGAAGATGTGAGAGGTATAGGGATGTTATCGTGAAGTGACAGAAGGAGCGGTTAGTAGTGTAAACCGAGCATAAGATCGGATGCAAATACCTGTTGTGTACGATACTAAGAATGTGAAGATGGTTGTTACTAACTGAGGTGCGCAGGGCTGTAGTAGTGTAAACACTGATGTGCATACTGGTGGTGGGGACTATACTAGAATGTGAAGATGGTTGTCACTAGGGTGCCCAGGCCAGGGCTTGTAGTAAGTTTGTAAACACTGATGTGCCATACCTGTGGTGTACGACGTAAAACAACTAAGAATGTGAAGATGGTTTGTTACTGAAGGTCGCAGGGGCTGTAGTAGTGTAAACACAGATGTGCATTACTGTGGTGTACTAATACTAAAGAATGTGAAGATGGTTGTCCACTGAGGTTGCGCAGGGCTGTAGTATACGTGTAAAACACTGATGTGCATACTGTGTGGTGTACGATAACTAAAAGAATGTGAAGAAAATGGTTGTTACTGAAAGGTGCGCAGGGGCCTGTAGTAGTGTAAACACTGATGTGCATACTGTGGTGTTACGATAACTAAAAGAATGTGAAGATGGTGTTAACTGAGTGCGCAGTGGCTGTAGTAAGTGTAAACACATGAGTGTGGCATACTACTGTGTGTACTAGACTGAGAATGTGAAGATGGTTGTTACTGAGGTGCGGCAGGGCCTGTAGTTAGTGTAAAACACGGATGATGTGCAACTGGTGGTTACTACGGTACTAAGAATGTGAAGGATGGTTGTTACTGGGAGGTGCGCAGGGGCTGGTAGTAATGTAGTAACACTGATGTGCATAACTTGTGGTTGGTACGATACTAAGAAGGTGGAAGATGGGTTGTCACTGAGGTGCGCAGGGCTGTAGTAAGTAGTGTAAACAGCTGAATGTGCATACTGTGGTGTACTATACTAAGAAGTGAAGAATGGTTGTTACTGGGAGGTGCGCAGGGCTGTAGTAGTTAAGTAGTAAACACTGATGTGCATACTGTGGTGTACGGGTACTAAGAAATGTGAAGATGGTTGTTACTGAGGTGGCGCGAGGGCTGTAGTAGTGGTAAACACTGATGTGCATACTGTGGTGTACGGTACTAAGAAAATGTGAAGATTGGTTGTTACTGAGGTGCGCAGGGCTGTAAGTAGTGTAAAACACTGATGTGCATACTGTGGTGGTATCGGTACTAAGAATGTGAAGATGGTTGTTTACTGAGGAGTGCGCAGGGCTGTAAGTAGTGTTAAACACGGATGTGCATACTGTGGGTGTAAACTATAACTCAAGAATGTGGAAGAGATGGTTTTGTTACTGAGGGGCGAGGGCTTGTATAAGTGGTAAACAACTGATGTGGTGTACGACGATGTGGTTTCACTGAATAGGCGTAAGAAAACAATGTGAAGATGGTTACGATGAATTTGTCACTCTTAGAGGTGCGCAGGGCTGTAGTAAGTGCTCACACTGAATGTGCAAAATACTGTGGTGTAACTAAAGAATGTGAAGATGGTTGTCACTGAGGTGCGCAGGGCTGTAGTAGTTAAACACTGATGTGCATACGTGTGGTGTGACTAATACTTAAAGAATGTGAAGAACTGGTTGTCACTGAGGTGCGCAGGCTGTAGTAGTGTATACTACTGATGTGTAATACTGGGTGTACTATACTTACAATGTGAAGATGGTTGTCAAGAGGTGCGTACTGGGTGTGCAGGCTGTAGTAGTGTAAAACTGGATGTGCATACTGTGGTGGATACTAAGAAGGTGAAGATTGGTTGTTAACTGAGGTGCGCAGGGCTGTAGTAAGTGTAAACACTGATGTGCAATACTGTGGTGTACGACTAGAATGTGAAGATGGTTGTTAACTGAGGTGCGCAGGGCTGTAGTATTGTAAACACTGATGTGGCATACTGTGGTGTAACGGGTAACTAAGAATGTGAAGATGGTTGTTACTGAAGGTGGCGCAGGGTGCTGTAGTAGTGTAAACTGAGGCCATAATGTGGTGTACAATACTAAGAAGGTGAAAGTATGGTTGGTTATGAGGTGCAGGGCTGTAAAAGTAGTGTAAACACTGATGTGCATACTGTGGTGTACGGGTAACTAAGGGAATGTGAAGATAGGTTTGTTACTGTGAGGTGCGCAGGGCTGTAGTAGTGTAAACACTGATGTGCATACTGTGGTGTACGGTACTAGAATGTGAAATGAAGAAGTAGTGTATGTTTACTGTGGGGTGGTACGACTATAAGAATGGTGGTTGAGGGCGCAGGGCTGTAGTAAGTTGTAAACACTGATGTGCATACTGAGTGTGTCACGATAATAAGAATGTGAAGATCGGTTGTCACTGAGGTGCGGCAGGGCCGTGTTAGTAGAAAACACTGATGTTGTATAACCACTGGGTTCAATCTACGATACGGTACTAAAATGTGAAGATGGTTGTTACTGAGGTTGCAGGGCTGTAGTAAGTGTAAACACTGATGTGCATACTGTGCGCTGTGTATGAATGGAAAGGTGTCACTGATCTGCTGTGCGGGCTGTAGTAGTGTAAACACTGATGATGATACTGTGGTGTAGAATGTGAAGATGGTTGTTTGTCACTGAGGTGCGCAGGGCTGTAGTCAAGTGTCACTGATGTGGCAAATACTGTGGTGTACGATACTTAAGAATGTGAAGATGGTTGTCACTGAGGTGCGCAGGGCTGTAGTAGTGTAAACACTGATGTGCATACTGTGGTTGTACTATACTAAAAGAATGTGAAGATGGTAGTCACTGATGTTGCGCAGGGCTGTAAGTAGTGTAAACACTGATGTGCATACTGTGGTGTACGATACTAAGAATGTTGAAGATGGTTGTTACTGAGGTGCGCAGGGCTGTAGTAGTGTAAACACTGATGTGCATACTGTGGACCCCTGTACGGTACTAAGAATGTGAAGATGGTTGTACTGAGGTGCGCGGGCCAAACACTGATGTGCATACTGTTGGTGTACTATAAGAAATGTGAAGTGTAAACACTGATGTGCATAACTTGGTGTACATACTAAGAAGGTGAAGATGGTTGTCACTGAGGTGCGCAGGGCTGTAGTAGTGTAAACACTGATGTGTTGCATACTTGTGGTGTTATGTACGGTACTAAGAATGTGAAGATGGTTGTTCACTGAGGTGCGCAGGGACTGTAGTAGTGTAAACACTGATGTGCATACTGTGGTGTACGGTACTAAGAATCGTGAAGGATGGTTGTTACTGAGGTGCGCAGGGCTAGTAGTGTAACACTGATGTGCATACTGTGGTGTACGGTACTAAGAATGTGAAGATGGGTTGTTACTGAGGTGCGCAGGGCTGTAGTAGTGTAAACCACTGATGTGCATACTGTGGTGTACGATACTGAAGAATGTGAAGGATGGTTGTTACTGAGGTGCGCAGGGCTGTAGTAGTGTAAACACTGATGTGCATACTGTGGTGTACATACTAAGAATGTGAAGATGGTTGTTTACTGAGGTGCGCAGGGCTGTAGTAGTGTAAACACTGATGTGCATACTGTGGTGTACGTACTAAAAATGTGAAGATGGTTGTTACTGAGGTGCGCAGGGCTGTAGTAGTGTAAACACTGATGTGCATACTGTGGTGTACGGTACTAAGAATGTGAAGATGGTTGTAACTGAGGTGCGCAGGGCTGTAGTAGTGTAAACACTGATGTGCATACTGTGGGTGTTACGGTACTAAGAATGTGAAAGATGGTTGTTACTGAGGTGCGCAGGGCTGTAGTAGTTGTAAACACTGGATGTGCATACTGTGGTGTACGATACTAAGAATGTGAAGATGGTTGTCACTTGAGGGTGCGCAGGGCTGTAGTAGTGTAAACACTGATGTGCATACTGTGGTGACTATACTAAGAATGTGAAGATGGTTGTCACTGAGGTGCGCAGGGCTGTAGTAGTGTAAACACTGATGTGCATACTGTGGTGTACTATACTAAGAATGTGAAGATGGTTGTTACTGAGGTGCGCAGGGCTGTAGTAGTGTAAACACTGATGTGCATCTGTGGTGTACGATGGTACTGTGGTGTGTGGGTGTACTAAGAATGTGAAGATGGTTGTCACTGAGGTGCGCAGGGCTGTAGTGTGTAAACACTGATGTGCATACTGTGGTGTACGATACTAAGAATGTGAAGATGGTTGTTACTGAGGTGCGCAGGGCTGTAGTAGTGTAAACACTGATGTGCATACTGTGGTGTACGATACTAAGAATGTGAAGATGGTTGTCACTGAGGTGCGCAGGGCTGTAGTAGTGTAAACACTGATGTGCCATACTGTGGTGTACTAAGATAAGATGGTTGTCTAAGGGCTGTAAGTGTGAAGATGGTTGTCACTGAGGTGCGCAGGGCTGTAGTAGTGTAAACAACTTGATGTGCATACTGTGGTGTACTATACTAAGAATGTGAAGATGGTTGTTACTGAGGTGCGCAGGGCTGTAGTAGTGTAAACACTGATGTGCATACTGTGGTGTACGATACTAAGAATGTGAAGATGGTTGTTACTGAGGTGCGCAGGGCTGTAGTAGTGTAAACACTGATGTGCATACTGTGGTGTAAGCGAATACTAAGAATGTGAAGATGGTTGTTACTGAGGTGCGCAGGGCTGTAGTAGTGTAACACTGATGTGCATACTGTGGTGTACAATTTTACTAAGAATGTGAAGATGGTTGTTACTGAGGTGCGGCAGGGCTGTAGTAGTGTAAACACTGATGTGCATACTGTGGTGTACGATGTGACTTAGATGGTTGTCTGAGGTGCGCAAGGGCTGTAGTAATGTAACACTTGTGGTTGTACTGTGGTGTACATACTTAAGAATGTGAAGATGGTTGTTACTGAGGTTGCGCAGGGCTGTAGTATGTAAACACTGATGTGCATACTGTGGTGGTACTATAGTACTAAGAATGATGAAGATGGTTGTTGTACACTGAGGTGCGCAGGGCTGTAGTAGTGTAAAAGCACTGATGTGTATACTGTGGTGTACGGTAGAAAAATGTGAAGATGGTTGTTACTGAGGTGTGCAGGGCTGTAGTAGTGTAAACACTGATGTGCATACTGTGGTGTACGATACTAAGAATGTGAAGATGGTTGTTACTGAGGTGCGCAGGGCTGTAGTAGTGTAAACACTGATGTGCATACTGTGGTGTACGGTACTAAGAATGTGAAGATGGTTGTTACTGAGGTGCGCAGGGCTGTAGTAGTGTAAACACTGATGTGCATACTGTGGTGTACTATACTAAGAATGTGAAGATGGTTGTACTGAGGTGCGCAGGGCTGTAGTAGTGTAAACACTGATGTGCATACTGTGGTGTACGGTACTAAGAATGTGAAGATGGTTGTCACTGAGGTGCGCAGGGCTGTAGTAGTGTAAACACTGATGTGTATACTGTGGTGTACGGTACTAAAAATGTGAAGATGGTTGTTACTGAGGTGTGCAGGGCTGTAGTAGTGTAAACACTGATATGCCTACTGTGGTGTACGATACTAAGAATGTGAAGATGGTTGTTACTGAGGTGCGCAGGGCTGTAGTAGTGTAAACACTGATGTATGTACTGTGGTGTACGGTACAAAGAATGTGAAGATGGTTGTTACTGAGGTGCGCAGGGCTGTAGTAGTGTAAACACTGATGTGCATACTGTGGTGTACGATACTAAGAATGTGAAGATGGTTGTCACTGAGGTGCGCAGGGCTGTAGTAGTGTAAACACTGATGTGCATACTGTGGTGTACGGTACTAAGAATGTGAAGATGGTTGTCACTGAGGGTGCGCAGGGCTGTAGTAGTGTAAACACTGATGTATGTACTGTGGTGTACGATACTAAGAATGTGAAGGAGATTGTTACTGAGGTGCGCAGGGCTGTAGTAGTGTAAATGCTGATGTATATACTGAGGTGTACGGTACTAAGAATGTGAAGATGGTTGTTACTGAGGTGCGCAGGGCTGTAGTATTATACGCGGTAGTATTATATGCTGTAGTATTATATCCTGTGGTGTAGTTATCTCCTATGCTGTAGTATTATATGCGGTTGTATTATATGCTGTAGTATTATATCCTGTGGTGTAATGATAACGCCTGGTAGCTTAGGGTGGTGCACATTGAGTTGAGTGTGATGACACTATAGCTGATTGTGTGCAAAGAAAATATGAAGAAGGTTGATACTTTGAGGTGGTCTGTGGTGATTGGTGGTATGAAAAAGGTTGATTGTGGTGATTGGTGATATGAAGAAGGTTGATACTTTGAGGTGATTTGTGATTGGTGGAGTCACCAAGGCTGCTTGACCGTTTTTGGGGGTATGTGATGCATATTGAGTTGCGCCTGATGACGCTATCTTAGATTGTGCACAGTGGAAATGTGAAGAAGCTTGCTACTTTGAGGTGGTCTGTGGTGATTGGTTTGTGTATACCGGTATATAGTGTATGTGGTACATATTGAGTGAGCTTGATGTCACTATATTTGATTTTATGCAAAGAAAATATGATGGTGGTTGCTACTTTGAGGTGGTCTGTGGTGATTGGTTTGTGTATATATAGTGTATGTAGTACATATTGAGTGAGTTTGATGGCACTTTATTTGCCTTTATTCAAAGAAAATATGAAGAAGGTTGCTACTTTGAGGTGGTCTGTGGTGATTGGTACTGATGGAGTCACCAAGGCTGCTTGGCCGGGTTTTTATTGTATATAGTATATATTGAGTGAGCTTGATGACACTATATTTGATTTTATGCAAAGAAAATATGATGGTGGTACGAGGCGATTGGTTGAGTGTAGCTTGATGACACTATATTTGATTTTATGCAAAGAAAATATGATGGTGGTACGAGGCGATTGGTTGAATGTAGCTTGATGACACTATATTTGATTTATGCAAAGAAAATATGATGGTGGTACGAGGCGATTGGTTGAATGTAGCTTGATGACACTATATTTGATTTATGCAAAGAAAATATGATGGTGGTACGAGGCCATTGGTTGAGTGTAGCTTGATGACACTATATTTGATTTTATGCAAAGAAAATATGATGGTGGTACGAGGCGATTGGTTGAGTGTAGCTTGATGACACTATGTTGTATACAACAAAAAAACGTGAAGATATTGGTTCTGATGATGCAGGTTACTGACAGAGTCACCAAGGCTGTCGGAGTCAGGCTTGTAGTATATTTACTGCATATTGAGTTGAGCTTGGTAGTACTATATTTGATTTTGTACAAAGAACTTATGAAGGTGTCATGTGATGATTGGTTGAGTTTAGCTTGACGACACTATATTGTTTACAAACAAATGGGACTGATATTGATTCTGATGATGCAGGTCACTGACGGAGTCACCAAGGCTGTTGGAGTCAGGCTTGTAGTATATTTATAACATGTTGAGTTCAGTGTGATGACACTATATTGAATGCAAACAATGTGACTGACAGTGATTCACTTGATGCAGGTCACTGACGGAGTCACCAAGGCTGTTGGAGTCAGGCTTGTAGTATATTTATAACATGTTGAGTTCAGTGTGATGACACTATATTGAATGCAAACAATGTGACTGACAGTGATTCACTTGATGCAGGTCACTGACGGAGTCACCAAGGCTGTTGGAGTCAGGCTTGTAGTATATTTATAACATGTTGAGTTCAGTGTGATGACACTATATTGAATGCAAACAATGTGACTGACAGTGATTCACTTGATGCAGGTCACTGACGGAGTCACCAAGGCTGTTGGAGTCAGGCTTGTAGCATATTTATAACATGTTGAGTTCAGTGTGATGACACTATATTGAATGCAAACAATGTGACTGACAGTGATTCACTTGATGCAGGTCACTGACGGAGTCACCAAGGCTGTTGGAGTCAGGCTTGTAGTATATTTATAACATGTTGAGTTCAGTGTGATGACACTATATTGAATGCAAACAATGTGACTGACAGTGATTCACTTGATGCAGGTCACTGACGGAGTCACCAAGGCTGTTGGAGTCAGGCTTGTAGTATATTTATAACATGTTGAGTTCAGTGTGATGACACTATATTGAATGCAAACAATGTGACTGACAGTGATTCACTTGATGCAGGTCACTGACGGAGTCACCAAGGCTGTTGGAGTGAGGCTTGCAGACAATAGAGTGTTCAGGTAGGAGGGCAGGGCCTAGAGGAGTCTTTTTATCAAGTTCCCCCTTTCATGTTTCCCCCCTTAATCGACGGTTTACAAGAGGAGCCCCCCTTTCATGTCCCCCCCCCCCCCCCCCCCCCCCCCCCCGCCCCCCACCCACCCCCACAAAAAATGAAATATGTAGAAAAAATGTAGTATATTATTTATTGAAATATGTAAAAAATGTCAGGCTTGCAGACAACCGGGTGACTAGGTAGGAGGGGAGGGCCTACATGATTCTTTGTGCCAGGCTCCCCCTTGCATCAGGGACTTGTTTTTGGCGGTGCCCCCCTTCTGGGGGGCGGGAGCCCCCAGTGTTACCCATTTGTCCGTCCATCCATCCATCCATCCGTCTGACCGTGATGAAGCCCGACACGTCAGCCAACCGTCTCGTAACTAACTCGCTTCAGTTGCCACCTGTCGCTCCCTCGCGATCACTCTCCGCCATTTTTTAGCGTCGCAGGCGACGCTGCATAGAACTTGTCCCCTACACCGGTACAAAGCGATCTCTACTTTTGACCCTATTTTGGCCCAGTCTGCCGCTAAAAAAGGTTTTGCCCTACCGTACCTGGAGGAGGCCTAAAACTATGGAGCTAGAAAAATTGGCAAAACCCCTCAAAAATCAAAAAACAAATCCAGAAATATGTAAAAACAAATGTTCCAAAATTCATGCCTAATTAATTTGGGTACAACCATGCCTAATTAATTTGGGTACAATCATGCCTAATTAATTTGGGTCCAATCATGCCTAATTAATTTGGGTACAATCATGCCTAATTAATTTGGGTACAATCATGCCTAATTAATTTGGGTCCAATCATGCCTAATTAATTTGGGTCCAATCATGCCTAATTAATTTGGGTACAATCATGCCTAATTAATTTGGGTCCAATCATGCCTAATTAATTTGGGTCCAATCATGCCTAATTAATTTGGGTCCAATCAGGCCTAATTAATTTGGGTCCAATCATGCCTAATTAATTTGGGTCCAATCATGCCTAATTAATTTGGGTCCAATCAGGCCTAATTAATTTGGGTCCAATCATGCCTAATTAATTTGGGTCCAATCATGCCTAATTAATTTGGGTCCAATTATGCCAAAGTGCACTACATAACTCCTGTAGGCATGTTGCAAAATCCCTCCAAAATAAAAAAACAATTTCAGAAAGGTTGAGCCGCCTCACCCACTCCCTCACCCCATCTCCACCCCCAGGGCCAAGCCTTTCATTTCCAATGCCACCCGCTACACAACATTGCAAATGATCTGCACCTGTATCCCCCTCACCACCACTACAACCCTCACCCCATCTCCACCCTCTCCCCATCTCCACCCAATCTTCACCCAATGTCCACCCCCACCCCTAAGGCCAAGGCTTTCATTTCCAACGCCACCCACTGGTACCCGTTCTCACACACAGCATTGCAAATGATCTGCACCTGTATCCCCTTCACCCTCACCACAACCCTCACCACCAATACAACTCTCACCCCATGTCCACCCCCAGGGCCAAGACTGCCATTTCCAATGCCACCCGCTAGGATACATTCTCACACATGATCAGTAAGGACGAGTTGCATCTGTACACCCATCACCACCACTACAACCCTCACCATCTCCACCCTCACCACCGCCGCAGCCCACTCCCTGTCTCAACTCCACCCCATCTCCACCCCCAGGGCCAAGACTGTCATTTCCAATGCCACCCGCTGGGATACCTTCTCACACATGATCAGGGAGGAGGAGTTGCCGCAGTCAGAGAAGCTGTTCAGGGAGCGCTACAAGAAGTCCCCCTCCTTCCTATCCATCCACATGGGCGTTAAGGCTGAGTGCATTCCTGAGGGAATGGACTGCCACCATGTGCTGCTTGATGATTGGGAGAAGTGAGTCTGATGGCCTGTCTGTCTGTCTGTCAGTTACAATCCATGGGTGGCTGAATTGACTAATGTAGCTTGACTAGCCTCAGGCAAAAAACGTGAAAGCACATTCACATGGGGTAAAGGCTGAGTGCATTCCTGAGGGCATGGACTGCCACCATGTGCTGCTTGACGATTGGGAGAAGTAAGTCTTGTGGACTGTTTGTTTATATATATGTAGGTATGTCTGTATGTTTCAGTCCATGGGTAGCTCAACTGTCTGTCTGTCTGTCAGTCTGTCTGCCTGTCTGTTACAGTCCATGGGTGGCTGAGTTGGCTTGACACACCTCAAACAATAATCGTGAAAGCACATTTACATAAGGTTCATGGCTGAGTGCATTCCTGAGAGCATGGACTGCCACCATATGCTCCTTGATAATTGGGAGAAGTGAGTCTGTCGGTCTGCCTGTCTGTTACAGTCCATGGGTGGCTGAGTTGGCTAAAGGAGCTTTGCAAACCACAAGAAAGAAACACGAAAGCACATCCACATGGGCGTCAAGGCTGAGGGCATTCATGAGGGCATGGACTGCCACCATGTGCTTCTTGGTGATTGGAAGAAGTGAGTCTGATGGTCTGTCTGCCAGTCTGTTACAGTCTATGGGTGGCCGAGTTGGCCAAAGGGGCTCGACATACCTCAAACAATTAACTATACAAAGGCATTCTTGATATGCCTTAAATAAAAAAAGCTGTCTCGGTCCTCATGGGCGTCAAGGCTGAGTGCATTCCCGGGGGGAATGGACTGCCACCATGTGCTGCTTGGATATTGGGAGAAGTAAGTCTGTTGGTCTGTCTGTCGGTTTTTCTGTTACAGTCCATGTGTGTCCGAATAGGCTGAATAGGCTTGACGAACCTCAAACAATGGACAATAAATAGGAATTCTTGATTTGCATTGATTCAAAGAAGCTGTCTCCATCTACATGGGCGTCAAGGCTGCGTGCATTCCTGAGGGCATGGACTGTTACCATTAAAAAAGCCATTCGTTAATGAATACCCACTCAATAAATAAAACCCACTCATTAAAAAAAGCAAATCCGCAGGATGGAGGATGTGAGCGGCACTAAATGCATGTATCGACCAAAGCAACCCAAACTAACCCAAACCAAACCAAACAAATCCGCAGGATGGAGGATGTGAGCGGCACTAAATGTTTGTATCGACCAAACCAACCCAAACTAACCCAGACCAACCCAAGCCCAACAAAGCCGCAGGATGGAGGACGCGAGCAGCACTAAATGCATGTATTGACCAAACCAACCCAAACTAACCCAGACCAACCCAAGCCCAACAAAGCCGCAGGATGGAGGATGCACGCAGCACTAAATGCATGTATTGACCAAACCAACCCAAACTAACCCAGACCAACCCAACCCCAACAAAGCCGCAGGATGGAGGATGCACGCAGCACTAAATGCATGTATTGACCAAACCAACCCAAACTAACCCAGACCAACCCAACCCCAACAAAGCCGCAGGATGAAGGATGCACGCAGCACTAAATGCATGTACTGACCAAACCAACCCAAACTAACCCAGACCAACCCAAGCCCAACAAAGCCGCAGGATGGAGGATGCACGCAGCACTAAATGCATGTACTGACCAACCCAACCCAAACTAACCCAAACCAACCCGAGCCCAACAAATCCGCAGGATGGAGGATGGAGGATGCACGCAGCACTAAATGCGTGTATGGACCAAGCTAACCCAACCCAAACAAATCCCCAGGACAGTAAATGCACGCGGCACTTAATGCATGTGTTGACCAATGCAAACCAAACAAAACCCAACAAACCTGCAGGATGGAGGACGCACACGACTCTAAATGCATGTATTGACCAAACCAAGCCATACCCCCACCCAGCCCAAACCAAGCCAACCCAACCCAACCCCAACAAATCGGTAGTATGGAGGATGCACGCAGCACTAAATGCATGTATTGACCAAACCAAACTAAACACAAACCTAACACATACCAAACCAACCTTACCCAACTCCAACAAATCCTCAGGATGGAGGATGCACGCAGCACTAAATGCATGTATTGACCAACGCATACCAAACCAAACACAAACCAACCATCCACCAAACCAAACACAACCAAACCAATCCGCAGGATGGAGGACGCACGAGGCACCGTCTTTGTGTCTATGCCCTCCCTATTGGATCCCTCCCTAGCACCAGAGGGAAGGCACATCGTCCACGCATTCACTCCAGACTGGATCGATGCATACGTGGTGAGTGTGTGTGTGGTGAGGGTGTGTGTGTGTCTATGCCCTCCCTATTGGACCCCTCCCAAGCACCAGAGGGAATTCAAAATTCTTATTACTTGCTTTGTATTAGATTGGATTCGCACCGTCCATGCCTTCACTCCAGAATGGATTGATGTGTACGTGATAAGTCCATCCTTCGTAGTAAAATGATATCAAATAAGTGTTAGTTTGTTTGCATTGTATTGGATGAACATTGCCTGTGCCTTCACTCCAGACTTGATGGATGTATACGTGGTGAGTGCGTCCTTTTTTGTTTATGACAAGACAAAGGCTTGTCACAACCGAAGCGAACACATTCTTGAGAGTGGTAGATGAATCATTATTGACATCCGATCTCAATAGATAGTATTAACCAGTACCAGATCTGATCGCTGATACTGGTTAATACTATACTTGTCAAAACTGGTTAATACTAAGCAGGAGTGGGGCAGAAAGACAGATTTCGGACCGCATGTTCAATATGGTGTCCTATTCAGATGGGAGTTGATATTGTGGAAGTTTCATGCAAAACGAGGGGGAAATAAAGTTGAAAAAAGTGTTTTGTTATGGTCTTGAGTGGTGTGTTCGAAGCACGGCGTGGGAATTATATTTGCCCCGTCCCTTCGCTGCCTATATGATTGCTTTGTTAACAATGATAGATTAGCCATTCTTGACATCCGATCATCAGATGCCAATACTCGTCAATCTGTTACTCTGGACATGCTTATACAAAAAGTGTTTTTACTCCCCCCCCCCCCCCCCTCCTACAACCCGATTACCTCACCCTACCCCCCCTAAAATGGGGTCATGCGAAAGATTCTTTTAAAGCCCCATTCCAGTTATGCTCTTGCATATTTCATGGGGTTAACCAAACGTGATTTATCGCAAAGTTAAGATTTGGGCCGCTTTGGTTGAAAAAAACTCTGAACATGCTTATTTATGGCCACTACCGGTACTGAGCTAAGAAATACAAGACAGCGCAACTGTATTGCTTTGAACACATCACTCACGACAAAGCTACTGTATTGCTTTGAACACACCACTCACGACAACACAACTGTATTGCTTTGGACACACCACTAACGACAACGCAACTGTATTGCTTCCAACACACCATTAACGACAACGCAACTGTATTGCTTTGAACACACCACTAACGCCGACGCAACTGTATTGCTCCGATCACACCACTTACGACTGCGCGACTATGTTGCTTCAGCAGCAGCATAGCTTAGCAAGAATTTGAACACACCACCCAAGACAGCGCAACTGTATTGCTTCGGACACACCACTAAAAACAGCACAACTTTATTGCTTCAGCAGCAGCAGCAGCAACAGCAGAAACATAGCTAAGCAAGTAGTTGAACACACCACTCAAGACAGCGCAACTGCATTGCTTCAAACACACCACTAACGACAGCGCAACTGTATTGCTTCAGCAGCAGCAGCAGCAGAAACATAGCTAATCAAGTATTTGAACACACCACTCACGACAATGCAACTGTATTGCTTCAGCAGCAGCATAACTACACAAGTATTTGAACACACCACTCACGACAACGCAACTGTATTGCTTCAAACACACCACTCATGACAACGCAACTGTATTGCTTCAGCAGCAGCATAACTACACAAGTATTTGAACACACCACTCACGACAACGCAACTGTATTGCTTCAAACACACCACTCACGACAACGCAACTGTATTGCTTCAAACACACCACTCACGACAACGCAACTGTATTGCTTCAAACACACCACTCACAACAACGCAACTGTATTGCTTAAGGGGGGGGGGGGGGGGGGGGGGGGGGGGGGGGGGGGGGCACACAAGCGTACTTACCTGGTACAAGTATTTGAAACTCCCGGTCTTTACCTTTCCCAGGGCCTTCATCCAGATGAGTATGAAAGAAAAAAAGAGGAGATGGCCGATATGATCTGTGAACGCCTGGAGGCCATCATCCCTGGTATCAAGGACAACATCGTTTACAGAGAGGTATGTATGGTATATATGTAGAGAGGTTGATTTTAATTTCGGTTGTTCAATAAAATAAATTAATGTTTTGAGCCAATTTTCATGTCATTCTGAGCTCCTCATTTAGGGGGGGGGGGGGGCCTTCTGAGGCGATCATCCCTAGCATCAAGGACAACATTGTTTACAGAGAGGTATGTGTGGTATATATTATATATGTGTATAGGTTGATTTAACTTTGAAAATTAATTTGAAATTTTGACATCCATCCACTTACCACCACCCACTGACCCAGCCATGCATACACACACCCATGCATGCACACACACACATGCATACACACACCCATACATGCATACACATACATGCATACACACACACACACATACATGCATACACACACACATGCATACACACACACCCATACATGCATACACATACATGCATACACACACCCATACATGCATACACACACACACATGCATACACACACACCCATACATGCATACACACACACCCATACATGCATACACACACCCATACATGCATACACATACATGCATACACACACCCATACATGCATACACACACCCATACATGCACACACACACATTCATACACACACCCATACATGCATACACACACCCATACATGCAGACACACACCCATACATGCATACACACACATGCATACACACATGCATACACACACCCATACATGCATACACACATGCATACACACACCCATACATGCTTACACACACACACATACATGCACACACACACATGCATGCATACACATACCCATACATGCATACACACACATACATGCATGTACACACACATGCATACACACACCCATACATGCATACACACACCCATACATGCACACACACATGCATGCACACACCCATACATGCATCCTCAATTACACCATCCACCCATCCTTGCTGGTGGGCACTCCCAAGACACATCGACGCTTCTGGAGCGGATCAGACGGCACCTATGGACCCATTCCAACCAAACCACATACGCAACCCTCTGCCAGATCAGCCAGACAGACAAACATACCAAAGCATTTGTATGCTGTCATTCATTCCATCCATTCATCCATTCATTCACCCACCCTCCCATCCACCCACCCATGAAGGTGGGAACACCCAAGACACATCGTCGATTCTTGAGCCGAGAGGACGGCACTTATGGACCCATTCCAACCCGACCCCCCTTGGGTATGCTCTCCATGCCCTTCAACAAGTACGTTTGGGTTGGTCTAGGTTAGGTTGGCTTGGTCTTGGTTTGCTTGTTTCATTTCATCATGATTTGATTAGTTGGCTTGGCTTGGCTTGGCACTTATGCACCCATTCCAACCCGACCCCCCTTGGGTATGCTCTCCATGCCCTTCAACAAGTACGTTTGGGTTGGCTTGGTCTTGTCTGCTTTGCTCTGATTTGGTTTGGCCTGCCTTGCCTTGCTCATATTTGGTTTGGTCTGATTTGGTTCTGGTCTGATTTGATTGGCTTGGCTTGGCTGTTATGGACCCATTCCAACCCGACCCCCCTTGGGTATGCTCTCCATGCCCTTCAACAAGTACGTTTGGATTGGTCTAGGTTGGCTTGGTCTTGGTTTGGTTGGATTTTTTCATCATGGTTTGATTAGTTGGCTTGGCTTGGAACTTATGCACCCATTCTAACCTGACCCCCCTTAGGCATGCTTTCTATGCCCTTCAACATGTGAGTTTGGCTTTGTCTTGTCTGCTTTGCTTTGCTTTGCTTTGCTTTGCTTTGCTTTGCTTTGCTTTGCTTTGCTTTGCTTTGCTTTGCTTTGCTTTGCTTTGCTTTTTGAAAACAATCCCTGACCCTCGCCTTCACACACTACTACTGCAGGACTGACATTGACAGACTGTACTGACTCCACCTTCCCTGGGCAGGGTGTCTTCCCCCCCCAACCCTACCCAACCCCAATCCAAGCCACCCAACCCAACCTAACAAAAATCTACCCCCCCCCCCCTAACAACAACAAACACCCTTACCTTCAAACACTACTACTGCAGGACTAACATTAACAGACTGTACTGTGGGGGCGACTCCACACTCTTTCCTGAGCAGGGTGTCAACACTGTCATTTTTTTACCATTTGGCAATCCACTTCAGGTTAATTGGGTATACCCAAGGACTGTATCAACAAACACCCTCACCTAGTTTATCCAAACCCACGCGTCGCCATGCAACAACAGAATGGCGATGCAGAGGCGACGCGTTGTTGTAAAATATAATCTTTGACCCTCACCTTCACACACTACTACTGCAGGACTGACCTTAATGAACTGCACTGTGTGGGCCACCCTAGGACAGAGTCAATAAACACCCTCACCTAGTTTAGCCAGACCCACGAGTCGACATGCAACGACGGAATACAAAAAAACTGCTCTCCTTCACTCGCATCCCCAACTCAAACCCCAATCCAAGCCCCTCCTAACCCAGCTCACCCACCCACCCCCTCCAACAAACACCCTCACCTTCACACACTACTACTGCAGGACTGACATTAGCGGATTGTACTGTGTGGGTGACTCCTCCCTCCCTGGGCAGGGTGACAAAGCTGTAAATGCAGTTTTTTGTTTTAGAAAAAAACATCTGACCCTCGCCTTGACACACTACTACTGCAGGACTAGCATTGACGGACTGTACTGTGTGAGCGACCCCAGGACTGTATCAACAAACACCCTCACCTAGTGTAGCCAAACCCACGACGGAATAGTGACGCGTCGTTGTAAAAACAAAATCTCTGGCCCTTGCCTTCGCACACTACTACTGCAAGACTGACATAAACAAACTGTATGGGCGTACTGTGTGGGCGACCCCAGGACTGCATCAAGTAACATCCTCACCTACTTCAGCAAAACACACCCGTCGCCATGCAACGACAGAATGGCGATGCAGAGGCGACGCGGTGTTGTAAAATATAATCTCTGACCCTCACCTTCACACACTACTACTGCAGGACTGACCTTAATGAACTGCACTGTGTGGGCCACCCTAGGACAGAGTCAATTAACACCCTCACCCAGTTTAGCCAGACCCACGAGTCGCCATGCATCGACGGAATGGCGATGCGTCGTTATAGAAAAAACTCTGTCTAAAGAATCACTGATGAATCCAATCTCTGATGAATCCAAATCTCTTCCTAAAAAAATAGTTGCCTCCACTTGCCTACTGCAGGACTAACATGAACGGACTGTACTGTGGGTTACTTGGCTATACCCCAGGACTGTATCAACAAACATCCTCACCTAGTTTAGCCAAACACACCCGTCGCCATGCAACAGCAGAATGGCGATGCAGAGGCGACGCGTCGTTGACAAAGTAAAATCTCTGACCCTCGCCTTCGCACACTACTACCGCAGGACTGACATTAACGGACTGTACTGTGTGGGCAACTCAATCTTCCCTGGGCAGATTGTCAACGCTGTCAATCCGTTTTTTCTTCTTATTTTTTAGATTTGGCAAGCCCTTTGGGAAACAATCTCTGAACCTCCCCCTCCCACTCGCCTACTTCAGGACTGACATTAACGGACTGTATTGTGTGGGCGACTCCACCTTCCCTGGGCAGGGTGTCAACGCTGTCGTGTTCAGCGGCTTCGGGTAAGAAACGCGGCTTTATTTCTACATATTTCCCCACAAACCACCACCACGCCAACATTTGGATAAGGTGGGCCTCTGCGATTGGTGGTGGCAACTCGCGGCTTTATTTCTACATATTTCTACATATTTCCCCACCACACCACCACCACCACACCCACCTTTCGTGGGCAGGGTGTCAACGCTGTCGTGTTCAGCGGCTTTGGGTAAGATGGGCCTCTGTGATTGGTGATGGCAACGCGTGGCTTTATTTCAACATATTTATACATCATCATCATCATCACCCTCATCATCATCATCGTTCCCACCGAACTCACCGTATTTCCCCACCACACAAACACCACACAAACACAAACACATCACACCCACACAAACACCACCACTCTCACAAACACAAACACACACACTCGCCATATTGCTGCAGGTGTGCTCACAGGGTGCTTATACATATTATTATGCACAGTCTATCTAGTCCAACCCCACCCTGACCTTACTCTTGACTTCTCATATAATCTCATTCAAGCCACGTTCTCACAAACACAAACACACACGCACCATAACACTGCAGGTGTGCACACAGGGTAGTGAGCGACAGGCAAGGAATCCACGTGGCCCGTTATTGAGCCCCCATCCTAGTTCCCCACCCACCAACACCAACACCCTGACCTTACTCTTGGCATCTCATATAATCTCATCCAAGCCACACAATCACAAACACACACACCGTATTGCTGCAGGTGTGCACAAAGGGTACGTATACATATTATTATGCACACCACACACAGACAAACACACACACACCATATTGCTGCAGGTGTGCGCACAGGGTGTTGATAAATAGTATTATGCACAGTCTAGTCCAACCCCATCCTGATCTTACTCTTGACATCTCATATAATATCATTCAAGCCACACACACACACACACACACGTGCACCATATTGCTGCAGGTGTGCCCACAGGGTGTTGTGTGACTTTGGCGAGGAACCCATGTGCCACGCTCCCCATCCTTACCTCACACCAAACCACCCCAACCCACCCACCACACGCACACGCACACACACCATATTACTGCAGGTATGCGCACCGGGTGTTGTGCGACATCGGCAAGGAACCCGCGTGGCCTGCTATTGAGCCCCCATCCTAGTTACTACCCACCAACACCACCACGCCACCCTCCACACCACTACTCCACCACCACTCCACCCACCACCGCACCACTCACCCCATCCTGACCTCACACCAAACCACCACACACACCATATTGCTGTAGGTGTGCGCACAGGGTGTTGTGCGACATCGGCAAGGAACCCACGTGGCCTGCTATTGATGCTGGCTTCGTTGGACTACTTGGTTTTGTGAGGGACCGCACATGATCAGAATCCACGATCAGGGTCTACTAGCGATGGTGGTGATTAGGGTCTGTAACTAGGGATCTGGGTCTATATCCAAGGGCTATAATCAGGGTCTACTATAAGGGTCTACTAGGGACCGCACGTTATCAGGATCTATGCTAAGGGTCTACTAGGGATCAGGGTATATATCCAAGGGCTGAGATCAGGGTCTACAATCCAGACTTACTAGTGAAGAGTGTGAGTGGGGTCTGTATCCAAGGGTGTGATCAGGGTCTACAATCCGGGCTTACTAGTGAAGAGTGTGCGTACAGTCTGTATTCCAGGGTGTTATCAGGGTCTACGATCGGGGCTTACTACCGGTAGTGATGACAGTGAGTGCTGTCTGTATCCAAGGGAGTGATCAGGGTCTACGAACGGGGCTTACTAGAGGAGACTGTGAGTGGGGTCTGAATCCGAGGGAGTGATCAGGGTTGATGAGAGTGGGCAGGTAGGCAAGGAATGTTTTGTGCAGAGTTGATCAGAACACTGTGTCCTGCATCGCAGATGCATCGCAGGGTACTTCAAATGGCCAAATTGGCCAGCGCTTTAGCGCACTTTAATACAAAAAAACTGCGCTTTTTTAGTGCAAAAAGCGCAAAAATTGCTTGCTGCGCCCACAGGGGGTTGCAAAAAACTGCGCTTAAAGCGCAGAGGAGGTCAAAAAGTCAGCGCTCAAAAGCGCAAAAGCGCCCGCTTTGAATTACCCTGATGCATAGTTGAAGGGTCTGTATTGAGACGCAACGTGGAGAGGGTCTGTTGCGTCGTAGACGCGGCGACAGTGGGTTGGTTGTGTTGCAGGACGCAGGCTATGGGTAGGTTATGGTACGGTTGCATCTCAGGACGCAGGCTATACACTTGGTTGTGTTGCAGGACGCAGGATATGGTTCAGTTGGTCTTATGACGCAGACTGTGGGTTGGTTGCGTCTCAGGATGCAGGATATACAATTGGTTGCGTCACAGGACGCAGGCTGTGCAAATGGTTGCGATTCTGGACACAGACCTGGAGGTCCTCCTGAACAACCCTGGTGTGTGTGACAACAAGGGCTGTCAGACTTCAGGCTTCTCACCGTCAGGGTACTATAGGCTGCTGATTTTGTATCCGGCTACTACAATCGGCAGCTCGTGGGCAGTTTGCTTGTGGACCATTTTTGAAAGAATTACACGCAAGATTGCGGATTACATTATTCGGATTACGAGATAACGAGATTCGGATTTTGGTACACGGTAGCAAATGTAAAATTGCATTCTGTTTATTCTAACTGAATTCTTCGTGTCGCTGGTTTGTGTCGGGAGACTTACCTCCTGGGGTGAAAGTCCTTTCACAACTAGAACAAAATGACACTTTGCCTCCGGTATTCGGTTCGTGTTCTCTGCCTCTGGTGTGTGATTCGTTGTCTCGGCCTCTGGTTTGTGATTCGTTTTCTCTGCCTCTGGTTTGTGATTCGTTTTCTCTGCCTCTGGTTGTGATTCGTTATCTCTGCGTCTGGTGACTTGGTTAGTGATTCGTTTTCTCTGCCTCTGGCTTGAGATTCGTTATCTACTTATCTCTGCGTCTGGTTACTTGGTTAGTGATTCGTTTTCTCTGCCTCTGGTTTGTGATTCGTTATCTCTGCGTCTGGTTACTTGTTTAGTGATTCGTTTTCTCTGCCTCTGGCTTGAGGTTCGTTCTCTCTGGGTCTGGTTACTTGGTTAATGATTCGTTTTCTCTGCCTCTGGTTTGTGATTCGTTATCTCTGCGTCTGGTTCTTTGATTATTGATTCGTTTCTCTGCCTCTGGTTTGCGATTCGTTGGTGAGTTCACATGGGCTCTGTATCAGCTGCTGGTCAGTGCCGGTGCCAGTTATGGCCACGTGCACTGCTATGCAGTACCTACTGTACTGCCTGCCATCTGCTGCTACATCACGCTACCGATATTCCTTCTTTAATCGTGTAACAACGTAGTCTGGCCGATTGAGTGTTGTTATTCACCGGGTTTCACCGATTCACCTAGAGTGACTTAGAGTGCACAGGTCTCCCTCCCTGCTGCACTGTACTGCTGTGCCGCTGCCAGCTATGGCACGGACTCTGATGCCGGTACCATGAGGTACCGCGACATCTCAGTACTTTCTCCTAGCGCATTGATCGAATGCTTTATCTAACTGTAAAGATCTTATCCTTACTGTCTTCCCCTCGTCTCTGTGCTCTGCACATAACTCCGGAAATTCACAAGTGTCTGCAGTCCCCTACTTCCATTTATACAAAATAGGTCTACCTGTTTTTTATTTGTATGGAATTTTTTTTGAGCGCGATGGACTATGATTCATTCCTTATGAAAAAGGTGATTCGACGTAGGGAAGCCCATACGGTAGTTAAGAAATTCGCATGTTGCAATTGACCTGGTTCCCACCAATTGAGCAAACCCAAATTTAAGTATATATATATTTATGGTGACTATAAATAGCTAGCTCCGGCTTACGATATGGTGTCCGTAACTTCACGTCCTGTGAGTGAATGTATTACACGGATGTAACAATTTCAATTTCAATTTGTATATTGAGATGATATGGTTGGGTAACTTTATGCCAACAAATATGTGTCTGGACTGGAGGCCATAGGCTAAAACTATGCGATTCAAGCTGACCAAGACTTACGGATTTTGGAGTATCGGAAGTGCAATCACTGGACTCCCGTTAATTGTCCAGGTGGCGAGGCCTCCTTGAAGAGTTGAAGCACTATGCTGATGAATGCTATTGCTTCTGCTACTTGGTAGTTGTAGAAGGAGAACAATAATTGTTATTTAAACCAACTCTGGGATGCCGCCTTCCAATTATAGTTGTAGACAAAATAAGAATACTTGTTATTATGCTAAAATCAGCTATTACTGATTTGCAGTTTATTTGTAGATGATTGGATTGGATAATGACATTGGTTTTCAGCCAACTCTGGGCTGCACACCATCTTCCAATTCCAAGTCCCCCCGTGCTTGAAAATTGAAAATTGAAAATTTGAAAATTCGAACATCCAAGTAAGTCACACTGCCGGGGGCTGTTGACCCTACTAAGGGTGGATTCCCATTGGACTGGATGGGTAAAGTCGGTTGTAGTACTGGATGGGTCGGTATTTGTCGGTTGGGCCCTTTGGATGGGTCGTTGAGCTCTTTGGATGGTTCGTGCATCCGTACACGGCCACCCATCCAAAACACACTCCCATTGCAAGCGACTGGATGGGTGCAGCAATACACGCATGTACCACCGGGAACCTTCGCAGGTACTTTCAATCAATAGTCGCAAGAAAAGACGGATCGATCGTTGACATTTCAATTTCTTGCGCTGATCCATCCTAGATCCATCTGTGACAGATAACGATCCGTCACCTGCGCTACCTCGAGGTGGCGACGACTTCCCCAAGGAAGGGGAACTGACGTGACCTGTCGGACGGTTCGAACCGTTAACCAGGTCCGCGCCTTACGTCCGCGCCCTACACGCGCCCTTCAGACGGTTCGAGGACTCTGGAAGTCTAACTCGAATCAACGGGTTTATCGTTAAACCACGGGAGAATGTATGAGACTTAAGCCCGAAGCTTAACTCTCTAGGCCAGAAAACAGAGAGGTTCAATTCCTTTCTCTCCTGATACTTTATATCAAGCTAAGACGTCTTTCAGACGTCACATTTGGTTTTGGAGCCTGTTCCTTTCTTACCCGATTTTTTTTCCCGCTATGTCTGCCTCTAACGCTATGGACCACGATGGTCACGCTGACGACCTCGATTCGTCTTCCACGTCCAAAATTATTCGAGTCGCCAGAGCATCTGCGCTTGCAGACGCTCACGATCTTATCCGCCATCACAAGGAGGTTATTACCTCCTCCAGGAAGCAGTACCCTGCGTCCACTCTCATCGCGCACCAAGCGGCTTTGGACCTCATCCGCCAGGACGAGGAAGAGAAGGCTGCCATCGTCTCCGCTACGCTCCAGGCTACCCTCGCCGAGGCTCTGGCCAAGGCCGCTGAGCCTACCCTCTGCAAGTCATGGAGGCCCTTATGGCCCAGGTGGCATCCGTCATTGCGGTAAGAGTGCCGACTAGTACCCCTCGTTCGACGAAGATGACAGAAAGACCCCCCGTATGGACGGGCATTGCCGATAAGAAACTCCCTAGGGGGAAAGTTTGGTGGCACGCGTTGAACTTGTTCTGTGAGGTCAACGACATGAAGGACACCAAGTTCTTGGCCAATTTCTTTGGTAGTACTGCTTCGGATTGGTTTTTTCACCTTAACCATGACCCTGCCCGCCCTCACGAACTCACTTGGGAGGAAGCCAAGACCGCTTTCCTCTCCTATTACGACCCTAAGTATGGGAACGACGATCTCGTAGCTACCCAGCGCTTGCACTCCCACGCTATTACGCAGACCAACTCTGTTCGACACTACGCCCAAGTGTTCCACGCCGAGGTCCGCATCGCTGGTGGTATCGACCTGAAATCCCAGCTCATTCTGTTCCGCCTTGGCCTGAAACCGACCATCGAATGCCGCTGCCGCTCGCACCCTACCAATGTCGGTGGCCGTTTTAACTCGCTTGACCAACTCATTGACCTCGCCTCCAAGGTCGAAGACCGCCTGGCCACCATCGCACTGCCATATCTGACACCTGAAACCTTTGCTCTTGCCACGCAGTCCCACGCAAAGCCTAAGAGCACTCAGGCTCACGGCAGGCCGAGGCCGGCTGGTGCCCCCGAGGGCTCACGCATTCAGGCTCACGGAAGGCTGAGGCCGGCTGGTGGCCCCGAGGGCTCCCGCATGCAGGCTCACGGCAGGCCAAGGCCAAATCAGTAAACTGTTCGATCTGTACCGCTGTGTTCTTGACTCGGGTACGACAGGACGGAGACACGAGTCCCACAACGATACTTGGGCACGTGCTCTCGGGCACCTGCCCCGACGAAACCATCTGCCATGATAAAAGCAATGGAAGACTGGCCTACCTCAACCTGCTCGTAGCATCCTTGGATTCGCCAACGTTTTCGAACATTAATCCATGAACATTATGCCCTCAAGAGTCGCACCTTGTTCACAGTCCATGATACCCAGCGTAGCGGGCACCCGGGGTTCGAACGCACGTTCAACTCTATCGGCCGTTATTACTAGTTGCCGATCCTGCCAATCCTGCTTTGCAGATCTTGCCGATCCCGCCATCGACTTTGGCGATCCTGCCGGTCCTGCTTCGCAGATCTTGCCGATCCCGCCATAGTCTTTGTCGATCTTGCCGATCCTGCTCCGCAGATCTTGCCGATCCCGCCTTCGACTTTGGCGATCCTGCCGGTCCTGCTTCGCAGATCTTGCCGATCCCGCCATAGTCTTTGTCGATCTTGCCGATCCTGCTCCGCAGATCTTGCCGATCCCGCCTTCGACTTTGGCGGTCCTGCCGATCCTGCTTTGCAGATCTCGCCGATCCCGCCATAGTCTTTGCCGATCTTGGCAATCCTGCTTTGCCGATCTTGCCGATCCCGCCATTGTGGCCGATCTTGGCGATCCCGCTTAGCCGATCTTGCCGATCTTGCAACTCCTCAAAAATATACCTGGCCAGGTCCGCAACACACACACAACGAACCGTACACACAACGAACACGAACCGAACACGCACCGGGACAAAACAGGGACTGATCACCCCTCATAAGTCTCGCTTCCGAACGACAGCGCACGTACGCTGACCCCGAACGATGGCAATCCCGACCGCCTTACCAACTGAGACCTATTGCACCCGATTGCTTCACACGAGTCGCTCTCAAACCTCCCTTCTGACAGCCCTCTGGCGGTGTCTTGGTTTTACCATGCGACCCACGCCTTAGGCTGTGCGAAACAGGCCTTTCCAGCGCCCATACGCTAAACGACATCGACCATCGACCTCCCCGATGGCTGACGCATCCACCCTACGTACCACGTGTCCATACTCAAGGCTTATGTCCCCGATGGATCCCCGATAATTCGCCCCTATCCCGATCTTTCTGGGCTACCGACGACCCCTCTACGAAATTCGAACGGGTTCGTCTACGTAATCAGTGTAGTGGTCGACCACCAAATCGACTCAGGACTCCTTCGCTACTTCGTACCGTGCCTGCACTCTGATCACGTCCATACGTGGGAACTCGAATCCGACCTCACTGTTCCAAACGCTCCCATCGAGGTCCCACACGTCCCTGATCCGCACGCGCCGGTCCGCCCCTGCACTCGTCGCGAAGACTCGCCAGAAACCCCTGACGAGTACGTCCTACGACAAAGCACACGACTCCAGGAGAAGTCGCGAGCTAGAGAGGGGGGAAATGTGACAGATAACGATTCGTCACCTGCGCTACCTCGAGGTGGCGACGACTTCCCCAAGGAAGGGGAACTGACGTGACCTGTCGGACGGTTCGAACCGTTAACCAGGTCCGCGCCTTACGTCCGCGCCCTACACGCGCCCTTCAGACGGTTCGAGGACTCTGGAAGTCTAACTCGAATCAACGGGTTTATCGTTAAACCACGGGAGAATGTATGAGACTTAAGCCCGAAGCTTAACTCTCTAGGCCAGAAAACAGAGAGGTTCAATTCCTTTCTCTCCTGATACTTTATATCAAGCTAAGACGTGTTTCAGACGTCACACCATCTATTCCTCTTCTCAAGACCGCACTCCGCGACCTGAAGTCATACCTCGCGGCGTCCATTTCTTTCTTTCAATCTTTCCACGCGATGAGCATGTCAGCCATGGAGCTATTCCGGCTCCTTTTCTTCAGAATTATTCCTGCTGTAAACCGTTCTCGATCGGGCGCCATAGCTTGCGCAGGCGCTGCTTGTTCTACGGTAGCCTCTCTTCCGGGGAATGAGCATGAACGTCTAGCCACTACCGTGGCTATGATGCTCAAGAGTTTTACCCGCACTATTTTAGAGATTTCCATTCACTATACTACGTGAAGCCACGCACTGAGGACCTCTGGCTGAACTACATGGTGGGGCTATGGAGTGAAGAAGAATTTCAGCTGTCCACAGCTGCAGTCTTGTATTGAGCGAGTTCGGCGTCCAATTCGGCATCGGTCATAATCCCACAAGCCTTCCGTCGCCATGTTGCAGAGCGATGAAAGACGAAAAAGAAAAGTAGAGTGAAGAAGGGGCGTCGAATGGAGAAGAAATTGTTAGAATGTCCCAGATTCTGTCTTGCTCGAAGATGATCTGTGATCCAAAAGTTCGGAAACTCCTGGCTAATGAAACTAGCAGGTCGGTTGAAGAAAGCAATACGCGTCAGTTGCGCGACCGTCGCCGGATCAATGCCGGACTGTGCCGGAAGGAGCCGGATATTTTGCGACCCATCCAGAGCCATCCAATCCACACCTCGGTCGAGGGCCTGGATGGATTTTGGCTTTTGGATGGGTCGTCTGGATGGGTATTTCGTAAGTACATCCGTACAAATACGAACCATCAAAAACCCCTATGGGAAGGTGAACACTGGATGGGTCGTCGGTTATCCGTACTCAACGACCCATCCAGACCCATCCTGCCCCAATGGGAATCCACCCTGGGTAGGACGTGGTGTTATCGACACCGGTTCGTAAGCTCGAGGTTGGCAACGTGGCTAGAACCAGACACGTTTCACACGGTTGACGGCCACCGTGAGGACCGAAACGCTCCCGACGGGGTTCGAACCCGGCATCTCCTTCGATCAAGGTCGAATACTTTACCATTGAGCCACTCAAATCCGGATCAGGGAATCGTGTTTGAACTTGGTTACATAGCTTAAGCCAGAAATTTGCCTCATCCCCTTCGTCGGCGGTAAAAATAGATAAGGCGGCCTTAACACTCCCTTTAGATAGGGAGTGTTAAGGCCGCCTTTTTAGAGCTCTATGCCTCTCTCCTTGTTTGTTTGGTGATTTTCCTGTGCCTTTTGTCCTT
The DNA here is from genome assembly GCA_022414725.1 of Microglena sp. YARC. Lineage (NCBI taxonomy): Eukaryota > Viridiplantae > Chlorophyta > Chlorophyceae > Chlamydomonadales > Chlamydomonadaceae > Microglena > Microglena sp. YARC. The sequence continues at coordinate 11,317,445 of CM039467.1, forward strand.
CACGTCTTCTTGTAGAATCTCGCTTTTTAGGCCTCGGCAACCCTCAGCCCTTCTACTATATACACTTTATTCGCTAGTTTCTCTATGCCTTGGTAGTTCGCATTGCTTGTTGTCAAGCCTTTTATTTGCTCTTTCGTACGCTTTTTTGGAGGTCACCTCCTGGACCAGGTTCTGAGGGGTATGTTGCCCAAACCCCCTCTGTTATAAAACTGTCCAGCTGCCTCGGCGCTGTTCAGTCTCGGCATTGATTTTTGCTGAGTATGTAACTATATCCTCTCTAAAAATAAATTTACCTGAAAAATGTAATTGCGACGCCCCCCTGTGCGATACCAGGGGGCTAACTAAGTGGGTTAGAGTGTTACACAGTTTAAAGACGTGTCCAGGTCAGGGCCATACAATGAAGGATTTACAGTGGTCTGCCCAGTGCTGGTAGATCTTGAACTTGGCTACACGGCTCCAGCAGTTTCGGAGCATGGTTGTTCAGGAGGACCCCCAGCACTGCGTCCTGAGACGGAACCGACCCATAGCCTGCGTCCTGTGAAGCAACCAACCTACCTACGGAAGCTGCATCTGCGACGCAACGGACCCCCCTTACATTGCGTCTCAGGACGCAACGGACCCTTCAACGTTGCGTCTGCGAAGCAGGACGCAGCATCCTGAACAAAAAACGCAGCATCCTGACGCAGCATCCTGACGCAGCATCCTGACGCAGCATCCTGAACAAAAACCTTTAAGGCTGCTCGCCGTCTCCGGCATAAACACCAACACTTGAAACTTTATTACCTAAATATTATTGATCCGATCTCTTCATTTGGCACTGTTTTGTGTAAGAGGTCCTCCTTTCAATGCAAAAACATTATCCAGAAACTAAAAAACTAGGCAGAACTTGGTTACATGGCTCCGGTCTGCAAGGCTACTCGCTGAGTCGCTGTCTTCAGCAGTGGCTGCAAGAGCTAGACTTGTATTTGGTTACATGGCTCCAGCCAACAAATTGGCTGCTCGTCGTCTTAGGCAGTGAAGTTAATTACCAGAGAAAATGTCAACGTTATCAAAACAATCAAAAATCGAAGCATTCGAATCCAAATATGCTTGATCCAATCTCTTCATACATTCATGGATAAACAGAGGTAGCAACGCACTACCGGAACTTTCCACTTCTGAATTGCACATCAGATAATGTAGAGAAATCATTTTGCTCTCAGGTTGGGAAATCAGGTTCTGATACTTTCCTCTTGAATTCAGTAAGGCTTTGTCACTCGTCAGTACATTCAAAAACCACTTTTTCCATGATGTTCATCTTAGGCAGAAAAGGAACCAACTAGGGAGTGCGAGGCTCATAAAGGCAAGCAATGTATGTTTATTACAGTCCAGGCATGCACACCAGGGTGCTTCAGGAGGACCCCCAGCTCTGATGCATGAGACACAACCAATTGTATAGCCTGCGTCCTGCGACGCAACGGACCCTTCCTTCTGGTCAACGGACCCCCCGGGGACCCCCCCCACGTTGTGTCCTGCAAAGCATGTATGCAACGGACCTTTTGGCGTTGCGTCTGCGACGGAGGACGCAACCAACTAAACAACTCTGATGCAGACCAAGGTACCGGTAGGTCCTACAAAGCGCGTGCTTTTTAAGCCCCACTGAGCGTTTCGCTCAGTTTTTCAACCTCCTGTGGGCGCAGCGCACAGTTTGTGTGCTTTTTGCGCTACAAATAGCTGACCAATTTGACGTTTGTGGGCTTTAAGCGCTGCCCAATTTGACAAAACGTAGTTCCCTTGTACCGGTAGCCACCAAACAGGGAATGAGGGCAAGGGACAATTGTCATGTTTCCAGGATTTCTGTTTTTTTACTCCCGCCAGGTCTGTTCATCTTAAAATTGCTATGAGAATATAAAAAAGTCTGGGCATATTTGATGATGTCAAATGTGTATGTGAAATGTGCAACACTAGTTGTCAAGTCTGGACAAATGTGATGCAAATAAAAAAAGGCTTGCAATGCTAGATCCGACCATGACTGGGCGTGCAGCCTTGCAGGCGAAATGGTTAAAGTGGAGTGTGGACCAGACTAGCAAATGAAGACCTTGAAGGAATCTCTTGTATTGAGGTCTGTTATTTTGCTTTGCGTTGCTTTCCTTTGCTTTGCTTTGGCCCTCTCTCTAGCTTAACTTGTTACCCCCTGTACTGCTCAGGTTAGCTTAGCTTGCTACCCCCTGTACTGCTCGGCTTAGCTAAGCTTGCTACCTTCTGTACTGCTCAGCTTGGCTTAGCTTGCTACCCCCTGTACTGCTCAGCTTAGCTTAGCATGCTACCCCCTGTATTGCTCATATAAGCCTAGCTTGCTACCCCCTGTACTGCTCAGCTTAGCTTAGATTGCTACCCCCTTTACTGCTCAGCTTAGCTTAGCTTGCTACCCCCTTTACTGCTCAGCTTAGCATAGCTTGCTATCCCTGTAACCCCTGTGCTGCTTGGGCCCCACGGACCGGCATGCAGTGTACATGAGGTGGATGTGCGTGTGTGGTGTATGTGTTGCTGTGGTGCATGTGTTTTTGTGGTGTATGTTTGTGTGAGCGTGTGTCGTATTTGCGTGATGCATGTGTTTGTGTAAGAGAGGTGTGTGGTTTTTGGATGGTGTGTGGTATGTGTGCGTGTGTGCGTGGTGTGTGTGCGTGTGTATGCATGTACAACATCAGGGCACTTGGAAAGCCCTACTCACCTGAAAATGGTGTAGTACACCAGCCTGTGTCTGGAAGCTCATGCCCTTGGCATACAACTCCCTTGCTAGCTCCAGGACAGGCAAGGACCAGCCAAAGTTGTTTTGTTTCGGCCAGAAGCACTTACAGATAAACAGCAACATACTGAGGGAAGTTCAGCCGGAGTTCTCTGCTTTATCTCCTTTAGCAGTGCCAAACAATAGTCACAACCAACTGCCTTACATGTATTGCCTGACTCCAAGACATGCAGGCGATTTTTCACTGAGGGGGATTTAACCTCGCTGTCCAATCACCCATTAAGTGTTCGTGGAAGAACTCTGCAGGCATGGGCGCAAGCAAACGAGCGATTTGGTTTTGCAAGCGCGCCTGAAAAAACAGGGTTGAGCGAAACAAGACGATATGAGACACGACCAGACGCGACGACGGGAAGACAGGCACCAAGCAAGCACGCAGCAGCCAAAATAAAGGAAAGGAAAGCGCAGCGTATGCGTGCTATTTTACTGCCTCTCATGAGAAAGGAAGCAGCAAACTAGCTCGACCCTGGTGACATTCAGAGCTAAAGAAAGGAAAGAAGACTAGGCTAGACTAGCGTGGCTTTAGGAAGCGGTACGTGGTAAGAAAGAAGGAACACACGCACGTCGGCGTGGCTTTATCACGTTTCACAGTTATGATGACATCCTGCGAAACGCTAAGCACTCGGAACCAGGGCTTGGGTAAACCTCCGACACGCACGAACTTGCACGAACTTGCACGAACTTGCCGGCCAGAAGGTAGTTCCAGCCTGCCAGCCTGTTCCATCGCCGCGGTGAAAAAACCCTCGGGAAACCTCGTCTGAAACCATTTCCCCCCCAGTTTTGCGAATTCAGAGTTATTCGCGCATCTGTTCTGACACAAAAGCTTGCTTTCTCGTCCTGGTCCTAGAAATGCCTTCATTTGCTCAACAGTTTTCGCCTTATTCCGAGCAAGTCGCAGGTCTGGTTCTAGAGATGCATATTGAACAGGCTGTCACCTCCGGCAGCGGCTCCTACTCCTTGTTCGAATTCAGCTCCTGCCCCACACCTGGAAGATAAGCCGCAAACGGATTAAAACGCACGGCCATATTCGACCTGGTCGACTCCGCCGAGGCTAACATCTGCACCAGAGGCTGCTCCTACTTGATCTTCTATTGAATCCAAAGAAGAAACAGCTGCAGCTTGCTCGTGCATGGCATTTTCGACTGTGGTGGATAACGATCCTCCCACTGAGTTGCCACGCGGTGGTGACGACTTTCCGACAGATGACGAACGACTTCTGTAGGCAGTTGAAACCGAGCGAATTGACCTACTGATCAGTGTCTGATCAAGCCTACTCGGGAATACCTAAAACGAGGGTTCCATTAGGGTCTAGACGCGCTGGAAGCGGGAAGGGAGTCTTAAGCCGTGCTTCTGACTCTTAGGGCCGTCTAAACTCCTGAGATCATTTCTTAGGCTTCCAGTTACAAGACACTCCGTGTTACAAGGTATTCATATACCACAAATTGGTTTCTTGAGCCTGGTCGCGCTTTCAAACGCGCCACTTTCTTTACTCCCCACCCCCGACGTCCCCTCGAGCCCACCATCACCGAGTATGGCCTCTTCTTCAGCCCAAGCTGCTGCGGCTCCACCTTCTGAGGTCCCGGATGTTGACGACATGGACACGAGGAGCTCGTCCAGCAAGTCAAGGCTTGGGAGCTGCACGAGCTCTCCAAGGAGAAAAGAAAAGGCGCTGGAGGGCCGGCACCTTCGCTCCCGACCTTTCAGCTACTGAGAAGGAGCTGAAGGAAGCGCGGATGGACTGTCAAAAGTCAATGGCAAGAAGGTCGCCACAAGGCCTGACTCCACGCCTTGGCAAGGCTGCCGCGCACGTTGCCCTCGTGGAGAAGGACAGGGTTATCGCTAGCCTCGAACATCTTCACCATCACGAGGCCGAGGCCACCGATCCAAGCACCTTGAGGAGATGGCTCGGCTCCAAATGCGAATGAGGATGCACCCGAACAGGAGACACTTCGAGTTTCCGCTCTCCTGAAGGCCCAGCAAACGCCCCCGCTGGACCACCTGAGGGCTGCTGCTGGATCGCCTGCAACGCCCCCCGCCCCGCTGGACACACCGGATGGCCCGCTGCTGGATCGCCTGCAACGCCCCCGCCCCGCTGGACAACCCGCGGCCCCCCACAGCTGGACTGCCTGCGGGCCCCCCTGCTGATGGATCGCTGCTGCTGGCCAGCCGCTGCTGAAGCGCCGCTGAAGGACCGCCGCTGTTGGCCCTCCCGCTGGAAACTCATTCGGACGCTTTAATGGCTCTACGTGCCCAGATTGAGCTGCTGGAGGCCAAGGCCAAAGTGGCTGAGCTACAAGCTGCGGCAGCTAAGGTAGAGTCACATGTTTTGCCCTTGTCCCGAGGCCCTTAGTTGGCAAGTATGAATGTCCATCCTTTGGACTGGGGTAGAAGATAAGAAGCTCCCAGGTGTAGGATTTGGTGGAAGTTGCTAGAGTCATATTGCACGTTGCACCATATGTTTAGTACCATCCAACATACCAAACTTCTTTGGTGGGGTAGCTGCGCGAAGTTGGAATTTAACGTAATAGCGTACCACAACATACGGTTACATGATTCAGACGTCCCGAAAACTGCGTTCATAACCCCGATGGGACTCTATGAATTCAAGGTTCTCCCTTTTGGGCTAGCAAATGCACCCTCGGCCTTTACAAAAGTCATGAACACCGTGTTCAGAGATTTAATTGGCAAATTCGTCGTCGTTTACTTGGATGATATTCTCATCTACAGTAGTAATGATGAAGAACACGAAAAACACAATTCGAATTGTGTTTACAACGTCTTGAAAATAACACCTTCTTTCTTAAACGAGAAAAGTGTTTCTTCTATAGACCGGAAAGTCAAATACCTAGGGCCATGTGCTCTCCGGTGAAGGCGTCCGAGTCAACGAAACGAAGGTGAAAGCAGTTGCAGATTGGCCCACACCTACCTCCTCGAAGGAAGTTCAGCAGTTCCTGGGACTCTCTAACTTTTTCAGAAAGTTTTATCCAAGGTTACTTCTACGCTCGCAGCCCCTCTAATCCAGATTTCGAATCTAACAGACAGGCCAGCAACCGATTTCATCGAAATTGAAACCGCCAGGACTGACAAAATCACCGAGGTGACACCAAGTCGACACCACTCGGAAAACGACAGGCAGGGGCTCAAGGGACCTGCATTTCAAAATGTCTGGACCCAAGCCTGCCAGGAGGCATTCCTCGGCATCAATAAAAGTCTTACGAAGGCTCCTTTTGCTTGCACACCCTGACCCAGCAAAGGACTATCGGCGCGGTACCGATGCTTCTGTCGTTGGGTACAGGGGGCGTTCTCATGCAAGATGGGCGAACCCATCGCAGTACCACTCTCACAAATTCTCAAAGCGCTTGAACGAAACTACTCCACGGGCGGAGCGAAGAATTACTCGCAGTGTACTTGGCCTTGAAAGAATGGCGATGCTACCTCGAAGGTTGGCACTGGCAAGTTCGAACTTGACACCGACCACGAACCCTCGTCTTACTTGCAAATCAGCCCATGCGAAGCAGAAAGGCAGGCACGATATCTTGAGTTTTTCTCGCGCCTTCACGAACATGAGTGGGCTCATATCGCGGGCCGTACTAACGTAGCTGACCCTCTGAGTAGGAATCCAGCCTTCTCAGAGCTACGGCTTTGTTCATTCAGAGGCTGTCGCAAATGACCCACTCCACATGCGCGAAATAGCCCCAGATATTCTGCATGGTTACACGGAAGACTTTGGTTCGATAATCCGCACAATACAAGTACCTCTCCAAACGGCAGATGGTTTCTGGGCTGGCACCGGCAAATCCATAACGAGCAGCATCTGAGTCCGCAGATCGTTGTACCAAATGGTAATTCGCCCTCAAAGCTCGGATTTTGTTTTGCTTTCCACGATACCCAACGAAGTGGACATGGTAAGTTTTGGCAAACACTATTAACTCTGTGCGCTATCCGCCCTGGAATGTCGACTGCATTTCACCCACAAACAGATGGTCAAACAGAACGTATGAACAGTGTTCTCGAAGACACTCTTCGCATTTTCCCTCTGCGAATCAGAAAAATTGGGCAGTCTTTTGCCGAATGCACAATTCGCCAATCAAAACTCGTACAACAGAAGCATTCGAGATTTCCGTTTCGGTTGCTGTACGGTAGATACCCTCGAGTGGCACTACAACCATCAGATGATGTCATCGCTACGGCACATCAACCAGCCTGTCCTGGGTCGAGCATATGAATAACGCATATGACACGGCAATGGCAGCGCTTAAATCGCGAAGGATCGTCAAAAAACGTATGCAGACTTGCACCGTCGACCGGTGAAGTATACTCACGGTCAGGAAGTTTTGTTGAACTCGAAGAACATCAAATACTGGCTGGTATGACTCGGAAGCTCATGCCCAGATTCGTTGGTCCCTACGAAATCTCTCACACTATCCAAAAGAGGGGGGAGACCATTGCAGTGGCTCTATCCCTCCCCGAAGGATGGAAGATTTCATCCAACGTTTCACGTATCTCTTTGTCAAAGATACCTATCCGACGGGACTGGGTTTATTAGACCAAATCCGGAATTGTTACGCACATGCGGTGAACCTATCTACGAGATTAGCAACGTTGTTGATCACAAGATACAGTCTGGTATGGTGTATTACTATGTACAATGGTTACACTCAGACCATGTTCACTCTTGGGAACTCGAAGAAGAGTTGTTACCTATGTGCTCTGAACAAATCGATTTGTATTGGAGACAACACCCTTCTCGGGTACGACCCGTGATAGGTGCCAACGACCCGAAACCTAAAACGGTTAAAAACTACTCACAGGGATTATGCGACTGTAACCCCTGATGAGTTTCTCATTCGAAAGAGTACTAGACTTCAGGAGAAGGCTAGGGCTAGAGAAGGGGGAATTGTGGTGGATAACGATCCTCCCACTGAGTTGCTACGTGGTGGTGACGACTTTCCGACAGATGACGAACGACTTCTGTAGGCAGTTGAAACCGAGCGAATTGACCTACTGATCAGTGTCTGATCAGCTACTCGGGAATACCTAAAACGAGGGTTCCATTAGGGTCTAGACGCGCTGAAAGCGGGAAGGGAGTCTTAAGCCGTGCTTCTGACTCTTAGGGCCGTCTAAACTCCTGAGATCATTTCTTAGGCTTCCAGTTACAAGACACTCCGTGTTACAAGGTATTCATATACCACATCGACCATGCCAATTCCCGAGGTAAATCCGGAGTTGCTAATAATGTCAAAGTCGCCCTAGGGTGGCATTTCTAGGGCCAGGACGAGAAAGCAAGCTTTTCTGTCAGAACAGATGCGCGAATAACTCTGAATTCGCAAAACTGGGGGGAAATGGTTTCAGACGAGGTTTCCCGAGTTTTTTTCCACCGCGGCGATGGAACAGGCTGGCAGGCTGGAACTACCTCCTGGCCGGCAAGTTCGTGCAAGTTCGTGCAAGTTCGTGCAAGTTCGTGCGTGTCGGAGGTTTACCCAAGCCTTGGTTCCGAGTGCTTAGCGTTTCGCAGGATGTCATCATAACTGTAACGTCTGAAAGACGTCTTAGCTTGATATAAAGTATCAGGAGAGAAAGGAATTGAACCTCTCTGTTTTCTGGCCTCAGACACTCAAGCTCGGCTTAAGTACCCTACATTCTCCCGCGGTTCAGCGAATAAACCCGTTGATGCTTCTGGACATTCGCATATCATTAAGCCGTTGCTGGAGATGCGAATATCCCGAGTCGCGGACGTAGGGCGAGCGAAGGGCGCGTTGACCGAGGGCGCGGACCAGTTTAACGGTTGTAACCGTCTAGACAGGTCCCGTCAGCTCCCCTTCCTCGGGGAAGTCATCGCCACCTCGAGGTAGCGCAGGTGACGGATCGTTATCTGTCACATTTCCCCCCTCTCTAGCTCGTGTGCTTGTTCGTTGGACGTACTCGTCAGGGGTTTCTGTCGAGGCCTCGCGACGAGTGCGGGGGCGGACCGGCGCGTGCGGATCAGGGACGGATGGGAGATCGATAGGTCGTGAGCGGTCGGGATTTTGGCGCCAGTACATGTCGATGTCGGTGGCACAGGGACCTGCAAGGTCGGATTCGAGTTCCCACGTATGGACGTGATCAGAGTGCAGCCACTGAACGTAGTAGCGGAGGATTCCAGATTCGATTTTGTGGTCGACCACTTTTCCGATTTCATAGACTGGCTCGTCAGTAGTCCGGAAATGATCGGAGTTCGGGCGGATCATCGGGGATCCATCGGGGACGTAAGCCTTGAGTAAGGACACGTGAAACGTGGGATGAATACGCCATCCAACGGGAAGGTCGAGGGTAGCAGCGAGGGTTTCACCGTGCTTATCGTAGACACGAGTGACGGAGAACGGTCCACGAAACGAGGGAGGAGCTTGCGAGCCCGACCTGGCCAATATTTCAGATTTTTCGTAGAGAGCATGACTTCCTGGCCGATAAGGAAGGTGACTGGTCGGCGATGCTGGTTAGCGTACGTGCGTTGTCGATCTTGGGCCGCCTGAAGGGCCTTTTTCGCACAGTCCAAAGTGTTGGTCATGTGTTCGACCCAAGACACCGCCTGTGGGCTGTCATGTGGGAGTATCGTATCGGGAGGCTGAAGAGCGACTCGTGGGTATCGTCCATAGAGGAGGCGGAACGGAAAATCGCGAATGCTACTGTTGTACGAGTCGTTGATAGCAAATTGCGCGTTCGGGAGGAGTTGAGACCAATTTTTCTGTGTCGTTGACGTAAAGTGACGGAGAGTGTCCTCGAGAACACTGTTCATTCGTTCGGTTTGACTGTCAGTCTGTGGATGAAACGCCGTCGACATCCCGGGTTCGATGGTACAGAGAGACTGGATCGTCTTCCAGAAAGCGCTCGTGAATTTGACGTCTCGATCGGTGATAAGGGAGGTCGGGGTCCCTTGTTCGCTGAGGATGATGCGGTGGAAGATTTTCGCAATCTGTTCTGCTCCATCGGTCGTCTTGCATGGAGCGAGTTTGACCATTTTCGTAAGTCGATCAACGATAACGAAGATCATGTCGTACCCCTCTGACTTGGGGAGACCCACGATAAAATCCATGCTCAACGAATCGAATGGAGCGTTAGGTATCGGGAGCGGTTGGAGCGTGCCTTGGCTACGCTGGTGTGAAGCCTTCACCGATTGACACGAATGACAGGATCGAACGTAGTCGTTCACATCGAGGCGCATCGCAGGCCACCAGTAATAACGGCCGATAGAGTTGAACGTGCGTTCGAACCCCGGGTGCCCGCTACGCTGGGTATCATGGAAGGCGAACAAGATGCGACTCTTGAGGGCGTTTCCATTTGGGACCACGATCTGCGTCTCGGATGCTGAACGTTTGGAGCGGCCTGAACCAACCCAGTAGCCATCGGGGCGAAGGGTAAGGTGTTGCGTGTTGCGTGGACACCGAACCAAGAGTCGCGTTTGTATGCGAGTAAGATATCGGGGGAAATTTCGCGAGAGTGGATAGGATCGTCGGGATGGATCCGTTCCACCGTTTAGAGCAGTCGAGAAGGTCGGATGTCGGCTCAAGGGGTCAGCCACATTGGTACGACCAGCGATGTGGTTCCACTTCATGTTCGAGAAGCGCGAGAAAAATTCCATGTAGCGGGCTTGCTTACGTGAAAGCATCGGTTGGTTGGCGAGGTAGACAAGTGGTCCGTGGTCAGTGTCGAGCTCGAATGTGCCTGTACATCCTTCGAGATAGCATCGCCATTCCCTAAGCGCGAGGTATACGGCGAGTAATTCCTGTTCGCCCGTGGTATAGTTGCGTTCGGCTTTCGAGAATTTGTGGGAATGGTAAGCTATCGGCCGACCCTCCTGAAGGAGTACGCCCCCTGTCCCTTCGATAGAAGCGTCCGTGACAGCTCGAAAATCCTTCGTAGGATCAGGGTGGGCAAGCAGAGGAGCGTTGGTAAGGCCTTCTTTTATTGCGTCGAAGGCACTTTGACAGTCGGTGGTCCAGATAGTCGCAAAATCTGATCCCCGTAGTCCGGCATTCCGTTTACCGAGGGGTTTTAGCGGCGTTGAAATTGGCAATCCAACCCAGGGTGGTGTTTGTTTGCGATAGCGGTCAGAGGGGCAGCGAGCGAGGAGTATCCTTGGATGAATTTGCGGAAAAAGTTGGCGAGTCCAAGGAACTGTTGTACGTGCTTCGAGCAGGTCGGTGTAGGCCAAGCAGCGACTGCCTTGACTTTGGTTTCGTTGACTCGAATGCCATCACCCGATAGCACATGTCCAAGGTATTTAACCTCCGGTTGGAAAAAACTGCATTTCTCCCGTTTGATGAAGAGGTGATTATCTTCCAAGCGCTGGAGAACAATCCGAAGGTGTTTTTCGTGCTCATCGTCGTTACTACTGAAAATCAGGATATCGTCCAAGTAGATAACGACAAATTTGCCGATGAGGTCGCGGAACACCGTGTTCATAACCTTCTTAAAGGCGGAGGGAGCGTTGGCGAGTCCGAACGGTAGGACCTTGAATTCGTAGAGCCCCATGGGGGTAATGAACGCAGTTTTCGGTACGTCTGAATCGTGTAAGCGTATGTTGTGGTATGCGTTTCGGAGGTCCAGGTTGGAGAAAACCTTGGCACCTCGGACCTGGTCGAAGAGATCGTCGATGCGAGGTAGCGGGTATCGGTTCGGAATCGTGACCTTGTTGAGATTTCTATAATCAATGGCCATGCGCCAAGAGCCATCGGGTTTGGCTACGAAAAGGATCGGCGATCCCCAAGGACTCGAGCTCGGATGAATGAATCCCTTCGCGAGGAGGTCCTTGACTTGCTGTTCGACTTCGAGGAGTTCGGCCGGGGACAGTCGGTGTCCTCTCGAGAATTTTGGGCTGGTCAGTGGGTCGATCAGTGGGCAGACGAGAGGTGTGTCTGGACGTAATTCGAGACCGAGTCGGCTGTGGAGAAAGCCTTGGCGAAGTCTTTCTCACAGTTCAGGACAATTTGATCACGTCGGGTCGTGCGATCGGGGTCGATTTGGGCTGTTCGTGTGTTAAGAACGAATGCATCGTCGCTATCGTCGAGCTGGGTAACGACCACTTCGAAGCAAGTGAGGTTCTGTTTCTGCCTTCGGACCCACCGTTTGAGCGTTTGGTTGGTCATCAAGCCTGGGCTGTGACAGACCACCGAGTCGAAGAGTGCGGTTTTGGCGAGAGTGTAGGCCACGAGCTCAGGTATGGAGTACGGTGTCGATTCGAGGCGAGTAGAATATAATTCCACCGTGTTCTGGTCTGTTTTTCGAGGTGTCCAAAGGGTCGCCTTCATACGAGTTGTTTCGAAACTGAGGCAAACTCGCGACTGGAGCATCCAAGAGCGTCCAAGGAGTGCTGTCGTAGTGGGGCCGAGGGTAGGGAGGACATACGCGCCCTTGACCTTCGATCTGTGTTTGCCGAGGTCGAGAGTAAAATCTGCACGAGTCGTGGTGAGTACTGTTGAACCGTCAGCTACACGAACGTAGACCGGTGAACCTGCGTAGGTCGCGAAGCCTTCGGTGGCGAGGAACTTGGCGGAAACAAAAACCGCATCTGCCCCACTGTCGATGAGGACTTTCCCTTTTACTCCTGAGAGAGTGGCATCGAAAAGGGCAGTGTCTTGGTCCGCGTGGACCGTCGAAGTTGCGCATGCCGAGATGCACGGAATCGGTGGTGGTGGTGGTAATGCAGTCGGGAAGACCATCGATGGTACTTCACTGGGACCGTGAGGCAAGGGGCAAAGGAGATTGGTCTGGGCCAAATAGAGCGTTACACAGGGGTTTTCAGAAAAAACGGTAACATCAGGCTCTAATTTCTGAGTTGGCCGACCGACGTCTCAATTCCTCTCGTCGGGGCATCGTGGGCACTTGGGTGGAGTCCCAGGGTTGAAGGTTCGAACCGTTCCGCACTTATAGCATAAGTTCTTCACTCGAGCAGCGGTGATGGAGGCCATGTCCCATGGGGCTCCATTGCTCTGCTTCCACCCTCGCTTGGTGGCGATTGCAAGGCTGCGGGCCGACTTTTCCTCTTCGGTATAGACGGGGCAAAAATCGGAGGATGGGGCACGTTGCCTCTTGGAGTCGCCCTCGGGGCCTCCTGTTGGCCTCGGCCTGCCGTGAGCCTGGGTGCTCGGCACCTTAGCGTGGGACTGCGTAGCAAGAGCAGAGGTTTCAGGTGTCAGAGATGGTAGTGCGATGGTGGATAGTCGGTCTTCGGCCTTTGAGGCGAGGTCAATGAGTTGGTCAAGCGTGTCGAAACGACCCCCAATATTGGTAGGGTGCGAGCGGCAGCGGCATTCGATGGTCGGTTTCAGACCAAGGCGGAAAAGGACGAGCTGGGACTTGAGGTCGAGACCACCAGCGATTCGGACTTCGGTCAGGAAAACCTGGGCGTAGTGTCGAACAGAGTCGGTCTGCGTGATGGCGTGGGAGTGCAAGCGCTGGGTGGCTACGAGATCATCGTTGCCATACTTCGGGTCGAAATAGGAGAGGAAAGCGGTCTCGGCTTCCTCCCAGGTGAGTTCGTGAGGGCGGGCAGGGTCATTGCAAAGATGAAAGAACCAATCAGAAGCAGTACCCCCAAAGAAACAGGCCAAGAACTTGGTGTCCTTCATCTCGTTGACCTCACAGAACAAGTTCAACGTGTGCCACCAAACCTTCCCTCTAGGGAGTTTTTTATCGTCAGTGCCCGTCCATAGACACGGTCGAATCGTCATCTTCGTCGAACGAGGGGTACTACTCGGTGCTCTTACCGCAATGACGGAGGCCATCTGGGCCATCAGGGTCTCCATGGCCTGGAGAGGGGACGGCACAGCGGCTTGGGCCCGAGCCTCGGCGAGGGAGGCCTGTAAAGCGGCCGTGGCGAGGGCTGCCTTCTCGTCCTCGTCCTTGCGGATGAGGTCCACTGCAGCTTGGTGGAGGAGGAGCGTCGACACAGGCAGCTGCTTCCTAGACGAGTTGATGGCGTCCTTGTATTGGTCAACCAAAATGTGAGCGTCGGCAAGCGCAGATAATCTGGCGACTCGAATAATTTCGGACGTGGAAGACGAATCGAGGTCGTCAGCGTGACCATCGTGGTCCATAGCGTTAGAGGCAGACATAGCGGGAAAAAAATCGGGTAAGAAAGGAACAGGCTCCAAAACCAAATGTGACGTCTGAAAGACGTCTTAGCTTGATATAAAGTATCAGGAGAGAAAGGAATTGAACCTCTCTGTTTTCTGGCCTCAGACACTCAAGCTCGGCTTAAGTACCCTACATTCTCCCGCGGTTCAGCGAATAAACCCGTTGATGCTTCTGGACATTCGCATATCATTAAGCCGTTGCTGGAGATGCGAATATCCCGAGTCGCGGACGTAGGGCGCGCGAAGGGCGCGTTGACCGAGGGCGCGGACCAGTTTAACGGTTGTAACCGTCTAGACAGGTCCCGTCAGCTTCCCTTCCTCGGGGAAGTCGTCGCCACCTCGAGGTAGCGCAGGTGACGGATCGTTATCTGTCACAATAACTGTGAAACGTGATAAGTATCGCACAAGGGTCGTGAAGGGTGTCCCAAGAGAAGAGGGACCGACTTGTACTTAGGGCGAGAATACCAGTTTCTCGACTGTTTTCGACGTGAAACCAAAATATTCGAAACTATTCGAAAATATATGAATATGTCCCAGGGATGACCAATCGCCTGCCGGTCGCCTACCTGTCGCCTACCTGTCGCGTGCCCGGCACTCCGAGGAGGCTCCGAGGAGCCTCCGAATGCCCCTGTGAAAACACGACCTGCTGACCTGGCACCTCCGAGGGCTCACGGAGACTTCCGAGCACGAGAAAAAATCTCTGTGGAAACACGCCCTTACTGGCGGTACAAATACTAATTGGAATTAACTCCGTTCAGACCCCGGAAGCGGGGGCGAAGGGGCCGGATCGCAGGCCAGCCATCGCGGAATGAGGACTATCCGTCATACTTTCGCCCCCTGCCCGCCCCTGCCCCGCCCTGCCCTACCTGTGACTGCTAACGCGTTTTTCCGCGTCTCATGCGACACGGTCTCAAGACTTGTATATTATATCATTCACCTGCGACTGGGTTCTTCGACATTGCGTCTTTTGTTCAGAGGTTCACACCCTACATGAAAAGGGTCAATCAAACTGCCCTGCCAACTCTTGTTGCATACTCGCGCGTGCTACCTTGCTACCTCGCTTGATGGGCTGTGGATCTTCAACCGCGAACGCTGGGCAAGAGGTCCGCTGTTAGGATAGTTTTCGGGCCTCAGGATTTCCCCACTGAAATCAAGCTTCCATGATGCTGACTTATCTCATATTCCTTGCACTGAAATGCAGTTACCGTACCTGGCTTGCATCCGAGGCTGAACTATTTCATACTCCTATTTTGCACTGAACTGAATCTGACATGTCTGGCTTGCAGGTATTGTCCGTCGTGCCCAAGGAGCCCACAAGCCCCCTTGCGCCTGGAACACATGTGCAAGAGGTGCGGATGCCTATGCTTTGATTCGTGGATCATGATCAGGCAGGGATTCGTGAGCACGGGGGCATGGATCAGCTGCTGCGTTGTCTTATGTTTGTTGTGTGTTAGTTCCTTTGATAGTCGACAACCTTCTATGAGTTGTTAGTCGAGATCCTTCTATGATCCATCAGCCTTCAGGGAAAACAAGACTGGGGCACCGAATTCAGACCTAGTCACCTAGAAGGCCGAAGCCATCCCTTAGCTAGGTAATCCTCCAGCTGTCGTTGCAACTCCTCAAGCTCAGCAGGAGACATCCTCCATGTATGTTGTTAAGGCAGGGTAGACCCAGGCTGAAGGGGTATACCATGAAGCGGTACGGTCTCGTTCAGGCCTGTGGGGGCAGCAAAATATGGCTGAAACCTCGCTATTAGGCTGTGCAACTCAGACTGTTTGGCTGGGGAAAAAGCTGTGTTCATTGGCTTGAATGGGTCTGGTTCTTGTGATTAATCTGTTGTTTCTCTTAGAATGTCTAGGAACGTACGATTACCAGGCTGGCGTAATGCCTTCCGCATGCGCTTCACCTTGACCAAATTGATGCATGGGGTTGCACAACTGAGTTAGCTTCAAGATATAATTGAGAGATAGATGATGGTGCGGCTGAGGTAGTCAATGCTGGGTTTCACATCTATAAACCAAGGCATTCCTAGAATGATGTCATACTCTTGAATATCTGTGCACACAAAAGAATGGGTTGAAGTGTGCGGGCCCATGCAAAGTGTTACCTTAGGTAGCTCAGTGGCTGTATCCTTCAAAAAAGTAATGAGAACGCCTGGTGGGGCGTGGGATTAATGGAACCCGTCGTACGCGGGCAGATAACGGTCTACCACCTCGATTGGACAAGCCACCCACGCGGTTGACAGCGACCTGCAACGCTGAGGGTGACCGTATGGGGACCCTCAGCGTTGAAGCGATTTTGTGTACCACTAGACCAGTCGTATCACTGAAACGGGCTGTAGCCTGCAACATTCCATTAGCAAGGTGGATCCGCAATGTGTCCCACTTGCAGTTTTCAGCTGACATGCTTGAACAAAGCGCCTTGATACAAAGTCACGCTGAGCTCCGAGACCAGGTGAAGGGTAACGATCCAGCAACAGCCAGCAATTGTTACGCGCGAGGATCAGAGACGGGGAAAATGAGGAAAGATGAACTCAAAGACTTGTTACAGACCAGGCAGAAGCCAGTGATTGCTACAGTGCAAAAGTTATAGAAATGTCCAAACATCAGCTTATATCTTAGAGTAGAACAACGAGAAGTTCCTAACAAAACCTAAACCCTAAAGTGTACAGTTCACAGAAACTCTACAAACCCGCCTCACTCGAAGCCTCGCAAAAGGTTCTCGACTAACAACTGGTGGAAGGTTCTCGACTAACAACTCGTAGAAGGCTCTCAACTATCAACTCAACTAACACATAGTAGGGGGCCCTGGCGGGTCCCCTGGGGGTCGGCCCCGCGGGTGGTGTAATGTTCGTCAAGCAGCAGTGGCAGCCTCCTTGGTGATGGATGCACAAGCATTTGCTTACTTATCCGTTCAATTTAATATTGGGAGGGTCAAGAATCAATGTAGCATGGCATGGCATTATTATTCAACTTGGTGCCCTGTAAGGCTAATGAACTTATTAGCTCACTGACTTCCCGAAGTTCCATGGAGGCAGGGGCAGCAACTCCCGAGGCTACAGTTGCTACTTCGCAACCTGCAGGAACTAGTGCGGAAGAGCAGATTTCCTTGTCAAGCACAATGCGCTGATGTAATGACTTCCGAGAGTCACGAAGAAGCGAATTCTTCAAGGGGAAATCGTAGACATGCTCCAGGTCCCTAGACTGAGTCCACAGGACAGGAGGGAAACGACAAATGAAAATGCCGCGTCCACAGTCCGCAACCCTGAGATACGTACGTGAAAAAGTGCCCTCAGAGGTAATCCGCCCCCGACGGAAATCAAACACGAGTCGGAAAGATTTCAGGCCAGTCAGATTAACCGGCAATTTGACCAGCGTTTTGGGGAAATTTGAAGATGTGAAGATGTGAAGATTTGAAGATGTGAAAAAAAGCACGATATCGCGCAAGTATCGCATAGGCCTGTCCCCCTAAGGGGGCCGACCAACTACAATGCTTTTTGCTTGGCCGGTCTGGCTCGATGTTTTGTTGTGGCCCCTATGCGCCAGCCTCATTGTTGCAGCCCAGGAGGTGTAGCAGGATAGCCTGCTAATAGCCTAACCTGACATCTCGAGTCTGTCTTTTCGATATGTCCCTATAGCCTAGCTCCGGCTTCAGGAGGGGACATGGGAGGGGACGTGGTGGTGGTGGTGGTGGTGTGTGTTGTGTGTGTGTGTGGGGGGGGGGGGGGGGGGGGTGATGTGAGACTCCCTGTGTAGTGTCTACCCTTCAGCCCACCATTTCTAGCCGGACCTCTTGTTACACAATGCATGTGTTGTTTTGCATGCAGAGCACTTCGGCTCTGGCCGCAAAGGCTGTTGGTCGTGCCGTCGTGACCCATGCAGTGTCCACCGTCTCCAAGGGCGAACCTCCAAGCTGGTTTGAATCCGTTGCAGAAGATGGCGAGGAGCTGTCCTGCAAGATGGCTGCAGCACAGGCCCAAGCGGAGTCGGCGGTCAATGAGCTGAAGACTGGCGATGTCTCGGGCGTCGAGGCTCTTGTTGATACGTTGCTCTCAGACTTTGTCAGCGCTATCGACGCCGAGCGAGGGGCCGTTAACATCCAACTAGTGAAGCTGCCTTCTGAGTACTCGAAGGCGGAGGAGGCTCTGAAAAAGTACTCGGCATTCGGCCATGTCCTTGTGTCGGTCACACAACATGCGGTCGCGACCCTGCCTTTCGGAGAACCTTGGCCGCCTATGATTGGCCTCATTACTCGAGGGCTGCACAGGTGAGCCAAGGTTTATACCCAAAGCTAGTAGTTAATTTGACACAGGTAGGTTGCGTTGTCCCATGGGGTCCCGTTGGCAGACCATGGGTCGCAGGTAGGTTGCGCTGTCCAATGGGGTCCTGTGGCAGACCATGAGCGGCAGGTAAGTTGTGTTGTCCAATGGGGTCCTGTGGCAGACCATGAGCGGCAGGTAGGTTACGTTGTCTGATGGGGTCCTGTGGCAGACCATGGGCCGCAGGTAGGTTGCGTTGTCCAATGGGGTCCCGTGGGCAAACCATGAGCCGCTGCCTGGAGCTACCTCCGGTGCTGGAGGCTACATCCGGTGAGGAAGCAGGATCCCTGGGGCATATTTCATTTATCCATGGGACTGAGAATGGGACTATGAATGTGATTGAGATAGGACAAGCATGTTACTTTGACAGGCTAGGGCATATGTGAGGCTTGGGGGCCCTATACCCCAGGCCCTACCTCTCGAAGTTTAGGAATATCATATCATAATAGGAAAATGTTATGGGCCGTCTAAGTTTGGGGCGGGAGGGTGGTGGTGGTGGTGTGTGGTGTGTGTGTGTGGGGGGGGGGGGGGGGGGGGGGGGGGGGGGGGAGGGGTAGAGGGAATTGCTGTCTTTAAAAACAAAACGGTACTTAGGGGAAACTTTTGTTCTAGCCATCAAGAATGAGATGGGAGTTGTACTGGGGGTTCCTCCACTGATGACCAGTCCATTGGTGCTATTTAGGGGAGGCCTTCCACCCCCCACCCCCCACCCCACCACCAGTGTCAACCAATGCCTTGCTAGGGTCACCTCACACCATATTATATGTTGAGAATCACTAAATTCTGATCTTCAATACTGGTAACTACACCGGCTGCTCACAACACCAAGGGGGCCACACGGCTGCTCATCAACATCAAGCGCATCGACTGCTGCCTTGCTAGGGTCACCTCACACCATATTAGATGTAGTGAATCACTCAATTATTATCTTCAATAACAACACAGGCTGCTCATAACACCAAGGGGGCCACACGGCTGCTAATCAACATCAAGCGCATCGACCGCTGCCTCGCTAGGGTCACCTCAAACTCCAGCACGACCCCCAACGAGGACCTCCAGGCTTCGCTTCGTCGGCTGCCCGAGATCTTGCAGCGTGCCGCGGTGGTCTTGTCGGCCTACACCGGCCGTGGCTTCTTCAAGCGCTTCCTGCTGAGCACTCACGACGAGGAACAGTTCAAGCAGTTGACTGACGACATCTCAGACGCGATGCATGTGAGTATATGCATGTCGAGTAGAGAGAGATATGGATTTGTGTGTGTGTGCGTGGGGGGGAGGAGGGTGGGTTGGTTGGTTGGGGGTGGTGGTGGGGGTGGAGTGGGTGTAAGGGAGGGGTGGGGTGGGCCGTGTGTGTGGGGGGGAAGGGGGGTACGTGTGCGTGTTGGCCTCACTCTCATGCCCCCTCTTGTCACTGTCAGGATAATAATTCATAGCTCTTTTCAAGCAGTTGACTGACGACATCTCAGACGCGATGCATGTGGGTATCTGTTGAGTAGAGAGGGAGATGGATTTTACAGCCATGATCCGCAATGCTGAATGGCATGCAACATAAAAACAAACAGACGCGATGCATGTGGGTATCTGTTGAGTAGAGAGGGAGATGGATATTACAGCCATGATCCGCAATGCTGACTGGCATGCAACATGAGAGCAGATTATTTGGCTCAATAATAATGATGTATACTGACTGAGAATGGTCGGAAGGCCCCCCTGAATGATGTTGAGCGGGCTTGTCTTTGATCAACTATGGCATGTGTGCCTATGGCAATGTAATGTAATTTCCCTAGCTGCACCTATCTCTCCAAGTTGCTTTCCCCTTCATGTCAAAATGTCCTCAATGCTCCCGCAGCCTAGTCATGCTGACACTTGACCAAAGTTGGCATGCAACATGATAACAGACTATTTGGATCGATGATAATGATGTATGCTGACTTCAAATGTTAGGATGGCCCCCCGCCTCCCTAACCTCCCAAACCTCCCTTAACCTTCCCGAAGTTGCTTTTCCTGGCCCCCCTAACCACCCTTACCTCCTCCCGAACCTCCTCAACCTCCCTAACCTCCTCAACCTACCTCCCTAACCTCCCAAATTATCTCCCTAACCTTGTTCCCAAACCTCTTCCCCAATCTCCCCAACCTCCTAAATTTCCCTAACCCGAAGGTCGCATTGATGCCTAATGGCATGAGAGGCCGGACGGCCGCCCCATCCCTCTATATACAGCCCTGATTTGCCCCGACCTGCCCTGATTTACCCTTACCTGCCCTGACCAATGCATATGCCTGTCTCCTATTCATGAAGGCCATCTCGTTCTCCGTGGCGGTGGACAATTTGGGCCACAACGTCGGCGAGCCTGACGTCAAGGAGCTACGCCAAGCGATGTTGCTGGCTGCCGGCATGCCCGCTGATACTGAGTGGACGTCCGAGAAGGCGGACGAGGTGATGGAAGCGGTCGGGTCAAGCTGGGCGCCCTGATGAAGGAGCATGGCAAGCTGGAGCCGAGGCTCATCGTTTCTGAACTCCGGGCCCTGGAGGAGCGCTTGGGCAAGCTTGAGGCCACGGTGCGTTTTGTCTACCCACTGTTGACAAACCATTTTTTAAATCATGCTTGACAGCCAAGTTTTGAAACCATGCTTGGCAGCCAAGTTTTGAAACCATGCTTGACAGCCAAGTTTTGAAACCATGCTTGGCAGCCAAGTTTTGAAACCATGCTTGACAGCCAAGTTTTGAAACCATGCTTGGCAGCCAAGTTTTGAAACCATGCTTGACAGCCAAGTTTTGAAACCATGCTTGACTGCCAAGTTTTGAAACCATGCTTGACAGCCAAGTTTTGAAACCATGCTTGACAGCCAAGTTTTGAAACCATGCTTGACTGCCAAGTTTTGAAACCATGCTTGGCAGCCAAGTTTTGAAACCATGCTTGACAGCCAAGTTTTGAAACCATGCTTGACAACCAAGTTTTGAAACCATGCTTGGCAGCCAAGTTTTGAAACCATGCTTGACAGCCAAGTTTTGAAACCATGCTTGACAGCCAAGTTTAAAACCATGCTTGGCAGCCACGATGCCTGTTTTGACTATCCACTGTTGACAAATCATTTTTGAAACCATGCATGACAGCCGAGTTTTGAAACCATGCTTGGCAGCCGAGTTTTGCAAGCAATAAATAATGGCCATAAGAAGCCACCCCTCCCGTGTCATCCTCCTAGCTGTCTGGCCGTGTGTGCACTTCCTATGGGCAGATTCCTTCCTTGGGAGGGACAGTGGGGAAGGTGGGGGGGGGGGTAATGGGATGGTGAGTGGGGAATGTTTGTGTGTGTGAACGCTTGCGTGTGACGTGTGGTGTCGGAGGGGTGCCAGGTGGGTGGGCTGTAGTGTTAACGTAGGTAGTGGTATGGTAAAATCCCTTCATTGTGGTCTGCAAAGGGTTGGCCTCAAATGTCCACCTCCGGTGCCGACTGCCTGCCCAGGACTTGCCACCCTTCCACCTGCTGCCCGATCCTCTTCTCTTGCGAGGCTAACCACATGAGGGCTGAGCTGATGCAGGCTCCCCGTAGTGTGTGTGTGTGCGCATGTGTGGGAGATGTGGGCTGGGAGTCTTTCGTGCAGATTCTTCGAGCAGGTAGTGTTTCGCCTAACGTTAGTTATACCAGGTAGTGGTATAGTGGTAAATCCCCTTCCTTGTGACATACAAAGGGTTCTTTTTCCTCAAAATGTCTGCCTCAAATGTGGTGCCGACTGCTGCCCAGGACTTATGCCCCCCACTCTGCTGCATGCAGCGTGGACACGATGAGGGCTGAGCTGACGCAGGTCCAGATGCTGCTCAAGCACGTCGGGCTGGATGGGTTGACCAAGGAAGACATCCACCGGCTGCAGGCAGCGGACCAAGGATATGTCGCCAACCTGGCCTCAAGCCTACCTCAGTGTCTGGTGGGCAGGAGCTGTTCCGCCGACTGAGGCAGGTCCCGAGCAAGACGCTGTTGGCCAAGCTATCAGAGTGGATGCGCGACAATGGGTAAGTACCCTGTTTATCGGCTGAATGGGTGGGTGGGTGGGTATGGATGGGTGGGTGTGGGTGTGCATATGCATGTGGGTGGGTGGGTGGTGAGTGTGTCCAAGCTATCAGAGTGGACATGCGCAACAATGGGCAAGTACCATATATTATCAGCAAAGTGAATGGGTGGGTGGATATGGGTGGGTGGGTACGGGTGGGTGGGTGGGTATGGATGCATGTATGGGTGGGTTTGGATGGGTGTGGGTGTGCATATGCATGTGGGTGAGTGGGTGGGTGTGTCCAAGCTATCATAGTGGATGCGAAACAATGGGCAAGTACCCTCGTGTCAGCAGCATGCGGCCTTGCTAGCAGTGCTCAGTCGAATACTTGTGAATTTGAATGTCTTCAATCACTGGTACAATGAATTGGCAATTAGACCCTTGTTTTGGCTTGATAACAAAAACAGCAATCGGTAAATCAACTGACAACTTACCCTTTAATAGCGACCACAACCGGCAGATTTTCGATTTTCTTTCAACTTGCTGGGCAGGACTTTAAAGTACTGTGTATGTGCTTCCCACCATGCTGGGCTGGACTTCATTCCCTGATCTACTCCCCGGCCGCACCGATTGCAGGTTTGAAGACAAGCTACAGGAGTACGACGCAGACCTGGAGGCCGAAGGTTTTGCGCTGTCCTCACTGGCCTCGGACCCTACGGTGGGCGGCGTCTTCCTGGAGACCATCTTCCTGCAGCTCGTGAACGAGAACGGGGACGACTTTGTGTCTCGTGACGAGCTGTTGGGTGGGCAGATCAAAGCGGAGAAGTTCGCCCAGGAGCAGTCTGATGTTCCATTGCCGACTGACTGGTTGTCCTTCCTGATGCATGTAACGTTGGCTTTGATCGGCGCATGTTAGCTTCCCAGCTAGGCCAGACAGCAGGCAATGCTTCCCAGCCATGGCCTGCCAACACCAACTTGGCGGAGGTGTTGCTGGAGCTTGATGGCATGATGCAGGTGAGAGGAAGGTGTATGTTGTGGCTGCATCCTTCATTAGCTATTAGCTTCCCAGCCATCGCCTGCCAACACCAACTTGGCCGAGGTATTGTTGGAGCTTGAAGGCATGATGCAGGTGAGAGTAATTAGCTTGGGACCCAACCCAACCCAACTCAACCCAATTTCTGATTATGCTATGTGAGAGTAAGCTGTATGTTGTGGCTGCATCCTTTGTTAGCTATTAGCTTCCCAGCCATGGCCTGCCAACATCAACTTGGAAGAAATCTTGCTGGAGCTTGAAGGCATTATGCAGGTGAGAGAAATTTGGTTGGGACCCAACCAACCCAACCTAACCCAACCAACCAAAACCCAACCCAACCCAACCCAACCCAACCCAACCCCCAACCAACCCAACCCAACCAAACCCAACCCAACCCAACCCAACCAAACCCAACCAAACCCAATTACTCATTATGCTATGTAAGAGTAAGGTGCATGTTATGGCTGCATCCTTCGTTAGCTGTTAGCTGCCCAGCCATGGCCTGCCAACAAAAACTTGGAAGAAATCTTGCTGGAGCTTGAAGGCATGATGCGGGTGAGATAAATTGGGTTGGGACCCAACCAACCCAACCTAACCTAACCTAACCCAACCCAACACAGCACAACGCAACCCAGCGCAACCCAATTTCTCATTATGCTATGTGAGAGTAAGGTTTAGGTTGTGGCTGCTACCTTCCTTAGTAGTTCTGGGGCTTTTACAAGGACTTAGCCTCTTGCACACTCCTGAGCTTTGGGCTTGGAGCTTTGGCGTGAGAGAAATTGGCTTCGGGTCCAACCCAACCCGACTCAACCCAATTTCTGATTATGCTATGTGAGAGTAAGCTGTATGTTGTGGCTGCATCTTTCTTTTCAGTTCTGGGGCTTTTACAAGGACTCAGCCTCATGCACACTCCTTAAATTTGAGCTTTGGAGTGCTCTGAAAACAAGAGGAACCAACCTACTGACTTGAGGCCTTTTCCTTGTCCGCTGTGCTGAGAGCCTCCTGCTGCCCCTCCCCCAGGTGAAGCCCATCATCCAGTCTTACAACGTGACACGCCTGTTGGGGGACTATGTTGAGGGCACCCGGGGCTGGCTGTACGACGATGTCAACAAGTGGCTGGCAGCTGCGATGACCAGTGGCTGTGACCTTGCATCCTCCCGTGCCTACCTGTTGCTCGGTGACCCCGGGATGGGCAAGAGTGTCTTCAGCGCTGTGCTACACACGCGCCTCATCTCCCCGTCTGTCAAGGGCGGCCCTATCCTCGTGAGTCCCCACTCCATTCCCGCATCTTCCCGCATCATCTATCACCGCACCGTCCACCTCCATGACACAGGATTCCACTGAGTCAGTCCTAGCCTCAGCCTCTTTAGACCTCCCTTCCTTGTCCTATCCCTTGCTCATTCATCACGCTCTTATGTTCCCCCCCAGGTCAAGCACTTTTTCAAGGTGGGCGAGAAGCGAGCCCAGGCCACCTCGATGGTGCTCAGCCTTGCATTTCAGTTGGCCGAGAAACTTCCAGGCATGGCTGAGCTGCTTGTCTCTGTGGCCAAGGAGCACGGCACTGGGGATGGTCTGCTCTTGCGAGACCTCTTTGACAGGTGGGTGACCAGCATTACTGTTCGTTCCGAGTGTTTGAAGTGTGCTTCATTTGATGGTTGACAGTTGCGTGATCGAAGATACTTTATAAAGTAGCTTACCTTTCCCGTGCCTTGCCCTGCCCTTACCCTTGACCTTGACCTTACCATTGACCTTGCCTGCGCCTTGCCTTGCCCTGACCTTACCCTTGACCTTGACGTTACTTTTGACATTGCCTGCGCCTTGCCCTGCCCTTGCTCTTACCCTTGAGCTTACCCTTGACCTTGACCTTACCCTTGACATTAACCTTGCCTGCGCCTGCCCGCCCCTGCCCTTACCCATTACCTTACCCTTGACCTTTACCTTACTTTACCTTGACCTTGACTGCGCCTTGCCCTGCCCTTACTCTTGACCTTGACCTTACCCTTGACATTAACCTTGCCTGCGCCTGCCCGCCCCTGCCCTTACCCATTACCTTACCCTTGACCTTTACCTTACTTTACCTTGACCTTGACTGCGCCTTGCCCTGCCCTTACCCTTGACCTTATTTTACCCTTTACTTTGACCTTACCCCCGATCTTACCCTTGACCTTACCCTTAACCTTGACCTTACTCCTGACCTTGCCTGCGCCATTCCCTGCCCTTTCCCTTGACCTTGACCTTTCCCGCGCCTTGCCCTGCCCTTAGCTTTCTCACGCCTCTGCCTGCAGATTCATGCTGCAGCCTCTTCTGAAGTTGGAGGCAGATACCCTCCCTGGCTCCCTGCCAGTGATGGTCTTTCTTCTCGATGCACTTGATGAAGCTGATCACTCCGGAAGTGGCTGGATGCCAGTCACTCGCCTAGTTGCCAAAGAGTAAGTTTCAAAACAGGCTTTGAGATGCATGCCTTCACCGCCTGAGCCATCACACCCCACCCGCTGTGCAATGCATGCCTTCACTGCCTGAGCCATCATACCCAACACGCTGTGCAATGCATGCCTTCACTGCCTGAGCCATCATACCCAACACGCTGTGCAATGCATGCCTTCACTGACTGAGCCATCATACCCAACACGCTGTGCAATGCATGCCTTCACTGCCTGAGCCATCATACCCAACACGCTGTGCAATGCATGCCTTCACTGCCTGAGCCATCATACCCAACACGCTGTGCAATGCATGCCTTCACTGCCTGAGCCATCATACCCAACACGCTGTGCAATGCATGCCTTCACTGCCTGAGCCATCATACCCAACACGCTGTGCAATGCATGCCTTCACTGCCCTGATACCATCATACCCAACACGCTGTGCAATGCATGCCTTCACTGCCTGAGCCATCATACCCAACACGCTGTGCAATGCATGCCTTCACTGCCTGAGCCATCATACCCAACACGCTGTGCAATGCATGCCTTCACTGACTGAGCCATCATACCCAACACGCTGTGCAATGCATGGCTTAACCGCCTGAGCCATTGTACCCAACACGCTGTGCAATGCATGGCTTAACCGCCTGAGCCATTGTACCCAACCCACTGTACGATGCACGCCTTCACTGCCTGAGCCATCATACCCAACACTCTGTGCATGCAGGTTCTCCACCCTGCCTGCAAGCATCAAGCTGATCCTTACCAGCCGCCCGCAGACTGCCGTGCCATTTGCAGCATTGTCGCCCCACATCATCGAACCCCAAGCCAAAGATAATATGGAGGATGTGCGCAAGCTCTTAACAGCACGGGTCCGTGCATGCGGACGAGTGAAGCCCGCGTCCGTGACGGAGGCCGTTGAGATCCTCCAGCGCAAGAGCAAGGTGAGTTTGTCGGGAGATGGCTGGGATGGACAGGCTATGTCAGCTTGAGCTCCTCAAATCAAATCAGGCTCCCGATGAGTTGATGCCTACTTGCTGCTGGTGTATGTTGTAGCAGGGAAGGGGAGAAGGGCATCACCCTCTTGCTGTCGCTGCATTCATCCGTGCTCATAACCAGTAATCAGCGTTTGCACCCACACTTGGCACGCCATCCCAGGGCCAGCTCATCTACACCAAGTACGTGCTTGACTACATGGCTTACAAGGATGTCTGGACTGTCAGCGAGCTGGAGGCGGGCCTGCCCGAGGGCCTGGGCGGTGCCTACACCCTAATTCTCACCATTGTGACATCGGCCCTCCAGAAGGGTGGCAACGGGCCCGAACTGCTCAAGCTGCTCATCGAAAAGGTCCTGCCCGTGTTGGCGGCTGCGAGGGATCCTCTGACCCCCCAACTGTTGGCATGGGCATGCGGCTGTCCTTTATGGAGCAGCAATGGCGAAGTGGTTGCTAACAATGAATGCGGCGATGGCACTCATCAGCCGACTGAGTACGTCAGTGGAATCCGTGGCCAGGTGGACGAGCTGCTCGACCTACTGTTCAACATTTTCCCGACTAGGGCTGTGACATCAGCCGCCAAGCCCACGCTCGTCATCCAGCCGTACCACAAGTCAGTGTTGGACTGGTTGTTGTGCAGCGAGGGAATGGACTCCGGCGTGTTCCGGGTGGATGCAACTGTGGGTCACCTGCTGTTGGGCCATGCAGGGGAGTTGTACTGCCAGAAAGAGCTGGCGATGCTGCCGGGCAGGGAGGTGGTGCCCCCGGAGCTGTGCAACATGTATGCTCTGCGGCACACACTCGCACATCTGTGCCAGGTAGTAGCATCCAGCCAGTCGGCCATCGCTGCTCATCCAATGGCCATGTCGCCGGAGGTTGCTGCCCTGGAGAGGCTGCTCTTGAATTTCGGAATGTGGCAGGTGAGTGTGGATGGAGAAATATGTTTTATGCCACTTCTTCATGTTCTAGGGTTAGCTTAAACCTGAAAGCCCTAACCTGGACCCTGCTGTTCTTGATGCAACCTACACTTTTGATTTGTTTTGGACCTCGTGTTGCTTGAAATGAAATGCAGTCATGCTGACAAATCCTCTCCCCTTATGCAGCATGTGTACTCTGCCAAATTCGGACCCTCCGTGTTTCGCGACCTGCTCTCGTCTGGTATTGCAAACCATGTGGTGCAAGATGTCATCCGCTGGCTGCAGCTCTGCAGCTGGCTCCTTAACAAGTATCCTCAGTGAGTCGATCATCATCTTTCCTATCTCAACATGCATCACAATTTTTTCCTTTGATTCCATGTCCCAGCAGTAGCATGTCAAGTAGCCTTCGCTCAAATAAACATACACAAATTCGAATGGGAAAGTGTACTTCATGTCTGTGTACGTACATCACATCTGCCCTAGCAGTTTAGGGTCTTGTACTTTTACTCATGACCCGTTGTACAAACAAGAATGTTAACCTCAACCTCACCACTTGTACTTGTACTTTTACTCATGACCTGTTGTTGCCTCTTATAGGGCCGCTCTGCAGCTGGCTGTAGATGCCCCGAGCAACAGCTTGGTGGCCAAAGCAGCGGGCGAATTGCTCTGCAAGCCTCAAGGACTCTTGATGTCGCCCAAGGATACCGACTGGTCGCTCAACATGTCGACTCTCATAGGTCACAAAGGTCCTGTTCGTGGGGTTGCGTTTAGCAATGACGGTAGAATCGTCGTTTCCGCATCATGACATGTCAGTGAGGTGCGTGTCAACACATCATACTTTCCTCTACCTCAAACAAGGTCAGTGTGCATGTTGCATTATTGTGAACATAAGCTGTGTTGTTATGATGGTGCACGGTCTTCCATTTGCTCTACTGCCAAGGAATTGAAGAAGAGGACTAACCTCCAATTAATGCTTTGTGTTCAGGGTATGGGATGCTCATACTACTGAAGTCACGGCCATTTTGTCGGGACACACTAACAGAGTGACAAGTGTGGCCATCAGCACCGATGGCATGACCATTGTTTCTGGATCCGCAGAAGACGATAAAAGCGTGCGGTGAGGATGATTGTTGGACCCCTTGTTTGCAACATTTGTTTTTTATGATTTGGAGAAAACTGTCCAATGAGACTTATGTTCGTGTGTGATCTCGATTCCCCTTAGTTTCACTGACCGTCAGGCCCCCCTCCCTATTCTTACTCTTTCTTTCCCACATAATCCAGCGTGTGGGATTTGGAGACCGCAATGGAGAAGCACAAGCTGGAGGGGCACACTAAATCTGTCACCATTGTGGCCATCAGCACGGATGGCAAGACCATCGTCTCTGGGTCTTGTGACTACACAGTGCGGTGAGGACAACTGCCGGCATACCTTGCCACCTGTAACTTTGAATTTTGAGGCTGACTCTAGACTTAAAACCATACTAACCACTTTTCTTCCACTTTTACCACCCTTTCTTTCCCACATGATCCAGTGTGTGGGATTTGGACACAGGCGTGGAGAAGCACAAGCTGGAGGGGCACACTAATGGTGTCTTCGGTGTGGCCATCAGCATGGATGGCAAGACTATCGTCTCTGGGTCTGTGGACAAAACCGTGCGGTGAGGACAACTGCCGGCATACCTTGCCACCTATAACTTTCGATGTTGAGGCCGACTCTGGACTGAATCTTACCGACAACTTTTCTTCCCCTTCAACTTTTTCCACCCTATGTGTATATTCCCCACATGATCCAGCGTGTGGGACTTCGTGATGGGCGTGGATGAGAGGGAGGTTGGGGGGCACTCCCACTAGGTTTTGAGTGTGGCTATTACTCTTGATGGAAAGAACATTTTGGCGGGATCCAAGGCACCAAGCGAGTGTATCAAGTATGATACAACTATCGTTCGGTCAGATGCCATGGTTTAGAACTTTGTTGGAAACCTTTTTCTTGATCTAACTCTGTCTTTGACCATTGCTTGACCCCTTGTTTGCCACTTTTTTTTTGTAAGGACAAAATTGTCCAACGCGACCAATATTTGTTTGTGACCTAGCTTCCCCTCGGTTTCACTGACTGTCTGCCCCCCCCCCCCCCCCCCCCCCTATTCTTACTCTTTCTTTCCAACATGATCTAGCTTGTGGGATTTGGAGACGGCAATTGAGAAGCACAAGCTGGAGGGGCACACTGACGGTGTCATGAGTGTGGCCATCAGCACGGATGGCAAGACCATCGCCTCTGGGTCTAGGGATGGCACTGTGCGGTGAGGACAACTTCTGGCTTACCTTGCCACCTGTAACTTTGCATTTGAGGCTGACTCGGGTATGAACCCATAACGACCACTATTCTTCCTCTTCAGCTTTTTCCACCCTATGTTTATTTCCCACATGATCCTGTGTGTGGGACTTGCGATGGGTATGGATGAGAGGAAGGTTGGGGGGCACTCCCACTCGGTTTTGAGTGTGACTATTACTCCTGATGGCAATAACATTGTGGCGGAATCCGAGGCTCCCCGCGGGTGTAGCAAGTATTATCCAACTACAATTTAGTTAGATATATGCCATGATTTGGAACTCTGTTGGAAACCTTTTTCTTGTTCTCACTTTGCCTTTTCTTTGGTTTCACTGACCGTTAGGGCCCCCCTCCCTATTCTAACTCTTTCTTTCCCATATAATCCAGCGTGTGGGATTTGGAGACGCCAATTTCGAGACTAAAGAAGGCAATTTGGAGACAGAAGCACAAGCTGGAGGGTCATACTGACAATGTCAACAGTGTGGCCATCAGCACGGATGGCAAGACCATCACCTCTGGGTCTAGGGATGGCACTGTGCGGTGAGGACAACTTCTGGCTTACCTTGCCACCTGTAACTTTGAATTTGAGGCTGACTCGGGTATGAACCCATAACGAACACTTTTCTTCCTCTTCAACTTTTTCCACCCTATGTTTATTTCCTACATGATCCATTTTTTTATGATAAGGGCAAAACTGTCCAATGAGACCAATGTTTGTGTGTGACCTCGCTTCCCTTCGGTTTCACTGTCCGTTAGGCCCCCTCCATATTCTATTATTCTAACTCTTTCTTTCCAACATGATCCAGCGTGTGGGATTTGGACAGGGGCGTGGAGAAGCTCAAGCTGGAGGGGCACCTTGACGGTGTCGAAATTGTGGCCATCAGCATGGATGGCAAGACCATCGTCTCTGGGTCTATGGACGAAACTGTGCGGTGAGGACAACGCTAGCTTACCTTGCCACCTGTAAATTTGAATTTTGAGGCTGACACCGGAGGAGAAACATCTTGACCCCTTTTCTTCCACTTTTTCACCCTTTCTTTCCCACATGATCCTGCGTGTGGGAATTGGACACGGGCGTGGAGAAGCGCAAGCTGGAGGGGCACACTCACTGATGGTGTCTGCAATGTGGCCATCAGCACTAATTTGTGACTTTGCCACCTGTAACCCGGCCACTTGTAACCTTGCCACCTGTAACCTTGAGGCTGACCCTATACTTTGAAACTGATACACAGCTTGTGGGATTTGGAGACGTGCATCCAAAGGGGCATCCCTACCGCCGGACGCTTGAGCCAGCCTCCTGAGAAGATCGTCAAGTACCCGGAAATGTATACCGATACTTTCTACAACTTGGGCATCAGCCCTGATGGAAGGAGCCTGGTTACTGCAGGCCTTAGATCCGCGCGGTAAGGAAATTTGCTCGCCACCTGTCAATCCTAAACATTTGTAATCAAAATTTTAAACAACTGACCCCAAACCACCCCGTACCCACCAGGCTATGGGATTTGGACACAGGCTCGGAGAGGTATCCCTTACAGATCCCCGAACGATATTCCAATGGATTCACCAATGGCGAGGTGACCATCAGCCCCGATGGCAAGACCATTGTCGGCAAAAATCTACTCGGCAACTACGGCAATGGTGACTGGTGAGTTATGTTGTAGACATTTGAGTGTGTGAAAGCATTGTGCGCCAAGTTCTGGTGGGGACAAGACCATTGTGTTATAAATATGTTTATCACCTTTCAGTGGGAGAGCGTGTTTGAATTGATAAGCAACCCGACTCATATCAGCGCTAGCTTTTGGGGGTGGATATATTGTGATGAGCAAGTGCCTTATAAATAAGGACGGCTTGAAACCAACGGACTCCAAAGTTCCCAATATGAAGTGGTGACCCCCTTGTGTTTGGTTGGAAAATCATGTAATTGCATCGTAAAAGAAGCAATAGCGACATAACCCATTGCTATGACCATGGCCCACGCACACAAGGGTGTTCATGCTAAGGCACTGTGGCATTCTTTTAATCCACTTATCTTGAAATATGGTTTAAATATGAGAAAGTATGCACGTCTGAACTATAGCGTATGAGGCATCCTTGCAAGTATACTGATCTCTATCCCTCTCACTTGTTGACCACAGTTATTGGAGCATGGATAATGGACGTCTCACTAGTAATGTATCAGTTGCGTGTTATTCCATTCTTGGACGTCTCATCACTGGTTCTACATCAGTTGGGTGTGATGCTACTAAATCCGTCATCTCTTTCAATACGGATGAGACCAAGCAAGTCGTCAGGATCTTATCGGGCAACCAACTGGTGTCCACAATCTACATCAGACCATCAGTCATGGTTGGTTGGCAGATCCTTGTTACTGCTGATAAACTTGTGGCACTTACAACTGACTACAAGCTCTTAGTCTACAACATCAACACCTAATTCATCTCGGACCCACGGCCCTAGGGGTTTGGTCCCTAGATCCGGGATCCAAGGAGCATCCCCTTTTGGGCATGAACTAATCCTATACTAGAGACTAGAGACTAGAGACTGAACTGAGTAGCTTATGCTGAACATTCCTCTGCCGCCAGTGTCTATTAACTAGTATGTAGTTGAAGTGGTCCAGTGGCCAAATAGATTGAAGCCACTTGAACTATCTTGGTATCCGGTAGTAGGGGCTAATATTAAAACAGGCCCGATTAATGGGGACCCAACAGACTGTGTACCATTTGTATTCAAGTGTGCCACCTACCCCCACTTAAAAACACCTCGGACACTGACCACTAGCACAACCACCACCTTGACTGCCGAGAATGGTATCACGTACGGTATCGGGCTCTTCTTTGATCTCAAGTGTTTCTCATATGCGCGTATTTGTGTGAGACTGCAAGTCACACGCTCTTGAAGCCTAACTATCCCACATGTCTACTGTGTGTCGGTGTATGGGACCTCCCACAACTTCGTCGCAACGTTCGGGAATGATTGGAGTCTCACTATTTTAAGTTCTCGTTTAACCTCCACAAAGACTGCATTTCATATGTATTTTTCATTCAATGAATTACTGCATGCGCCTTACTGGCAAACGGTTTGGCAAACAACCCTTTGACAAACTGATTTCTGCTTGAACCTGCGTCCAGTCCAGCTGGTTTGTCGTTGCCAAGTTACGGTTACTACTGTACTCTGCAGTACGCCGGTTGGAATTGTCTTAACCTCCAAAACGCAGCACTCAAGTTGCTGGACATATAGTCTTTAATTGTTTTGATTTTACTTGAACTTGTATACATGGCTCCAGGCAGCAATTTGGCTGACTGGAGCCATGTACCGGGCTGGCTACTAAGCCCTAGCAAGTATAGCTACCTGACCCCTCCCTCCCACATCAACATGGAGATAGTCGGACAGTGGGGACTTCTGTAGTGACTCATGTAGTGAAGGACGTGAATGGTCAGCCAACCCACCTCTTCTCCTAATTAATTCGAATTTAAAGGTTACACAATGGTCGTCGGTGGGTAGGTCAGACTGTGTACCTTGTTGGCGTACATGTTTGAATTGAATGGACAAAACCACCTTTATCCAAGTACCGTGCTGCATGCAGTTTGGTGCAACTGTTGAACTTGAACTTGGTTACACAGCTTCAGCCAGCAATTTGGCTGCTCGCTGTCTTTGGCAGTAAAAGATGAATAAATGTAAACTGTTGAATATAGGTAATCGATGGTGTACATATACTGTACACTAACTGTTGTTGTAGACTGTAACATTAACCGTTGACTAACAACGGCCCATTGGCCAGTCTATAATTGGTGTTCTGTATACCCTTGTCATGCTATAACGACCGGTTGTCAGGGTACTACTTTTGTCAAATTGGCCAGCGCTTTGTCGTGCAAAAACGGTGCGAAACGCGCAGTGGGGCTCAAAAAGCATGCGCAAAATCACGGTGCCGTGCGCACTTTGTAGTACCTTGGTCTGAACTTGAGTCAGTCAAAGCCATAGACCCCTTTGCCAAGATAGTTTTGCCATGCTTTTCAAAGACCCACATTTACTCTTGACCCCCCCAATATTAAATTGAACGGATAAGTAAGCAACTGCTTGTGCATCCATCACCAAAGAGGCTGCCACTGCTGCTTGACGAACATTACACCACCCCCGGGGCCGACCTCCAGGGGACCCGCCAGGGCCCCCTACTATTTGTCCGTGCTTTGCTTCACCAGGCAATAATCCGCTGAGTGTGCTTCCTGGTTTCCATGGGTATCGTACGAGGGGACTTGGAATAGGCAGACGGTGTGCAACAGGGTTGGTCAGTTGTTTTTGCTGTTTTTGTCGTTCAGGAGAAGAAGAAGAAAAAATGAAAGGAAACAGTGATTTTTTGCGTCATGGCAATTGTTTTTTACTACGGAAGACGGTGAGCAGCCAAATTGCTGGCTGCAGCTAGAATGCTAGATAACCAAGTTCAAGTGCAGCAGGGTTGTCCCCCAGCTGTACGTCCCGAGACGCAACAAATTTCATAGCCTGCGTACTGAGACGCAACTGAGCCCTAACCGACCCATCGCAGGCGTCCTGCGACACAACGAACCCGCTAAAGCTGCGCCTGCGACAAAGGACGCAGTGTTCTCAAGAACCCTGGTGGCTATCCGGTGTTGGCTGAAGAACCATGTAACAAAACAAAACAGGCAGTAAACCACAGAGAGTAAAACATGATACTGCATGACTCATGTTGTTACAGTCCAGGAATAGGCCAAATAGGCTAAATGGACTTGCCCAACTTTGACAGAAGGGGCTAACACGACAAGTTCTAAGAGCGAGTCTCTTGCGACAGGGGAAAACGCTTTTGCAGTCACCGGCAGGGAGTTTTGTAAGAAGAGGAGAAAGTAGCTACTCGGAGCCGAATAAAGCTACAAAACATTGAACAACTTTTGCGAAGGATCTTGTCTGCTGCGATGCTGATAACTCAAGTCATGAGCACTCCAACTCTGAGCAAAATGTCTAGGTGCTAAGGTGCCCGGTATACGCCTGGACGGAGGGACGGAGTTTAGTATTCGGTGCAGGGACTGCAGTGACTTGGTCTGGCCGTATGTTGCACTCTTAAAAGAGATACGAAAATAGATAAAGAGGGTATGGTAGCAGAAGAGTACTATTAGCGGAGGCTAGGCAGTACAGCTGAGTACTGCCTGGAGGTGATGGGCGCTGGGCGGCATGATCCCTGACTGGGGGCGACGCCCATACTAGACTGCCAGCTCTGAGATCTGTAGGGAGTCAGACCTGGGTACGCAAAGGTACTCTATGTACGACATGTAATCGTACAATAACTAACACGGAGGCGGACAGATGGAGAGACAGACATCGGACATTGAAAGATGGAGAACGGAGAGAGACATGGGGGGAACTTAGGGCTTCACCCTGGGGGGTCCAGAGGGGGCTAAAGCGAAAAAGCACTGATGAATTCAACCCCAAACAATCGTTTTGCCGATGGGGGCCCTGAGTTCGTCATACAGTGGTCACTTAATTTTACGATAATAACAGCACGATGCATTATTTTAGTTCCAGTAAACCATATCGTGGGAACAACTTGATTTTAAATAAGTTCAAATATCGTACAACGTAATATATGGTGTATGACAATGTCTTGCATTCTGCACTTGTTTGCAGACGACTGGGTGCCTAAGGGAGTATACAAAAAACGATATGATCTATTTGGGTGGGTAGATATTATTTGGGTGGCAGCATTTATTGATTTTTGCAAGGAGGATTTTGGCCTTGTATAGGGTGGAAGAATAGGATCAATTTGGGTACTGCTGAGAGGACCTCACACGCAACTGGCTTGGGTGGGGGGCAAAGAGGGTCTAAGCTACATCCGGCTTAGGGGCTGGGGGTGGCGAGGGCACCTCCTCATGAGCTTGTGTGGTGCTGGGGGAAGCTGTCTGGGGCAGTGCAGGAGTTGTTTCCTCAGCAGAGCCCTCAAGCAAAGGTGGTGAGGCGACACTGAGAACCGAGGGAGGGGGAGCTGCCTCCGCTATTTGTGCGGGAACTTTGGCCAAGGGTGGGTGGGTGGTAGTGGTGGTGGGGGGGAGGGGGCTGCCTCTACCACTGGAATAGCCACTGGGACAGGGGGCAGAGAGGCTCTAAGCCACATCCGGCTTAGGGGCTGGGACAGGTGAGGGCACCTCCTCTTGAGCTTGTGTGGTGCTGGGGGAATCTGTCTGGGGCAGTGATGGAGTTATTGAGGCGGTTGTCCCACCTTGCCCCTCAACAGGCTCTAAGCTGCATCCGGCTTAGGGGCTGGGACAGGCGAGGGCACCTCCTCATGGGCTTGGGAGGTGCTGGGGGAAGCTGTCAGAGGCGGTGCAGGAATTGTTTCTTCAGCAGAGCCCATGTGCAGAGGAGGCAAGGCAACACTAGGGTGGTGGTGGTGGTGGTGGTGGTGGTGGTGGTGGTGGTGGTGGTGGGGGGGGGGGGGGGGGGAGGGGGAGCTGCCTCTACCACTGGAGTAGCCACTGGGGCAGAGAGGCTCTAAGCTGCATCCGGCTTAGGGGCTGGGACAGGTGAGGGCACCTCCTCTTGAGCTTGTGTGGTGCTGGGGGAACCTGTCTGGGGCAGTGCAGGAGTCGTTTCATCAGCAGAGCCCTCAAGTAGAGGTGGTGAGGCGATGCTGGGAACTGAGGGAGGAGGATCTGCCTCCGCCACTGGTGCAACCACTGGGGCAGAGGGAGGGGGAGGGGCATCTGCCACTGGTGCAGCCACTGGGACAAAGGTAGGGTGGGGGTGCAGGTGGTGAGTGGTGGTGAGTGGGTGGTGGTGGTGGTGAGTGGTTGTGGTGAGTGATGGTGGTGAGTGGTTATGATGAGTGGTGGTGAGTGGGTGTTGGTGGTGGCAGAGGGAGGGGGAGGGTGCTTCCGCCACTGGTGTAACCACTGGGGCAGAGGGAGGGGGACCATCTGCAACTGGTATAGCCACTGGGACAAAGGTAGGGTGGGGGCGCAGGTGGTGAGTGGTGGTGAGTGGGTGGTGGTGGTGGTGGGTGGGTGGTGGAGGTGACTCCGCCATGGGAGCAGCCACTGGGACAGGGGGAGGGTGGTGGTGGTGGTTGTGAGTGGTTGGTGGTGGTGATGGGTGGGTGGTGGAGGTTCCTCCACCACTGGCGCAACCACTGGGACAGAGGTAGGGGTGGGTTAGTTGGGAGTGGTGGGTGGTGGGTGGTGGGTGGTGGTGAATTGTGGGTGAGTGATGGTGCCCCCGCCACTGGTGCAACCACTGGGGCAGAGGGAGGGGAGGGGCCTTGACCACTGGTGCAGCCACTGGGACAGAGGTAGGGTGGGGGTGCGGGTGGTGAGTGGTGGTGAGTGGGTGGTGGTGGTCGTGGGTGAGTGGTGGAGGTAGGTGCATCCGCCACTAGTGCAACCACTGGGGCAGAGGGAGGGGTTGGTTAGTTGGGAGTGGTGTGTGGTGTGTGGTGGTGAATTGTGGGTGAGTGGTAGTGCCCCCGCCACTGGTGCAACCACTGGGACAGAGGTTGGGGGTGGGAAGGGGTCAGTGGCGTTGGGAGCAGGGTACTACATTTTGCCATGCGTCACGTGACAAACGTAGACGAGCGTCTTCAAGTTACTTGCTGGCAGTGCCTGGCAAGTAACTTTGTTTCTCCGGGCTGTGGGGTTCTTTTTTTGTGGGGTGTGTGGGAGGTGCCTCAACCATTGGCACAACCATTGATAGGTAGGGGGTGGGTCAGTGACATTGGCAATGCAGGATAGCCCACGTCGAAGACATGACAATGTTGATGATTATGATGGTAATGATGATGATGATGATGATGATGATGATGATGATGTTGATGATGATGATGATGATGATGATGTTGATGATGTTGATGATGTTGATGATTATGACATGTTATTATTTTGCATACATTAGTATTATATGTATATAAGTGTGTAACACAACCTACTTGTACCACAACGTATTGACACAACCTACCATATGCTGGTCGGGGGGCAGGGGGCCCAGGGGGTGGTACCACCACAACCTACCATGTGCTGGTCGGGGGGGCAGGGGGCCCAGGGGGCTCCGGGGGTGGTACCACCACAACATTTTAATATTGTGTATTCATTATTATATGTGTATAGGCGTTTAACACAACTTACCAGGGTGGGGGAACTTCGTCTCCCAGGAGGTCAATGAGAGGAGCCGGAACAGGAGCTTGCAGAGGGGCAGGGGGCTCCTAGGGGTGGTACCACCACAACATTGTAATATTTGTATTCATTACTATATGTGTGTATAGGTGTGTAACACAAGTTGCCAGGGTGGGGGAACTTCGTCGCCTAGGAGATCAATGAGAGGAGCGGGTGGTAGCGGAGGGGCAGGGGGCTCCTAGGGATGGTACCACCACAACATTGTATTATTTGTATTCATTATTATTATACGTTTATAAGAGTATAACGCAACCTAACAAGGGGTGGGTGATCTTCCTCGCCCTGTAGATCAAAGGATCAACCCGACCTCACCCCCTTCACAGCGGACGGAAAAACTCTGATATGTGAATATATATAGAGATATATGTAAGTGTGGAACACATTGTACCGTGTGGTGGGGGAACATCGTTGCCCAAAATATCAATGAGTGGAGCTGGAGCAGGAGCTGGTGGAGGGGTAGGGGGATCTTGAGGGGGGGGGGGGGGGGGGGGGGGGGGGGGGGGGGGGGGGGGGGTGGGGGGGTACCACCACAACATTTTAATATTTTGCATTCATTGTTATAATATGTATATAGGCTTGTATGCCCGTACCAGAACCTCATAACACAACCTGCCAGGGGTGGGGGAACTTCCTTGCCTAGGAGGTCAATGAGAGGAGCCGGAGCAGGAGCTGTCAGAGGGGCAGGGGAGCTCCTGGGTAGGTACCACCACATCATTTTAATATTTTGCATTCATTATTATAAAATGAACATAGGCTTGTATACCCGTACCATAACCTCATAATACAACCTACCAGGGGGTGGGGGAACTTCCTCTCCCAGGAGATCAATGAGAGGAGCTGGAGCGGGTGGTGGCGGAGGGGGCAAAGGGGGAGCTCCTGGGTTGGTGCCACCAACAACATTTTTATTACTTTGAATCCATTATTATTATTATTATTATTATTATTATATATTATTATAATTGGTATATAGGTGCGGAACACAGCCTAACCAGGGGGTGGGGAAACTTCCTCGCCTAGGAGATCAATGAGAGGAGCCGGAGCGGGTGGTGGTGGAGGGGCAGGTGGCTGGTGGGTTGGCGCCTGTTGCCTGTTGCTAAGCAGCACTGGAGTGTCGTCTACTGCATCCTCATCATCATCATCAAGGCTGAAGTTGGGGCCTGCACCACCTGCACACAGGGTTATGGGTTCAGGGGGAGTGGGTGGAGGGTGGTGGGTGGTGGGCAGTGGGTTGTGGGTGGTGGGTGGTGGGTGGTGGGTAGTGGGTAGTAGAGATGGGTAGTGGTGAGTCGAGGCCAGCACACCTGCACACAGGGTTACGGGTTCAGGGGGAGTGGGTGGTGGGTGGTGGGCAGTGGGTTGTGGGTGCCGGGTGGTGGGTGGTGGGTAGTGGGTAGTAGATGGGTAGTGGTGAGTCGAGGCCAGCACCACCTGCACATAGGGTTACGGGTTCAGGGGGAGTGGGTGGTGGGTGGTGAGTGGTGGGCAGTGGGTTGTGGGTGCCGGGTGGTGGGTAGTGGGTAGTAGATGGGTAGTGGTGAGACGAGGCCAGCACCACCTGCACATAGGGTTACGGGTTCAGGAGGAGTGGGTGGTGGGTGGTGGGCAGTGGGTTGTGGGTTGTGGGTGGTGGGTGGTGGGTGGTGGGTAGTGGGTAGTAGAATGGGTAGTGGTGAGTCGAGGCCAGCACCACCTGCACATAGGGTTACGGGTTCAGGGGGAGTGGGTGGTGGGTGGTGGGTGGTGGGCAGTGGGTTGTGGGTGCCGGGTGGTGGGTAGTGGGTAGTAGATGGGTAGTGGTGAGTCGAGGCCAGCACCACCTGCACATAGGGTTACGGGTTCAGGGGGAGTGGGTGGTGGGTGGTGGGCAGTGGGTTGTGGGTGCCGGGTGGTGGGTGGTGGGTAGTGGGTAGTAGATGGGTAGTGGTGAGTCGAGGCCAGCACCACCTGCACACAGGGTAACGGGGTGAGGGGGAGTGTGTGGTGTGTGGTGTGTGGTGTGTAACGTGTGGTGTGAGGTGTGTGGTGGGTGGTGAGTGGTGGTTGGTGGCCCTTGGGTAGGCGCCTGTTGCTAAGCAAAGTGTGGTGTGAGGTGTGTTGTCTACTGCATCCGCATCCTCATCACCAAGGCTGAAGTTGGGGCCTGCACCACCTGCACACAGGGTTACAGGTTGAGGGGTGGTGGGTGGTGGGTGGTGGGTGATGGGTGGTGGTTGGTGGCTGATGGCTGGTGGGTGGTGGGTAGTGGGTGGTGGGTTGTGGTTGATGGCTGGTGTGTGGTGGTTGGTGGTTGGTGGGTGTGGTGTGGTGTGTGGTGCGTGGTGTGTGGTGGGTAGGCGCCGGTTGCCTGTTGCTAAGCAGCACAGGAGTGTCGTCTACTGCATCCTCATCATCCTCATCCTCATCATCATCATCCTCATCATCATCAAGGTTGAAGTTGGGGCCTGTGCACCACCTGCACACAAACACAAATATACACAGATTGGTGATGATGATGCTGATGATGAGAATTTCAGTGCAATTTCAGAATGCACTGACTGATCACTACAAATGGGTCAAAATGTGCTCAACATTCACCCCGAATGCACTATTTATATGTGTCAAAATGCTCACCTTCTTAGAGACCTTGGTACCTGGAGGCCACCTGGGGCAGTGCCTCCTAGGCTAGACACAGGCAGTGCAGGAGCTGCAGGACAGGTGTCAAGATGCGTCAAAATGCACTAAAACATTCACTACAAATGGGTCAAACTGTGTCAAACTGTGCCAAAATGCACTGAAACTCACTCAAAATGCTCACGTACTTAGAGACCTTGGTGCCTGCAGCCCACCTGGGGCAGTGCCTCCTAGGCTAGACACAGGCAGTGCAGGAGCTGCAGGACAGGTGTCAAGATGCGTCAAAATGCATTAAAACATTCACTACAAATGGGTCAAACTGTGTCAAACTGTGCCAAAATGCACTGAAAACTCACTCAATATGCTCACTTACTTAGAGACCTTGGTGCCTGCAGCCCACCTGGGGCAGTGCCTCCTAGGCTAGACACAAGCAGAGCAGGAGCTGCAGGACAGGTGTCAAGATGCGTAGAAATGCACTAAAACATTCACTACAAATGGGTCAAAATGCACTGAAGCAACACTGCAAATGTGTCAAAATGTGTCAAAATGCTCTGAGAAAACATAATTTTTTGTCAAACTGTGTCAAAATGCAATGGAAATCCACCCTGAATTCACTACACATGCAGGACACATGTGTCAAACTGCTCACTTACTTAGCGACCTTGGTGCCACGAGGCCACCTGAAGCAGCACCTCCTAGGCTGGACACAGGCAGGGCAGGAGCTGCAGGGTAGGCGACAGATGTGCAAAATAATTAGTGTGCTGAAGAGAATGTATTGTGTGTGTGTAATTAAATGTGTATATATATACTTATGTAATTAAATGTGTTGTATATCTTACATGTGTTTCATTTATATTCAACATGCTGTAGCATATATAAAGTACATTATATATGTTATGTTATATATATATTAAATATGTTGTATACATTATTTTATATTCTATCATAATGTTTTGTGTTTGGATGTTACTGGGTGCAAGCAGGAGCTGCAGGGTGGGAGATGGATGCATATGATACTTAGTGTGGTGAAGGAAATGTGTTGTGTTTGTGTAATTAAACATGTATATGATAGTTTGGTGTCTTGAATGTAACTGGACACAGGCAGAGCAGGAGCTGCAGGGCAGGAAACAGTTGGGGAGATGCTTAGTGTGGTGAAGGGAATGTTTGTTTTTGTGTTGGGATGGGATGTAACTGGACACAGGCAGGGCAGGAGACAGTTGGGGGGGGAGGGGGGGGGGGGGGGGGGGGGGGGGGGGGGGGGGGGGTACTAAGTGTGGTGAAGGGTATGTATGGTGTTAGTGTAATTACATATGTTACATACAATAGTGTTCAGTGTTTGGATGTAGCTGGGGACAGGCAGGGCGGGAAACAGTTGGGGGGATACTAAGCATGGTGAAGGGAATGCTTGTTTTCTATTTGGATGTAACTATACACAGGCAGAGCAAGCGCTGTAGTGTTTGGAGGGGGGGTACCAATTGTGGTGAAGGGAATGCTTGTTTTCTATTTGGATGTAACTAGACACAGGCAGAGCAAGCGCTGTAGTGTTTGGAGGGGGGGTACCAATAGTGGTGAAGGGAATGCTTGTTTTCTATTTGGATGTAACTAGACACAGGCAGAGCAAGCGCTGTAGTGTTTGGAGGGGGGGTACCAATTGTGGTGAAGGGAATGCTTGTTTTCTATTTGGATGTAACTAGACACAGGCAGAGCAAGCGCTGTAGTGTTTGGAGGGGGGGTACCAATAGTGGTGAAGGGAATGCGTGTTTTCTATTTGGATGTAACTAGACACAGGCAGAGCAAGCGCTGTAGTGTTTGGAGGGGGGGTACCAATTGTGGTGAAGGGAATGCTTGTTTTCTATTTGGATGTAACTAGACACAGGCAGAGCAACCGCTGTAGTGTTTGGAGGGGGGGTACCAATTGTGGTGAAGGGAATGCATTGTGTTTGTGTAATTAAACATGTTTACATAACACAACATTTTTGGTTTGGATGTAACTGGGGACAAGCAGGGCAGGGGCTTTAGTGTAGGTGATAGTTTGGGGAGAGATATAGTGTGGACAAGGGAATGTTTTGTGTTATTAAACATGTTTTATATACTAATGTTTTGTGTTTCAATGTAACTGAGGACAGGCAGGGAAGGAAACAGTTGGGGGGATACTGAGTATGGTGAAGGAAATGTTTGTTTTGTGTTTGGATGCAACTGGACACAGCGCTGTCGTGTATGAGATAGTGTGGGGTACGCTTAGTGTGGTGATGGGAATGTACTTTTGTCTCATTGAATACGTTTTACTGGATGTATATCCTCGCTTCGCTTTTTTTCGTGATTTCAACTGACCTGGTAGTCCACCAACACCTTCATCGAGGCTGTACTTCAACAGTACTGATGTCATGTGCTCATGCTGACGTAGGTATGCAAACTAATACAATACACATGTATCATATAACACCCGAATTTAGCT
Source organism: Microglena sp. YARC (assembly GCA_022414725.1). Lineage (NCBI taxonomy): Eukaryota > Viridiplantae > Chlorophyta > Chlorophyceae > Chlamydomonadales > Chlamydomonadaceae > Microglena > Microglena sp. YARC. The sequence goes on from CM039467.1 coordinate 11,360,561, forward strand.
TCTTAATGCCGTGATTTCGACTGACCTGTTAGTCCACCAACACTTGTAGCCAAGGCCAAAGCCTAGTTGTACTTCAGAAGTACTGACGTCATATGCTCATGCTGAAGTAGGTATTCAAGCTAACATAATATACATACATCATATTAAACCTTAATTTTGCCTTTTAATGCCGTGATTTCGACTGACCTGGTAGTCCAACAACACTTGTAGCCAAGGCCACAGCCTCGTTGTTCTTCAGAAGTACTGACGCCTTGTGCTCATGCTGACGTAAGTATTCAAGCTAATATAATGTGCATATATCATATAACACCCGAATTTAGCTTCTTAATGCCGTGATTTCGACTGACCTGGTAGTCCAACAACACTTGTAGCCAAGGCCACAGCCTCGTTGTTCTTCAGAAGTACTGACGCCTTGTGCTCATGCTGACGTAAGTATTCAAGCTAATATAATGTGCATATATCATATAACACCGAATTTAGCTTCTTAATGCCGTGATTTCGACTGACTGGTAGCCAACAACACTTGTAGCAAGGCCACAGCCTCGTCTTGACAGAAGTACTGACGCCTTGTGCTCATGCTGATAAGTATTCAAGCTAATATAATGTGCATATATCATATAACACCCGAATTTAGCTTCTTAATGCCGTGATTTCGACTGACCTGGTAGTCCAACAACACTTTGTAGCCAAGGCCACAGCCTCGTTGTTCTTCAGAAGTACTGACGCCTTGTGCTCATGCTGACGTAAGTATTCAAGCTAATATAATGTGCATATTCATATAACACCCGAATTTAGCTTCTTAATGCCGTGATTTCGACTGACCTGGTAGTCCAACAACACTTGTAGCCAAGGCCACAGCCTCGTTGTTTCTTCAGAAGTACTGACGCCTTGTGCTCATGCTGACGTAAGTATTCAAAGCTAATATAATGTGCATATATCATATAACACCCGAATTTAGCTTCTTAATGCCGTGATTTCGACTGACCTGGTAGTCCAACAACACTTGTAGCCAAGGCCACAGCCTCGTTGTTCTTCAGAAGTACTGACGCCTTGTGCTCATGCTGACGTAAGTATTCAAGCTAATATAATGTGCATATATCATATAACACCCGAATGTTAGCTTCTTAATGCCGTGATTTCGACTGACCTGGTAGTCCAACAACACTTGTAGCCAAGGCCACAGCCTCGTTGTTCTTCAGAAGTACTGACGCCTTGTGCTCATGCTGACGTAAGTATTCAAGCTAATATAATGTGCATATATCATATAACACCCGAATTTAGCTTCTTAATGCCGTGATTTCGACTGACCTGGTAGTCCAACAACACTTGTAGCCAAGGCCACAGCCTCGTTGTTCTTCAGAAGTACTGACGCCTTGTGCTCATGCTGACGTAAGTATTCAAGCTAAATACTAATGTGCATATATCATATATAACACCCGAATTTAGCTTCTTAATGCCGTGATTTCGACTGACCTGGTAGTCCAACAACACTTGTAGCCAAGGCCACAGCCTCGTTGTTCTTCAGAAGTACTGACGCCTTGTGCTCATGCTGACGTAAGTAATTCAAGCTAATATAATGTGCATATATCATATAACACCCGAATTTAGCTTGTAATGCCATGTGATTTCGACTGACCTGGTTAGTCCAACAACACTTGTAGCCAAGGCCACAGCCTCGTTGTTCTTCAGAAGTACTGACGCCTTGTGCTCATGCTGACGTAAGTATTCAAGCTAATATAATGTGCATATATCATATAACACCCGAATTTAGCTTCTTAATGCCGTGATTTCGACTGACCTGGTAGTCCAACAACACTTGTAGCCAAGGCCACAGCCTCGTTGTTCTTCAGAAGTACTGACGCCTTGTGCTCATGCTGACGTAAGTATTCAAGCTAATATAATGTGCATATATCATATAACACCGAATTTAGCTTCTTAATGCCGTGATTTCGACTGACCTGGTAGTCCAACAACACTTGTAGCCAAGGCCACAGCCTCGTTGTTCTTCAGAAGTACTGACGCCCTTGTGCTCATGCTGACGTAAGTATTCAAGCTAATATAATGTGCATATATCATATAACACCCGAATTTAGCTTCTTAATGCCGTGATTTCGACTGACCTGGTAGTCCAACAACACTTGTAGCCAAGGCCACAGCCTCGTTGTTCTTCCAGAAGTACTGACGCCTTGTGCTCATGCTGACGTAAGTATTCAAGCTAATATAATGTGCATATATCATATAACACCCGAATTTAGCTTCTTAATGCCGTGATTTCGACTGACCTGGTAGTCCAACAACACTTGTAGCCAAGGCCACAGCCTCGTTGTTCTTCAGAAGTACTGACGCCTTGTGCTCATGCTGACGTAAGTATTCAAGCTAATATAATGTGCATATATCATATAACACCAATTTAGCTTCTTAATGCCGTGATTTCGACTGACCGGTAGTCCAACACACTCTGGGCCACAGCCCCGTTGTTCTTCAGAAGTACTGACGCCTTGAGCTCATGCTGACGTAAGTATTCAAGCTAATATAATGTGCATATATTATATAACAACCGAATTTAGCTTCTTAATGCCGTGATTTCGACTGACCTGGTAGTCGAACAACACTTGTAGCCAAGGCCACAGCCTCGTTGTTCTTCAGAAGTACTGACGCCTTGTGCTCATGCTGACGTAAGTATTCAAGCTAATATAATGTGCATATATCATATAACACCCGAATTTAGCTTCTTAATGCCGTGATTTCGACTGACCTGGTAGTCCAACAACACTTGTAGCCAAGGCCACAGCCTCGTTGTTTGTCATAAGTACTGACGTCATGTGCTCATGCTGATGTCAGTATGCGAGCAAATATAATTTACACCCACAACCACACCCACACATATATATTCATCAAACAACTTAATTTAGCTTTTTTGTGTCATCCTTTCAACTGACCTGGTAGTCCACCAACACTTTCAGCCAGGGCCACAGCCTCGTTGTACTTCAGAAGTACTGACGTCATGTGCTCATGCTGTGCAAGTGCGTTCATCATTTCCGTCTCGTCACTCAGGGTGTTGATCATGGCTTCAAGTTTGCTGCAAGCACCAGCAACATATTGTCAGATTATAAAACACATTAAAAAATTAAGGGCGCCTGGAGGCGCGTCCCAAATGAAATTATTCGAATCCTTAATTCAATGTATTATATTAATTAAATTGAATTGTATTTAATGTTGTGTTATTATAATTCGATTGATTCCTTTCCATTTAATTTAATTTACGTGATTTGAATGCATGTAATTGCTTCAAATTGTATCAATTCGAATAGGATAAAATTTGAAGGGCGCAAGAAAAATGAGGCCAATCAGGTGTATGGTTGATTTTACGGGATGTGTACAAGATATTGCATGTTTCGGCCCAGCCCAGACGTGAACGGTATGTCCCGTACTCCTGAACGGGTTTTTGGCCAGCGGCAGGTGGCGTGGCTTGCCCCTGCCCCCGCCCGGTGGCCCCGCCCCCGCCTGCCCCCGCCCCCGCCCGGTGGCCCTGCCCCTGCCCCACGCACGGCCCTGAGGTGAGGTCCGTGGGCTAATTATAGCACAAGTGCCCTAGGGGAATGTTTCGTCCATTGTGATGCTTACATGTTTCGCCTCGAATTTTTGACGACGATCCTGTTCCCAAACCTATGTATACGCACATGTTTAAGTGGTTCAAATTTGAAATGTTAGATCAAAACACCCTGAAATCAAATTGTTAACCGATAATTGTAGCTTTTTGGCCCAACCTGAGCTCCTTTTCGTGAATTGCGATGCTCATGTGTGCTCTGGTGAGAATTTGTCCGGTATAAATAAGTCTTATAATTCATCAAAAATATAGAATGTTTAAATGTTTTGATGTTTTTCATAAAACCTGAAAATATGGTTGGTGACACACGGACGGACGAACGGATGAACGGACGAACAGACGGACATTTTAATGGGGCTAATCCCTCTTCAAAAAATCTGGAGATTTTTTTCATTCGGGTATCAACGAATAACTTATTGGCAAGAAAGATCTTTTGAAAGAAAAGAAGAACAGACGAACATGGCTTCTAGTTTGCTGCAAGCACCAGCAACACAGTTCCAGACACAAAATAATAATAATAATAATAATAATAATAATAATAATAATAATAATAATAATAATAATAATAATAATACTTATAATACTTATAATACTAATAATACTAATAATACTAATAAGGATAATAATGATAATTATGATAATAATCTAGTACTAATACTACTTATACTAATAATACAACTAATAATACTAATAATTATAATATTACTACTACTACTACTACTACTACTACTACTACTACTACTTATAATCCTAATCCTAATACTAATAATCCTAATACTAATCCTTATCCTAATCCTAATACTAATAATACATAAATACATAAACACATGAATACATATCGTCTTGATAAGCAAGTTTCAGACAAAGAAGAACAGTTGAGCATGGCGTCCAATTTGCTGCACCAGGAACACAGTTCCAGACACAGAATAATACAATATTCTAGACAAGAACACTTAAGCCACACAGGGTGTTGTTCATGGCTGCCAGTTTCCTGCACAAACCACCCACACAGTGTTTGACATTTGCAAATAGTCACTATCACCACTATCACTACCCCCCCCCCACACACACACACCACCGCCACCGCCATCACACTTAGTGTGTTAACCAAGGCTTCCTTTATCCTCTTCAGCGTCTTTTATTGGTCTTGAAAGGGTGCAGTACGGGTGAGAGGGGAGCTACCTGTGGTGGCTCAGAAAAGAGTGGCGAAGACCCCCTAAATGTGTAGTGTACAAACATTTGTGTAATGTGTGTACACATTTGAAAAGAGTGGCGAAGACCCCCTACATGTGTAATGTGTAACAGTGCTAACTTGGGGGTCTTTGGCATCCTTCATTTGGTCTTGGAAGGGTACAGTATGGGTGAGAGGGGTGCCAGTGGGGGCCACAGAAAAGGGTGCTGAAGATCATCATACATCACACTTAGTGTGTTGACCAAGGCTTCCAGTTTGCTACAAGCACCAGCGACATGTTGTCAGACAAAAATAAAATAAAAGTTGACCCCCCACCCTTACCCTTGCATGCGTATGTACTGGTCAGCCAACTCAATGATGTTACATGTTTCAAATTTAGTGATGTAGTTCTCACACCACCACCACCACCACCACCACCACAACCACCACCCACACCCACCCACACCCACACACTCACACCACCACCACCACCACCACCACACACCACCACCACGACCCACCCACACCCACACACTCACACACCACCACCACCACCACCACCACCCACACCCACACACTCACACCACCACCACCACCACCACCACCACCACCACCCACACACTCACCCTTGTACCCTTTGTTTCCAATGCATTAAGTGATATAGTTACTGAACCATTTGCATGATGGATCAAGCTGTCAAGTATATGGTTATTAACAAAAATGATGCAGTACTCGAACCGTTTGCAATATGGATCCAGCTCTCATTGGGCATACGAAGACAACCAATCCATTTATACATATGGCCTGCCTATGGCTGTTAACAAAAGTTATGCAGTTCTTGTTCCTTTTGCAATATGGATCCAGATCTAAAGGCATAATAATAACCAATCCCTTTATACATATGGCTATTAACAAAAACGATGTAGTTCTCGTACTGTTTGCAATATGGATGCAGCGCTCATTAGGCATAATAAGATAACCAACCTCTTCATACATATGGCTGTTAACAAAAACGATGTAGTTCTCGTACTGTTTGCATTATGGATGCAGCGCTCATTAGGCATAATAAGATAACCAACTCTCATACATATGGGCTGTTAACAAAAAACGATGTAGTTCTCGTACTGTTTGCATTATGGATGCAGCGCTCATTAGGCATAATAAGATAACCAACCTCTTCATACATATGGCTGTTAACAAAAACGATGTAGTTCTCGTACTGTTTGCATTATGGATGCAGCGTCATTAGGCATAATAAGATAACCAACCTCTTCATACATATGGCTGTTAACAAAAACGATGTAGTTCTCGTACTGTTTGCATTATGGATGCAGCGCTCATTAGGCATAATAAGATAACCAACCTCTTCATACATATGGCTGTTAACAAAAACGATGTAGTTCTCGTACTGTTTGCATTATGGATGCAGCGCTCATTAGGCATAATAAGATAACCAACCTCTTCATACATATGGCTGTTAACAAAAACGATGTAGTTCTCGTACTGTTTGCATTATGGATGCAGCGCTCATTAGGCATAATAAGATAACCAACCTCTTCATACATATGGCTGTCAACAAAAACGATGTAGTTCTCGTACTGTTTGCATTATGGATGCAGCGCTCATTAGGCATAATAAGATAACCAACCTCTTCATACATATGGCTGTTAAAAAAAACGATGTAGTTCTCGTACTGTTTGCATTATGGATGCAGCGCTCATTAGGCATAATAAGATAACCAACCTCTTCATACATATGGCTGTTAACAAAAACGATGTAGTTCTCGTACTGTTTGCATTATGGATGCAGCGCTCATAAGGCATAATAAGATAACCAACCTCTTCATACATATGGCTGTTAACAAAAACGATGTAGTTCTCGTACTGTTTGCATTATGGATGGACCCAAAGACAGTGCCCCCCCCCTCCCCCCAACAACAACAACAACAACAACAACAACAACAACAACACAACAACAACAACAACAACAGTGCCCCAAACCATCCCCCAACAACAACATTATGTATGCAGCGCTAAGGGCAGAGTTACTAACTGTAGACATTGAAATGCTAAAGCAACCCAGCGCTAACTAACTAACTAACTAACTAACTAACTAACTAACTAATTAAATAACTAACTAATTAAGCACTGAAGGCTGACTGCATTAGGATCTCAGGGTGGGACAGGCGACAACATTACTTGGACCCCCCCCCCCTCCTCCTCCTCTACACAATAACACTAACTGCCCCCCCCCCCAAATCTCCCCACCCACCCATGGAACCCTTACCTCTGCATGCGTATGCTGAGCCAGCCTAGTGATGTAAGGCTCTCTCACTGGATCAGATGGTGGGACAGACGACACCATTCTTGGGGGCAGACCACCACCACCAAACCACACCCGGGCACCACACCCCCTCTACACACACACACACTGCTCCCCCCACCCACCACCCCACCACCCCACCACCCACCCACCCCACCCACACACACAAACACACACATGTAACCTTACCTTAGCATGCGTATGCACTGCTCAGCCAGCTCAGCTCCCCACACACACACACACAAACACACACACACACATGCACCCCTCACCTTAGCATGCGTATGCACTGCTCAGCCAGCTCAATGATGTAGGGCCACCACCTCCATCTCCCTCCCCACCCCCCACCCCACCCCATGCACCTCAACCTTCGTATATGTATACACAGCTAAACAAACTCAGTGCACCACCACCACCACCACCACCACCACCACCACCACACCCTTGCACCCCTACCTTTGCATGCGTATGCACTGCTCAGACAGCTCAGTGATGTAAGGCTCTCTGACTGCATTAGGGTCTGAGGGTGGGACAGACGCCAACATTTCTTGGAGCAGACCGGTGCTGTTGGCCATGACCTAAAATAGGAAAATCAGTTAAAGCAGTTGAAGCAGTTCAACTGGTGATGTTTTCAAACTTGGCCAACATTTCTTGGAGCAGGCCAGTGCTGTTGGCCATAACCTGAAATTTCAAAAACAGTTAAAGTGGTTAAAGCAATTAATCTGGTGATGTTTTCAAACTTGGCCAACGTTTCTTGGAGCATACCAGTGCTGTTGGCCATTACCTGAAATAGCAAAAACAGTTAAAGTGGTTAAAGCAATTAATCTGGTGATGTTTTCAAACTTGGCCAACGTTTCTTGGAGCAGACCAGTGCTGTTGGCCATAACCTGAAATAGCAAAAACAGTTAAAGTGGTTAAAGCAATTAATCTGGTGATGTTTTCAAACTTGGCCAACGTTTCTTGGAGCAGACCAGTGCTGTTGGCCATTACCTGAAATAGCAAAAGCAGTTACATCAGTTAAAGCAGTTCAAGCAGTTAAAGCAGTTTACGGAGTTGAAGCAGTTGAAACAGTGGAAGCAGTTGAAGGAGTTAAGAAGTTAAAGAAGTTAAATAAGTTAAAGGTGTTAAAGCAGTAAAAGCAGTTAAATTGGTGATGTTTTTCAACTTGGCCAATATTTCTTGGAGCAGACCTGTGCTGTTGGCTATTACCTGATATAGGAAAAACAGGTAAAGCAGTTAAACTGATGATTGTTTCCATCTTGGCCATTTCCTGGTACAGCACAGAGACCAAATCAGATAAAGCAGTTAAAGAAGTTAAAGAAGCTAAATTGATGATTTTACCAACTTGGCCATTACCTCGCACAGCACAACAAGACAACAGCAGTGACGAATTGTTGTGGAGGCTTGTAGGGAAGTTGGTGGGGGGGGTTGTAGGGGAGGATGTAGTCAGAGGCACCTCCACCACCACCCCCACCACCATCATCACCACCCCACTCACCCCACACACCACCCACCCACCCCACACACACAAACGCACACAGACACACTCAGACCACCCTACCACCCACCTCTAGCTGGGAAGCAGCAGGTTCATCGTCCAGATGGTCAACCTGACGGCGGCCACCCCCACCACACACATACACACACACAAACACACACACCACAACCCATATTACCGCCCACCTCTAGTTGTGCAGCAGCGGGTTCATCGTCCAACATGACAACCTGACGGAGGCTGGCAGTCAGGTCCACGAAATTAGTAGCCAGCCATCGAGTCAGAGGCAACACCACCACCACCTCCATCACCATCACCCGCACACCATCACCACCCCATACTACCCCCACCCCCACAAACCCACAACCCATACCACCACAAACCTCTAGTTGTGCAGCAGCGGGTTGTCCAACATACCAACCTGACGGCAGCCAGCACCCGGGTCTAAAAAATCGGCAGCCTGCTTTCAAGTCAGAGGCACCACCACCACCATCACCACCACCACCACCATCCCCCCCCCACACAACCCATCACCACCCACTCACCATTACCCACACACCCACCACTCCAACCCCCTCCTCTAGTTGTGGCAGCAGCGGGTTCATCGTCCAACATTTCAACGTGACGGTGGCCAGCTGCCAGGTCCACGAAATTGGCAGCGATTGAGTCAGAGGCACCACCACCACCACCATCACCTCCCCTCCCACCCCCCCACCACCACCACCACCACACACACACCACATCCCACACCCCCACCTCTAGTTGTGCAGCAGCGGGTTCATCGTCCAACATATCAACCTGACGGTGGCCAGCTGCCGGGTCCACTAAATCGGCAGCCTGCGATTGAGTCAAAGGCACACCCTGCACTGCCTCGCTGGGCCCTCGGGGTACTGGTAGGCCTTCTGCTGGGGAACCTGAATCGCGTCGGAATGGAAATAGTGTGTTAATAAGGCTGTGTGGGTGTTGGTGATGTGTGGGTGTTGGTGATGTGTTGGTGTTGTAGTCTCATGACTGGGGAGCATCGGTGGGTCTGCAAGGTACTGGCAGGCCTTCTGCTGGGGGACCTGAATGACATTAAGGTAGTGGGTATGCAGGTGGTCGTGGTGCACTGCCATTTCTGTGTGTGTGTGTGTGTGTGTGTGTGTGTGTGTGTGTGTGTTGGGGGGGGGAGGGGGGGGGGGGGGGCTATTGAGTCAGAGGCACACCCTTGACAGCCTCGGTGGGCCCGCGGGGTACTGTTAGTCCTTCTGCTGGGGGACATGAATGGCATTGGAATGGAAATAGTGCGTAAATAAGGCTGTGTGGGTGTTGGTGGGGTGTTGGTGGTATACTCTCATGACTGGGGAGCACACCCTTGACAGCCTTGCTGGGCCCACGGGTGCTGGAAGGCCTTCTGCTGGGAAACCTGAACCTGAATGACATATAGGTGGTGGGTATGAAGGTGGTGGTGGGGCGCTTTCATGTCCAAGTGGTTGTTGTTGTTGGTGGTGGTGGTGTACTCTTTTGGCTGTGTGGGTATAGGTGGTGTAGGTGGTGGTGGTGGATGTGCCCTGTTATAGGTGGTGTGGGCTGATTGAGCCAGCGGCACACCTTGCACTGCCTTGCTGGGCCCGCGGGGTACTGGCAGGCCTTCTGCTGGGGGACCTGAATGGCATTTAGGTGGTGGGGCATGGCTGTGTGGGTGTTGGTGATGGAGTTGACATTGAGGTGGTGGTGGGGCATGAAGGTGGTGGGGCTACTGGCTCTCATGGCTGTGTTGGTGGTGGTAGTGGTGGTGGTGGTGGTGTACTCTCTTGGCTGTGGTGGTGGTGTTGATGGTGCTGTTGCTGTTGTTGGTGTTGTTGGTGTTATTGCTGTTGGTCGTGTTGGTGGTTTTGTTGGTGTTGGCTGTGTGGGTGTTGGTGTTGGTGTTGGTGTTGGTGTTGGTGTTGGTGTTGGTGTTGTGGGGCTATTACGATATGCTGCCGCTAGCTGGGGCATGGCCATTGTATCCATCTCAATCATAGCAGCTTCAACAGCAGCGCGGTCCTCCTCACTCATCCAGTCAAACGGATATACCACACACACACCCCTCCCCCTCCCACCACACACACGCACCCCACCACCCCCAGACATAAATACACCCTTTGCCATCGCTAGCTGGGACTGGCCATTGTATCCATCTCAATCATTCTCGCATACGGATCTACCACACACATACACGCACACTCAACCCCCCCCACACAAACCACCACCACAGACCCACACATACACAACCCTCCCCCTCCCCCACACACACACACCTCCCTTCCTCTACCATCTGCCGCCGCTAGCTGGGCCATAGCCATTGTGTCCATTTCAATCATAGCAGCCTCAACAGCAGCATGATCCTCCTCACTCAATCCCACAAACGGATCCACCACACACATACACACACTCCATCACACACACACCAGCACCACCACCACCACAGACCCAAACACACCATCTGCTGCCGCTAGCTGGGACATGGCCATTGTATCCATCTCAATCATAGCAGCCTCAACAGCAGCGCGGTCCTCCTCACTCATCCCGTCAAACGGATCCACCACACTCATACACACACTCAACCACACGCACACACTCCTCCCCCTCTCTCACACACACACACACACAAACCTCCCACCCCTTACCATCTGCTGCCGCTAGCTGGGACATGGCCATTGCCCCCCCCACCCACCCACCCACCCACCCTCCCCCCCACACCCTCCACTCACCACCCATACACCCCTCCCCCTCCCACACACTCCATAACACCCCTCCCCCACCCACCACACACTTCCTTTTCCTTACCTTCTGCTGCCGCTAGCTGGGACATGGCCATTGTATCCATCTCAATCATAGCAGCCTCAACAGCAGCACGGTCCTCCTCACTCATCCCGTCGAACGGATCCACAACACCGGCAGCTGGAGCAACAGCACCAGTAGCACCAGCACCAGCACCAACACCAGCAGCAGTAGCAGCGCGGTGTGTGGGGTGTGTAGAAGGAGGTGTCAAGATAGGAGCAACGTCCTCAGGCATGCGCATAGGGAAATCAACACCAGAGTCCTACAGGTGAGAGGGGGGAGAGGCAGGGGGTGGGTGAAGGGTGGGAGGGGGGTGGAGGGGGGGGGGGGGGGGGGGGGGGGGATGAAGGGAGGAGCGGGGAGGGGGGAGGGGGGAGGGGGGGGGGGGGGGGAGGGGAAGAGGGGGGGGGGGGGGGGGAGGGGGGGGGGGGGGGGGGGGGAGCAAGCTTGGGGTGTGGGGTGTGTAGAAGGAGGTGTCAAGTAGGAGCAACGTCCTCAGGCTTGCGCATAGGGGGGGAAGGTCAACACCAGATTCCTACCAGGTGAGAGAGGGGAGAGGCAGGGGTGGGTGGAAGGGTGGAGGGGAGGGGGGGGGGGATGAAGGGGGGACGGGGAGCGGGGAGGGGGAGGGGGCGGGGAAGAGGGGAGTGTGTGTGTGGGGGGGGGGAGGCAAGCTGGTGTGGTGGGGTGTGGTAGAAGGAGGTGTCAAGATACGGTGCAACCGTCCTCAGGCCTTGCGCTAGGAAGTCAACACCAGAGTCCTACAGGTGAAGAGAGGGGGCAGAGGAAGGGGGGGTGAAGGGAGGGGGGGGGGATAAAGGGGAGCGGGAGCGGGAGGGGGGGGGGGAGGGAAGAGGGGGGGGGGGGGGGGGGGAGGGGGGGGGGGGAGCAAGCTTGGTGGGTTTGGTGGGTGAAGGAGGTGTCAAGATAGGAGCAACGTCAATCAGGCTTGCGCATAGGGAAGTCAACACCCGTGTGGCGGTCCATGGACAGGGCCATAATGTC
>CM039467.1:11373965-11458965 GCA_022414725.1 Microglena sp. YARC
CATCCCTCACCCCTGCAGATTTCACCACAACAACACTTTACGCAAATTCAAATAGTTACCACCACATGACAACAGTCTTACCCCACCATGTACGCTGGGGTCTGCTGCTGACTTTACCTAACTTCAAAATCAAATGACACAAATAAAATAAAATACCATAAAAATAAATAAATAAAATAAAATAACCATAAAATCTAATACCACCACAGAAACAACAGCCTCAATTGTGAAATGCTAGTGTCTGTTGCTGTCTCTGATCAAATACAACCACCAATAACACTCTTACCCCCCCCTCCCATTCTCCTCTCAAGTCTAACCACAAGATAGCAAGTCTTTACCCCAACACAGCTCACAAGCCTTACTCACTTGCATCCCATTGCCTGGTGTAACTAAAATACACCAAAACAACACATATTACCCGTTTAACACGGTGTTCTGCTGCTAACTAAATCAATACCCACCCCCCTCACCCCTACCCCCAATGTTATAACACAAGATAACAGTCCTAGCCCGTGTATCGCTGGTGTCCACTGTAAACTGACATAATCCAGCCACAGAATGCCATCAATGAAATACCACCACAAGATAACAGTCTTCCCCGTGTACACACGGGTCTAATTGCTAAACTTGACCTAATCACACTACAGGTCACAAGACTTACTGCTCTGGCTTTGATAATGACAAAATCAAACACACCACAGACAACAGTCTTACTGTGTAACGCTGGTGTCCGCTGGCTAACTTGATAATAAAATCGACCACCAGTCACCTATCTTACACACATCCCCACCCCCTCCCACCGCTTCTCCCACCCCCACCACGCCTTACCCCCTCTAAAATTAAAACCAAAGAGATAACAGTGCTTACCTGCCGTGTTACACTGGTGTCTATTTGCTAACTTGAACCTAATTCACACTACGAAGTTCGATCTAAGCCCTTTTACTACGCGGTCTGCTTCAAATAATGACAAAATCAAACACCACCACACGACAACAGTCTTACCCCGTGTGACGGAGCTAGTGTTATGTTGCTAACTTGATCAAATACCCGCAATCACATATAACAGTCCCTTACCTGCGGTAACGCTGTGTCTGCTGCTTACTTTTTCTCCCAAAAACGAAATAAATACACCAACAACGGCAACAGTAAACTTCCCGTGTGGAACGCTAGTGTATCTTGTTATACTTGATCAAATACCATCACAATACACAGTCTACCTGCGTACGCTGGTGTCTGCTGCTTACTCAAAATCAATCAAATACCACCACACGGCAACAGGTCTTACCCGTGTGCGCTAGTGTATGTTTTATCTTGATCAAATACCATCACAATATAAACAGTCTTACTCTGCGTACGCGGTGTCTGCCTGCTTACTCAAGATAAAAATCAAATACCACCACAACGGCAAAAGTCTTACCCGTGTAGACGCTAGTGTATCTTGTTATCTGATCAATACATCACAATATAACAGTCTTACCTGCGTAACCAGGGGGGGGGGGGGGGGAGGGGGGGGGGGGGGGGGGGGGGGGGGTGGTGCTGCTGCTTACTCAGAATCAGAAATCAAAATTACACACATCGGCAATCAGTCCTTCCGTGTGACGCTAAGTGTATCTTGTTATTTGGGATCAAATACATCACAATCTTTAACAGTCTTACCATGCGTAACGCTGGTGTCTTGCTGGCTTACTCAAAATGCAAAATCAAATAAACCGACCACACGGCAACATGTCTTACCCGTGTGACGCTAGTGTATGGTTGTTATCTTGATCAATACCATCACATATAACAGTCTTACCTGCGTAACGCGGTGTCTGTGCTGACTTGACCTAATCAGACCACTCGTCAAACTATCTTACACACCTCCCCACCCCTCCACCCACCACCACCTTCTCCTCAAATGTAACCACAAGATTACAGTCCTTACCCGTGTAACGCTTGTGCCCGCTGCTAACATTGCCTACTCAAATCAATACCCACAATCATGTAAAATCAAATATAATACATAAATAACATAAAATAAATATAAAGAAATAATAATTTAAAATAAAAATAATCATACAAATGAATACAACACAAGACAATAGTCCTACCGTGGCGACGCTGGTGTCTGCGCTGACTTGGATCACAATCCAAACCACCAGTCAACTATCTTACAACACCTCCCCCCCTTCTAGTATATACACAAAACAACAGTCTTACCCGTGTACAGTGGGCGTCTGTTCCAAACTTGACCCAATCAAAATCAAAGATACAACAAAAATAAAAGAAATGTTCATCAAATAAAAATAAAATAAAAGACCATTAAATTAAATATCACACCGACAACAGCCTACCCGTGTGCACTTTGTGTCGCTGCTAAACTTGACCTAATTAAAAACAAATAACCACCCACAGTAGAATGCCAGGAGGTCATAGAAATGCTGGACAGCCATGTTGGAGTATCAGGCATGTCTATATTTGGGGTCACGTGATCTATCGATACCCCCCGCCGGCGATATGCTGCACCTTCTCCGCGGGGTTCCCGGTTCCCCCCCCCCCCCCGCCCCCCCGGGCCCTTACCAACTTTTTCTTAACTTTTTTCTGACTGCTCCATTTCATCTCTGAGAAGTGCAACGACTTCATCTCTATCAAGAACATTAAATTCCATACTTTCCAACACCTGCATGTAATTCAAGCTCGATTTCGATTTCAAGTCAAAGTTCGAAACCTTGCTGTAACCGTGATCTGCTGCTTATCCTGTCTGGTTTGGCATAGATGTATCAATGATAGCACTGCAAAGTCGAATGGACCATCGAGGAGTCTATAGAACGACGAAAGTCATCCAAGAGGCAGCATGTCGACCTGAGCAATAGCCGCCTGCTGTCTGACAAACGATGACGGATGCACATTCCTCTTTGTTCTGCCTGATCGGTCGGCAACTGATTTTGCGGGGACGCAACAAGTTCGGGCAGCAACAAGAAATTCTGGCAAGGTACTCAGGCGAAAATCTCTTCATGTCAGTGTGGGAAGGCCTGGACAGCTGCTGATGATGTTGAGACGCACAGATCATCTTGCTTTGTGTACAAAGCCCTGAAACCCCTTTCTGGTCAACAGAAAATCAGCAACTTCTTTGGAATCAAACTTGCACAGCCACAGCCACTTGATGGAGATGATGCAACTGCAAGTGCTGAGCCCCAACAAACTATTTGCCAAGGTTGGAGGCCAAGGTTGGAGGCCTGTGGAGTGGCCTTAGCCATTTTGTGAGAATTATCCCTACCAGCTCCACCGTCCTACCGAGGCCCATCGTGTAACCGAGGTGCCTTGGAGTGCCACTACAAAGGGTTTCTTGGTCTATATTAGGCCACGGGCAGCTACAGGCAGCAGCTTCTAGGCAGCTCCCCAGGCTGGCTATACAACCCAAACTAAAGCATGCTAGTGCACCTTGAAGTTGACACAATCATGGCGGGCGCTGGTGGGCGTTACATTTTGACCTTTTGGTGGGTTTCATGTAGCAAGCCCATGCAGGTTATAGGCCAATATTAGGCAAGTCAGTTATAAACGATGTTAAAGGAAAGCAAGGAACCATAAGGAAGCTAAAATATTGAGTTGTCTAGGGTGCATATTGGATTAATTTGTAATCGTGTTAAAAATTGTGTTCTTGTTTAAAAACAATACACAACATTCCCTGGGGGTTTGAAAATGCAGGGTACTAAAGGAGATGATTTGCCACAACACAGCTAGGTGTTATCTAAATTTGGTGGGGTGGGTTGGTACCCCCCCCCCCCCTTTTTGAATCTTCCAACTTTTCTGGGGGGGTACCAGATATTTTTTGTATGTCAACCTCCCGTAACACAAATAAAATAAAATAAAATAAATTACCATTAAATAAAATACCACTATCCGACAACAGCCTTGCCCGTGTGATGCTTGTGTCAGCTGCTGCCTTGATCAAATACAACCACCAGTCAACTATCTTAAACACCTCCCCGCCTTGTTAAGGGGCCACACCCTTAACTGAAGGGGGGCTTTTCCCTCCCCCCTCAAACCTAACCAAAAGACAACAGTGTTACGCTAGTGCCCCTCCCCCCTAAAATCTTACGCTAGTGCCCCTCCCCCCTCAAATCATACGCTAGTGCCCCTCCCCCCTCAAATCATACGCTAGTGCCCCTCCCCCCTCCCCCTCAAATCTAACCAAAGACAACAGTGTTACGCTAGTACCTGTGTGACGCTAGTGTCTACTGCTGACTTGATCAAATCCAAAATCAAATATCAGAAACAAAATACAAGTCCTATGCAGCGTCGCAAGGGACGCGGTAAATTGGCGGAGTGTGTTAGCAACGGAACGAAAGGTGGCAACGATGGAGCTGACCGAAGCGAGTTAGTTACGCGATCGTTGGCTGACGTGTCAGGCTTCAATGTTTTGGTCGGACGGACAAATGGGTAAACATGGGGGCTCCCGCCCCCTTGAAGAGGGGGCTCCGCCAAAAAATCAAATACCACAACATGACAACCGCCTTACCCTTGTGTACAGTGCTGACTTGATCAAATACAACCACTAGTCAACAGTCTTTCTCACTTCCCCTGCCTTTTTTAAAGGACCACCACTTTAATACCCCTCTTTTAAAGAAGCTCCTCCTTCAAAAACAGACCCCCCCAAAACATTTGACCACATGACAACCGTCTTACCCGTGTAATGCTGGTGCCTGCTGCCAACTTGATCAAATCCGACCACAGATCACAAAATCAAATGCCACCACACGACAACAGTCTTACCCGTGTGACACTGGCATCTGCTGCTGACATGATCAAATACAACCACCAGCTAAGAATCTTCCCCGCCTTTTCAAAGAGCCACACCCACAAAAAGGGACCCTCCCCTTCCCCCCTCAAATCTAACCATAAGACAACAGTCGCACCTGTGTGACGCCAGTGTCCACTGCTGACTTGATTAAGTTCAAAATCAAATATCACAAATGAACTTAAATACCACCACATGACAACCGTCTTACCCATGTTACGCTGGTGTCTGCTGCTGACTTGATCAAATGCAACCACCAGTCAACTATCATTACCCCCCCCTCCCCCCCCTTTATCCCCCTCTCCCCTCAAATTTAACTACAAGAGAACCGTCTTACCCATGTTACGCTGGTGTCTGCTGCTGACTTGATCAAATGCAACCACCAGTCAACTATCTTACCCCCCCCCCCCCCCCCCCCCCCTTTATCCCCCTCTCCCCTCAAATTTAACTACAAGAGAACCGTCTTACCCATGTTACGCTGGTGTCTGCTGCTGACTTGATCAAATGCAACCACCAGTCAACTATCTTACCCCCCCCCCCCCCCCCCTTTATCCCCCTCTCCCCTCAAATTTAACTACAAGAGAACCGTCTTACCCATGTTACGCTGGGTGTCTGCTGCTGACTTGATCAAATGCAACCACCAGTCAACTATCTTACCCCCCCCCCCCCCCCCCCCTTTATCCCCCTCTCCCCTCAAATTAACTACAAGAGAACCGTCTTACCCATGTTTACGCTGGTGTCTGCTGCTGACTTGATCAAATGCAACCACCAGTCAACTATCTTACCCCCCCCCCCCCCCCCCTTTATCCCCCTCTCCCTCAAATTTAACTACAGAGAACCGTCTTACCCATGTTACGCTGGTGTCTGCTGCTGACTTGATCAAATGCAACCACCAGTCAACTATCTTACCCCCCCCCCCCCCCTTATCCCCCTCTCCCCTCAAATTTAACTACAAGAGAACCGTCTTACCCATGTTACGCTGGTGTCTGCTGCTGACTTGATCAAATGCAACCACCAGTCAACTATCTTACCCCCCCCCCCCCCCCCCCCCCCCTTTATCCCCCTCCCCTCAAATTTAACTACAAGAGAACCGTCTTACCCATGTTACGCTGGTGTCTGCTGCTGACTTGATCAAATTAAAAATCAAATGACACAAATACCATACCATAACATAAAATAAAATAAAATACCTGTAAATGACCACAAAATAAAATACCACCACAAGGTAACAGTCATACACGGGTGTCGCTAGTGTCAGCTGCTGACTTGACCTAATTCAATATTCAATATTAAAAAATAAAATCAACAGTCTTACCCGTGTAACGCTGGTGTCTGCTGCTGACTTGATCAAATCCGACCACAGATCAGAAGCACATAAGGCAGCATAGATTGAGGCATGGCCGTTCTTGACACAAGTCTCTAGCACCTGGAATTAGACAGAGTAAAACAATATTCAGTTCAACTTTTTTTCTTTTTTTGCATTTGTTTTTGCATTTGCTTTTACCAACCACATTTCAGAAGCACATTAGGCAGCATAAATTGAGGCATGGCCGTTTTTGACGCAAGTCTCTAGCACCTCCAATTAGGCATGCTGTTTTTGACGCAAGTCTCTAGCACCTCCAATTAGGCATGCTGTTTTTGACGCAAGTCTCTAGCACCTCCAATTAGGCATGCTGTTTTTGACGCAAGTCTCTAGCACCTCCAATTAGGCATGCTGTTTTTGACGCAAGTCTCTAGCACCTCCAATTAGGCATGCTGTTTTTGACGCAAGTCTCTAGCACCTCCAATTAGGCATGCTGTTTTTGACGCAAGTCTCTAGCACCTCCAATTAGGCATGCTGTTTTTGACGCAAGTCTCTAGCACCTCCAATTAGGCATGCTGTTTTGACGCAAGTCTCTAGCACCTCCAATTAGGCATCTGTTTTTTGACGCAAGTCTCTAGCACCTCCAATTAGGCATGCTGTTTTTGACGCAAGTCTCTAGCACCTCCAATTAGGCATGCTGTTTTTGTGTTTTGCTCCGCTTTGTTTTCATGCGTACTGTTTCTTTTCGTTTTATTCTGTGGGTTGATGGTAGTGGTGGTGGTGGCGGTGCGCTTTGTTGTGATGAGTTGTCTTTCTGTCCACCAACCACAGATCAAAAGCACATGAGGAAGCATAAATTGAGGCATGGCCGTTAATGACACACGTCTTAGCACCTAGAATAAGACAGAGCAAACATTTCTTCAGTTCAAATCACATCTGAGTAGCATCTGTATTGTATACCTTGACACACGTCTCTAGCACCTGCAATTAGGCAGAGTACATCAATATAATAGTACATCAACATAATAGTACATCAATATAATAGTACATCAATGTACATCAATAATAATAGTTACAATATAATAGTACATCAAATATAATAGTACATCAATATAATAGTACATCAAATATAGATCAAATATAATAGTACATCAATATAATAGTACATCAATATAATAGTACATCAATATAATAGTACATCAATAAAATAGTACATCAATATAATAGTACATCAATATAATAGTACATCAATATAATAGTACATCAATATAATAGTACAAATATAATAGTACATCAATATAATAGTACATCAATATAATAGTACATCAATAATAATAGTACATCAATATAATAAGTACATCAATATAATAGTACATCAATATAATAGTACATCAATATAATAGTACATCAATATAATCAATATATAGTACATCAATATAATAGTACATCAATATAATAGTACATCAAATATAATAGTACATCAATATAATAGTACATCAATATAATAGTACATCAATAAATAATAGTACATCAAATATAATAGTAATCAATATAATAGTACATCAATATAATAGTACATCAATATAATAGTAGTACATCAATATAATAGTACATCAATATAATAGTACATCAATATAATAGTACATCATATATAAATAGTACATCAATATAATAGTACATCAATATAATAGTACATCAATATAATAGTACATCAATATAATAGTACATCAATATAATAGTACATCAATATAATAGTACATCAATATAATAGTACATCAATATAATAGTACATCAATATAATAGTACATCAATATAATAGTACATCAATATAATAGTACATCAATATAATAGTACATCAATATAATAGTACATCAATATAATAGTACATCAATATAATAGTACATCAATATAATAGTACATCAATATAATAGTACATCAATATAATAGTACATCAATATAATAGTACATCAATATAATAGTACATCAATATATAATAGTACATTCAATATAATAGTACATCAATATAATAGTACATCAATATAATAGTACATCAATATAATAGTACATCAATATAATAGTACATCAATATAATAGTACATCAATATAATAGTACATCAATATAATAGTACATCAATATAATAGTACATCAATATAATAGTACATCAATATAATAGTACATCAATATAATAGTACATCAATATAATAGTACATCAATATAATAGTACATCAATATAATAGTACATCAATATAATAGTACATCAATATAATAGTACATCAATATAATAGTACATCAATATAATAGTACATCAATATAATAGTACATCAATATAATAGTACATCAATATAATAGTACATCAATATAATAGTACATCAATATAATAGTACATCAATATAATAGTACATCAATATAATAGTACATCAATATAATAGTACATCAATATAATAGTACATCAATATAATAGTACATCAATATAATAGTACATCAATATAATAGTACATCAATATAATAGTACATCAATATAATAGTACATCAATATAATAGTACATCAATATAATAGTACATCAATATAATAGTACATCAATATAATAGTACATCAATATAATAGTACATCAATATAATAGTACATCAATATAATAGTACATCAATATAATAGTACATCAATATAATAGTACATCAATATAATAGTACATCAATATAATAGTACATCAATATAATAGTACATCAATATAATAGTACATCAATATAATAGTACATCAATATAATAGTACATCAATATAATAGTACATCAATATAATAGTACATCAATATAATAGTACATCAATATAATAGTACATCAATCAATATAATAGTACATCAATATAATAGTACATCAATATAATAGTACATCAATATAAATAGTACATCAATATAATAGTACATCAATATAATAGTACATCAATAATAGGTACATCAATATAATAGTACATCAATATAATAGTACATCAATATAATAGTACATCATCAATATAATAGTACATCAATATAATAGTACATCAATATAATAGTACATCAATATAATAGTACATCAATAATAGTACATCATCAATATAATAGTACATCAATATAATAGTACATCAATATAATAGTACATCAATATAATAGTACATCAATATAATAGTACATCAATTATAATAGTACATCAATATAATAGTACATCAATATAATAGTACATCAATATAATAGTACATCAATATAATAGTACATCAATATATAGTACATCAATATAATAGTACATCAATATAATAGTACATCAATTATAATAGTACATCAATATAATAGTACATCAATATAATAGTACAGTACATCAATATAATAGTACATCAATATAATAGTACATCAATATAATAGTACATCAATATAATAGTACATCAATATAAATAGTACATCAATATAATAGTACATCAATATAATAGTACATCAATATATAATAGTACATCAATATAATAGTACATCAATATAATAGTACATCAATATAATAGTACATCAATATAATAGTACATCAATATAATAGTACATCAATATAATAGTACATCAATATAATAGTACATCAATATAATAGTACATCAATGTACATCAATATAATAGTACATCAATATAATAGTACATCAATATAATAGTACATCAATATAATAGTACATCAATATAATAGTACATCAATATAATCTAGTACATCAATATAATAGTACATCAATATAATAGTACATCAATATAATAGTACATCAATATAATAGTACATCAATATAATAGTACATCAATATAATAGTACATCAATATAATAGTACATCAATATATAGTACATCAATATAATAGTACATCAATATAATAGTACATCAATATAATAGTACATCAATATAATAGTACATCAATATAATAGTACATCAATATAATAGTACATCAATATAATAGTACATCAATATAATAGTACATCAATATAATAGTACATCAATATAATAGTACATCAATATAATAGTACATCAATATAATAGTACATCAATATAATAGTACATCAATATAATAGTACATCAATATAATAGTACATCAATATAATAGTACATCAATATAATAGTACATCAATATAATAGTACATCAATATAATAGTACATCAATATAATAGTACATCAATATAATAGTACATCAATATAATAGTACATCAATATAATAGTACATCAATATAATAGTACATCAATATAATAGTACATCAATATAATAGTACATCAATATAATAGTACATCAATATAATAGTACATCAATATAATAGTACATCAATATAATAGTACATCAATATAATAGTACATCAATATAATAGTACATCAATCATCAATATAATAGTACATCAATATAATAGTACATCAATATAAATAGTATTCAGTTTCAATTGCTTTGTTTTTTTTGTTTTTTTTTGTTATGTTGCATTTTTATTTTCCGACCACAGTTCAGATACACATGTGGCAGCATAAATTGAGGCATGGCTATTTTTAACACACGTCTCTAGCACCTGGAATTAGACAGAGTAAAACAACATTATAACGTTTCTTTAGATCAACTGCATTTATTTTTCTTCACCATGTCTCTAGCACATTGAATTAGACAGAGCAAACATGTCTTCAGTTCAAATCAAATCTGGGAAACATGCTGTTATTGTGTATTGCTTGGCTTTTTGTATGTTTTGCTTGGATTTGTTCCATGTTTTGCTAGGCTTTGTTTTCATGCGTCTTTTCCAGTTGTTTTTATTTTGTGATGCATGATGGTGGTGGTGGTGGTGGTGGTGGTGCGCTTTTGTTGTGATGTGTTGCTTTTTTTCCACCATCCACATATCAGAAGCACATAAGGCAGCATAGATTGACGCATGGCCGTTCTTGACACACGAATCTAGCCCCTAGAATTAGGCAGAGCAAACATTCATTTAGTTCAAATTATATCTGGGAAGCATGTTTTTTTGTGCTTGGCATTGTTTTCACATGCATTTTTTAGTCTTCAAAAAAAGTGTGCTGTGTGGTGGTGGTGGTGGTGGTGGTGGTGGTGGTGTGCGTTGCTATTTTTTATTGCATTTTGTTTTTACCGACCACATATCAGAAGCACATGAGGCAGCAAAGACTGAGGCATGGCCGTTCTTGACACAAGTCTCTAGCACCTGGAATTAGACAGAGTAAAACAAGCATCAGTTCAACTCCGGTTCAACTGTTTTGTTTTGTTTTGTTACGTTTTGTTTGTTGTTCTTGACACATATCTCTAGCACCTGGAATTAGACTGAGTAAACAATCTTTAGTTCACCTTTTTTTCTTTTTTTTGCATTTGTTCTTACCGACCACAGTTCAGGAGCACATAAGGCAGCATACATTGAGGCATGGCCGTTCTTGAAGTCTCTAGCAGCTGGTGGTGGTGGTAGTGATGGCGCGCTTTTGCTGTAATGTGTTGTTTTTGTTTCCACCTACTACAGGTCAGAAGCACAAAAGGCAGCATAGATCGAGGCATGACTGTTCTTGAAACATGTCTCTAGCACCAGCACTTAAGCAAAATAAAACAAAATTATTTCGATTCAGTTTTTGAAGACCAATTGCTTTGTTTTGTTTTGTTGCGCTTATTTTCACACAACACGTCTCTAGCACCTGTATTAGGCAGAATAAAACAATCTTCAGCAGCTCAGCTCCGATTATACTTTTTTTTTTTACCTACCACAGTTCAAAAGCACATGAGGTAGCATGCATTGAGGCATGGCCGGTCTTGACACACAACTCTATGTGCATGCTGTACGTAAGTATGTTTTTGCAGTCCAGGGGTAGACCAAATAGGCTACAACCACGACAGGAGGGGCTACAATGAAAAAGCACTGAGGCCTGACAGACCATGTAGCCAATCCATAATTCTCCGCTTGAGCCACTTACACCGGGGGGCGTCTGAGAATAATCGATACACTATCAAATGTGGTACATGAGGAAAACGTGGTATCATTGGAGAATGTAAGGAGTCGCATGCGTCATACACAACAATTCAGCCCCCTTCCAAAAATCCGACGCCCACCTAATTGCTGAGATGTGCCCGACCAGCCCCCTCCTAGTAAGGGTGTCCCATGCTTCCGCCCAGGATCGAACACGCGCCGTTCTGGCCGGGTGCCCCAAACCTCTCGACCAGATTGACTAAGCTCGAAATCAAATGTGGTACATGAGGAAAACGTGGGGACCAGTTGGGGAATGTAAGGGAGTCGTGTGCGTCATACATTACAATTCACCCCCCTTCCGAAAATCCGACGCCCACCTCATCGCTGAGATGTGCACGTCCGCCCCTACCGGCCGCCTCATAGTGAGGGTATCCCATGCGCCCGAGCAGGATCGAGCACGCGCCGTTCTGGCAGGGAGCCCCAAACCTCCCGACCAGTAGACTAAGCTCGAAACCAAACGTGGTACATGTGGAAAAAGTAGTTTCCGATTGGAAAATGTAAGGAGTCGTATGCGTCATACACTACAATTGACCTCAACAAATCTTTAAACCGTCTGATCTGCTTCCTATGCTCCCTGTTTTCCCTGGTTATCGCACGGAGGGACTTGGAATTGGAAGACTTGGAGTTATACAGTGTTTACAGCTTATACAGTGTTATACAATCACATGGGCGTATACAGCTTATTTAGTGTTATCCAATCGTATGGGCGTATACATCTTATTCAGTGCTATACAGTGTATACAGCTTACACAGTGTATACAGCTTTAAGACATGTCCATGCCAAGTGATTGATTACACCCCTCTACTAGAACACTATCTGACCGTTCTGCGCTCTCGTTGAGCCTGCCAGGCAGCTTCCGTGCCCTTACTGCCGTTAACAGCATTTAACCAACCTGCTTTGGTTTGGTTTGTTAATTCAAGGTTTGATTGCATGGTCTATCAGCATGCAGTCTGCTCAAGGTCTGTACATGGGCAGTACAGAACAGTACTGCGGCACACTCCTGCTTGCAGAATGCAATTGCATGAGTGTTGAGTGTGTGAGTAGTGTGTAGACCTGGCATGCACAGGGCCATTATCCAGGTGCCCTACTGGACACCTCTTGTACCCTCCTGTACCCTTCCCTGTCGATTTTTTGTTTAGTTAGTTTTGCACCTACAAGTTCTTCTGCACATCACTTACCGTCAGCGTCAGTATCTGAACCTTCACACTGCCTCAGATCACACTGCGCCTCAACCACCCACCTCCCAACACCCCCCCACCACCTCCTACCACCATATAACTAAAGGGGTGTGGTGGGTGGAAGGTGGGTGGAAGGTGTGACCTCCAAGTTCTCATGTCCATTATCCCTTACCGTCAGCGTCAGTATCTGAACCTTCGCACTGCCTCGGATCACATTGCGCCTCAAGACCCGCATCAGCTTCTCCTCCATAATCGCAGGGTTACGATTCACCAAATCTACGATGGCCATGTTCACACCCCAGTCAGGTCCTTCCAGCTGCTCGGACGTCGCTTTGTCTACCAGATCTGCGATTGCTCGATCGTGCTCGTCTTGCGGAGCCCAGGAGCTCGACAGGAACTTCTCCTTCAAGGATGCGAACATTGTGAAGAAGGGAAGGAGAGCTCTAGGACAAGGCGAAGAAGGAGGTTTCCACTTGGCTAGTTACTCTTAATTAGTTTTCTCTCGTACAGGGTTACTGGGCGCAGATCAGATTGGAATACTGTGGAATATTTGTTTGAGCAGAAGGCAATGGCTACCGGAGTCCGTAGAGCTAGTCCTAGTGACATCGCCTCGAGAGTTCTAGAGTGAGGGAAGTGTGACGAAGGAAACCGTTAGAAACCACCCCAGGTGAGGGCAGTTAGGTCAGTTTGAGGCGAAAATCCTCCTTGCAAAATCCAAAATATGCGGCCACCCAAATACAATCCTTCCACCCAAATTGATCCTATCTTTTTTTTATACTCCCTTAGGCATCTAGCCGTATCCAGAGTGCAGACTGAGATACATGGCCATAAATATTATTTCACTTTTTACACTTCTTAAAACCAATTTGTTCCGACGATAAGGTCAACTGTTAATGAAATAATGCATCATGTTGTTACGATCGTGGAATTAACTTTCCACTGTAGCACAAACTCAAGGCCCCCGTCGGTTAAACGGTTGTTGGGGGTCTAGTTCATCAGTGATTTTTCGTTCAAGCCCTTCATGTCACGGTTGGCCAATTCCCTTCACTATCAATATTCGGGGGCTTTACCGACCCTGTTACAGAGGTTTTACAGTGGGTTTACTGAGGTAAAGTCTGCAAACGCTCTGTAAACCTGTAGTCTGCTCTGTTCACAGACTTTGGTTACAGACCATTTACACATGGTTGGGGCACAGTAGAAACGAGCTAAATCGCGCGGATTGTAAATGGTATGTAAATGCTTACAGACTTTGTTACAGAGTCGTTGCAGACTCTGGCTTACAGACCTTTGTGAACCCTCAGTAAGTATGGCTGTAAACCCTCTGTGACTTGGTGTTTAAACCCTCTGCAATTGGGTAGGTACGCCCTATGTAACTGGGTGTGTAAACCCTGAGTAACTGGGTCTGTAATTCATATATAAATCATTTATAACCAGGCCCGTAATCCGTCAGTAACCAGGTCTTCGAAATGGGGGGATATGGGGCGCAGCTGCTTGAATTGTTTACACAGCCCTGGGAGTGTATTTACATATACATATACATATAGGTATCATTCCAAGTAGTGCGTGGTACTACCGGTACACCGCTTTGCATTTTTTTAACTCGCCCAATAGGCAACGCTCGAGATTGTAGACGTGGTTAAATGGCCAAGCCAATGATATTCTTGATGCTTTTGCCCAGAATAACTCATTTGAGTCACACTTGAATCTGGTTCGAATTGAACAAATGTAAAAAGGTAACATGAACTTGAACTTGGTCTGGCTAACAAGCCCTAGCAAGTTTGATAAAAGGTAATGATAACGCCTGGAGGGGCGTGGTGTTAAGGGAGCCCATCGTACGCGTGTGGGGAGCGGTCTCCTACCTATACTGGACAAGCTACCATCGCGGTAGACGACGACCTGCAACGCTAAGAGCGACCGAAGGCCTTAGGGGGAGTCTACCCCCGACTCTTCATTCTTTAGCGATCTGGTGTACCACTAGACCATTGTAAATCACTGAAAGGGGCTAAGCAAGTTTGTATGTATGTTACAGTCCTGGGGTAGGCCAAATAGGCTAAAGGGACTTGCCCAACCTTACAGTAAGGGCTTAAAAAGAACAAGCACTGATGAACTGAGCCCTAAACAATCGTTGAACCGACGGGGGCCGCCCTGAGTTCGTGCTACAGTGATAATTTAATTATAAAAAACTAATAAATCATCATCTCAGCTGGGATGATAATTTAATTTAGCGATTATTATCGCATTTTAAAAAAAATTGAATTAAGTACTTCCATCTTTCAAAGGAATCAGGATTCATGACCAGCTTCATACTGGAGTTTTTATCCACCAATTCAGGTTCAATGTTCATTTTCTCAAAACACATTTTTCTATCCTCAGCGTATAACGGACATTCTAATATGAAATGCATTTCATCTTCGACTACTCTTCTACCGTCAACCACCATATCGCAGCACCTGAAAATTCTACCAAAACGAGAGGTACTCCTTTCTGATTCGACATTCAAGTTGTGGGCTCGAAGACGTAGTCTTGCTATGCATTTAATATCATCCCTATTGTTTAATAAGTTAGTGTAGGTTGAACTTTGGTTTCTATCCTCTGACATCATTCAATTTGCATACGTAATAGTTTTAATACCGCTTCTTTTTGGTTATCACCAAGATTCCTGGGGTTCAATGCACTCAGGGATTGCCAGTCAATGTCTGTTATTTTAGAGATGCCTTCATCAGTTTTTCCCGAGTCAATCTTGCTCAGTGCTTTCTGCTTATCTTGAATAATGTCAGAGAAATGTTCTATAACACCTAATCTCTGAATGCATCGTAGTAATCCATGAGACCAGCATTGTTTATTGCTATCTCTGGTTGCCATCAGAACATTCTCTAACAAGGCTCTTTTAAAAAAATCGTCCTTACGGTCAACGATTTTATTCCAAAAGCCAATACGGTCCATTGTCTCAACCATTGAGCCCATGTAGGTGACCTATCGGGTTCATTGAGGATCAAGTCGGTAGAGGTGTTCTCTCTAACGCCAAGAGCCCTTTTCATAAACTTATTCTGAATAGTTTCACATTTTCCTTCGAGACCGTAAGAAGTATTAATATTACCAAGACGGTCTGGAGCCCACACTTTACACCCGTAATTGAGGATGGGTTGTATAAGTTTGATATACCTGATTTGAAGTGTTACATAGTTTTACAGCAAGCTTGGGCAGGCTAGTTTTTGGACATGTAACGAGAAAATGTAACAAACGCATGTAGTCAAAAAGACGATTTGCCAACTGAATTCCAGGTCTGAACTTGAGACAGTCAAAGTCTTAGGCCCCCTTGCCAAGTTAGTTAAATCATGCTTTTCTAAGACCCAGTTTTAGGGGGGAAATGATATTTGCCAAATGCCAATACTTAATTTTGCCAATACTTATGGCACGTATGGTTTAACTCTAAAATCAGTACAAATATTTTTGATCTATAACCCTAAAATCAGCATACAAATACTAGCTCCCATATTGCGCTCTTTTAGCCAGTCACTAAATCAAGCCCAAAGCCAATAACAAAAAGATTGGCCACGCAAATACTCCATGTAAAGGGTGAAGCCGATACATCGGGCAAAGACTATAATGATATTGCCTCGTAGGGCGTGATATTAAGGGAGCCCCGTGTGACACCGGTAGGGAACAGCCTGCTGCTTAACCCGGGCCAAGCTACCATGGCGGTTGACAGCGAACCGGGAACACTATAGCGCACCCATAGGGATGCAAACCCGGCACCTTCGCCATTCTAGGAGTTCTGCCACTAAGCCATTCGTCGAACGGGGATCTGGCAAAGGCTAAAGTAGTGAAGATTTGTCTGGTGGGCCTGTTCGTCAGATGGGCCTTATGCCAGACCAAGGTTGAGCTTCAACACCAGCATGTAGACCATTTGCATCATCATGAGATATGGCTGCTGCAGTGCAAGTGCCAGGACAAGCTGAGTCAAGCCCAAAGCCAAAAACATAAATAGTGGCCACATAATCGTGTGTAACAGAGGCACTGCGCTCTAGAGGGTGTCACGTTGAATAGTGTAACTAGGAGGCTACTAATGACTTGAAGAAGGATGAGTGAGATGAGGTCAATGCTATAGTAGAAGGGGGGAAGAGGATGGAGGGGCCAGGTTGGAATGGATATTCCGAGGTCGTAGTGAGAATACATAGCGCTGTGCCCGAACAGAGAGTGCCGAAATCTTCC
The DNA here is from genome assembly GCA_022414725.1 of Microglena sp. YARC. NCBI lineage: Eukaryota > Viridiplantae > Chlorophyta > Chlorophyceae > Chlamydomonadales > Chlamydomonadaceae > Microglena > Microglena sp. YARC. Next base: position 11,391,412 of record CM039467.1, read on the forward strand.
AAGGAGTACAACGTTGGGAAATAGTGGTCACGTAACCTTTTAGCCAGTGACTGAGTCAAGCCCGAAGCCAATAACATAAATAGAAGCCACGTAATCACAGGGAACAGCAGTATGATATCATATTGTCAGCCTGGGACTGTCCGCATGGGACAGTCAAGTGTACGCCCCCACGTAGGCGGCCATTTCCACCGTCCGCCCCTAGCTAGGCCAGGCCGGCCAGGCCCCGCGAAAAAAGCTTTGAATGGATATGGCATCATGCCATCATGTGATATCAGATGATGCCTGCAGTCTGACTAGGCTAAATTTTCCATTTATATGCAATATCATATGAAGCAATTTGTATGGTTTCACATGTTATCATACTCGCCATTGGTCAACATCATACGATATGCCGGTCCCTACATAATTGCGTGTGGCAAAGATGCAATGCGCTCTATATATAGGGGGCAGCTGTCTAGAAGCTGCTGATCATAGCGATTCACCTTACACTAGCTGTCCATGCATATACCACCTCGTGCAATGCTGTTTTGTTCAAAGTGGTTGTGGCTGGACAGGGAATGCAGGAATATTCCAAGGAGTACAGCGTCAGGAAATAGTAATCGCGCGACTGAAAGAGATGCAATGCTCTCTAGAGGGGGCAGCTGTCAAAGGGTGTCCATAAAATCACAGCTCTTGTGTTCAGCTATGAGCAACAGCTTCTAGGCAGCTGCCAAAGTGTGTCCATAAAATCACAGCTCTTATGTTCAGCTATGAGCAGCAGCTTCTAGGCAGCTGCCAAAGTGTGTCCATAAAATCACAGCTCTTGTGTTCAGCTATGAGCAGCAGCTTCTAGGCAGCTGCCAAAGTGTGTCCATAAAATCACAGCTCTTGTGTTCAGCTATGAGCAGCAGCTTCTAGGCAGCTGCCAAAGTGTGTCCATAAGCTCACAGCTCTTGTGTTCAGCTATGAGCAGCAGCTTCTAGGCAGCTGCCAAGGTGTGTCCATAAGCTCACAGCTCTTGTGTTCAGCTATGAGCAGCAGCTTCTAGGCAGCTGCCAAAGTGTGTCCATAAACTCACAGCTCCTCTCATCTTCAGCTATGAGCAGCAGCTTCTAAGCAGCTGCCAAAGTGTGTCCATAAGCTCACAGCTGTTCAGGTCAGCTATGAGCAGCAGCTTCTGGGCAGCTGCCAAAGTGTGTCTATAAACTCACAGCTCCTCTCATCTTCAGCTATGAGCAGCAGCTTCTAGGCAGATGCCAAAGTGCGTCCATAAACTCACAGCTCCTCTCATCTTCAGCTATGAGCAGCAGCTTCTAGGCAGCTGCCAAAGTGTGTCCATAAGCTCACAGCTCCTCTCATCTTCAGCTATGAGCAGCAGCTTCTAGGCAGCTGCCAAAGTGCGTCCATAAACTCACAGCTCCTCTCATCTTCAGCTATGAGCAGCAGCTTCTAGGCAGCTGCCAAAGTGTGTCCATAAGCTCACAGCTCTTGTGTTCAGCAATGAGCAGCAGCTTCTAGGCAGCTGCCAAAGTGCGTCCATAAACTCACAGCTCTTCTGTTCAGCAATGAGCAGCAGCTTCTAGGCACCCAATCTCGAATGTCAAGATTATAGGGTCCATTCACTGAGATTAGGGCATGGAGAATGTATCGGGGTCATGATGTGTTGCTTCGACCTTAAGCACCTCAAGGATGAGTCCTCTCTACACCCCACTCCGGGTGGTCGGATGCTAGGGCCCAGGGTCCATTTACCGAGACTAGGGTATGGAGAATGTTTCAGGTCCATGATGTGTTCCTTCCATAGCTTTTCTTTTATTTTGAAGAAACATGTTCTCATTTTTAAAACGACATGGCCCCTTTCAACCTTTAAACCTGCTCAGGGATCACTCCACTCTACTAACACCCAAGCCCGGATGTCTAGTTTCTTGGGCCCATTCATCGGGACTAGGGTATGGAGAATGTATCAGATCCATCATGGAATACTCCAACCTAAACCAGCACAAGGATGACTCCATCTAATAAACCCCATTCCGAGTGTCTAGTTTGTTGGGCCCATTCATTGGGACTTGGGCATGGAGAATGTATCGGGGCCATGCTGTGCTGCTTTGACCTAAAGCACCTCAAGGATGAGTCCTCTCTACACCCCACTCCGAGTGGTCAGATGCTAGGGTACAGGGTCCATTTACCTAGACTAGGGTATGGAGAATGTATCAGGTCCATGATAGGTTCCTTCCATAGCTTTTCTTTTATTTTGAAGGAACATGTTCTCATTTGTAAACAACCAGCCCCCCTTCAACCTTTAAACCAGCTCAAGGATGAGTCCAATCTACACCCCACTCTGGGTGGCCAGATTCTAGGGTCCAGGGTCCCCAGTGCCCGTGGGGATCCTGCATTGCGTAGGTTGAGTCGGGTAGGTTGGATGGGTTGGATGGGTTGGGTTGGTTGGTTAGGTCGGGTAGGTTGGGTTGGATGGGTTGGGTAGGTTGGGTAGGTTGGGTTGGATGGGTTGGGTAGGTTGAGTTGGTTGGGTAGGTTGGGTAGGTTGGGTTGGATGGGTTGCGTAGGTTGGGTAGGTTGGGTTGGATGGGTCGGGTAGGTTGGGTTGGTTGGGTAGGTTGGGTAGGTTGGGTTGGATGGGTTGGATGGGTTTGATAGGATTGGGTTTGGTGGGTTTGGTGGGATGGGTTTGATGGGATGGGTTTGGTGGGATGGGTTTGATGGGATGGGTTTGGTGGGATGGGTTTGATGGGACGGGTTTGGTGGGATGGGTTTGATGGGATGGGTTTGGTGGGATGGGTTTGGTAGGATGGGTCTGATGGAATGGGTTTGGTGGGATGGGTTTGATGGGATGGGTTTCGTGGGTTAGGTTGGGTTGGGTAGGATGGGTTTGGTTTGGTGGGTTTGGTTTAGTGGTTATGGTCGGTGGGTTTGTTGGGTTGGGTTTCGTGGGTTAGGTTGGGTTGGGTTTCGTGGGTTAGGTTGGGTTGGGTTGGGTAGGATGGGTTTGGTTTGGTGATAATGGTTTGTTGGGTTTGTTGGGCTGGGTTGGGTTTCGTGGGTTGGGTTGGGTTGGGTTGGGTTGGGTTGGGCTGGGTTGGGTTGGGTTGGGTTGGGTTGGGTTGGGTTGGGTTAGGTTGGGTTGGGTTGGGTTGGGTTGGGTTGGGTTGGGTTGGGTTGGGTTGGGTTGGGTTGGGTTGGGTAAACAAAAAACTAAACAAATATTCATACATACTGGCTAAATATACAGGTATTTCTACATGCATTTTTTGTATTATATTGTATTTAATAAACAAACATACATACATACATACATGCATGCTGGCTGGTCAGGTATAGGTTGGTCCACCCTGAGGGCTAAGACCTATGCGATGAGTACCATGATCTGACAATCTTGGCGATCTTGCAATTTATGCTATCTTTGCGATCTTGGCGATCATGCTATTTTGGCGATCTTTGCGATTTTGCCAAAAATTCAAATTGTGTGATCCTTGTATCAGCTGTCCTAGTTATTGACTGGACCGGAGTTGAGTTGCCATACTAGAAATTGACCTGAATATAGGCTGTGCCAATAATTGAAGTCGCGGAGATTAGACACAGTATGGTGTGGTGCACAGCTGAGGCATGGTAGTGTGCGGTGAATGGTCAAGGTAATGATAACGCCTGGTGGGGCGTGGTATTAAGGGAACCCGTCGTATGCGGGTAGAGGGCAGTCTTTTAACTCAACTTGACAAGCTACCATAGCAGTTGACAACGACCTGCAACGCTCAGGGCGACCGTAGGGGGAATCGAAAATATTGATAAAGCTCAGGGTACTTCCAAGAGCGCGTTTTTGCACGCTGGCGCGCTGCTTTTTTGAGCTCCACTGCGCGTTTTGCGCAGATTTTTGCACCCCCCTGTGGGCGCAGCAAGCAATGTTTGCGCTTTTTGCACTACAAAGCGCAGTTTTTTTCGCTGGCCAATTTGGTCAATGAAAGTAACCTGACACGGCTCATTCTATTAACTAAATTTTCCTTGGAACAGTGACGAATGCCCCAACTAGTCTCGTAATCATCAGGGGCTTCCAAGAAAATGATGAGCTCGAAAGAGGTGCATGGCATCGTGAGCAGTATGGAATTAAATCACCTGTAACGATGAGCGGCCTTGTGCTGCTCAGCCACACTGGCGCCCCCACAGGCATGGCCATGGCCAATTTAATGGCCAACTAAGTAACAATAAACATCTCACGTGATATGAAATCAAATCAACTGAAACAATGGGCCGCATTGTGCTGCTCAGCAACACTCCCGCCCCCACAGGTATGGCTGAGGCCAATTCCAAATCAAATTATAACTGATGCCCCGAACTAAAGAACAATAAACATCTCACATGATATCAATAAGTCAGTCAACACACAGCAGCCATGCAAGCGTCTCGTTGACCCTGTTTGGCAAAAATATCACTATAATCCCCCCCCCCCCCCTCCCTAAATGCACCCTAAAAGCTACAAATAGCTATAAAAGCTATAAAAAGCACTCAATCGCTGTCCCTGGAGGAGGCATAAAACCATAAAGCTAAACAAAACACTTTTAGGTTTGAAAAAAAAACTGATCGGAAGCAAGTCAACACACAGCAGCCATGTAAGCATCTCATGCTTCCTCGGCCCTGCTGCTGGTAAGGATCAGGGTACTTCCAGGTGCGCGCTTTTGGGGGGCTTTTGGGGGCTTTGGGGGGCTTTGGGGGGGGCTTTGGGGAGCTTTTGGGAGCGGAGCCATGCAACCAGGGTACTTCCAGGCGCGCGCTTTTGCGCGCTGGCGCGCTGCCTTTTTGAGCCCCACTGCGCGTTTCGCACAGTTTTTTGCACCCCCCTGTTGGCGCAGCAAGCAATTTGTGCGCTTTTTGCACTACAAATCGCAGTTTTAATTTTTTCAAGTGCGCTAAAGCGCTGGCCAATTTGGTCAAGTGTTTAATGTTTGTTGTTGTGTTTAATTGTGCAGCACAAGAATTGAGACTACCAGAGAGAAAATAAGAACCAACTGGAATTCACAAATGTTTTCTGTTGCTTGCAAGACTTGTTTTGTTGCTCTGCTGAAGATTATTACCACCCCTCCGCGGGTAGCAACTCCAGTACATCAGGCGTACTGCCAGGCGAGCAAATCGGGTGCGCAAATCGAATGAGCAAAACGGATGCGCAAAATGGAGGCGCTTTTGGCCCTAAGGGTTCGACCTACAAAATTGCATTTGGACTGCACCAACTTAGGTTTGCATACGGCAGGCAGCTCACTTAACTACCAAAGGCAGTCAGTCAGTCACCACGTCTCCGACTCCAGGGCGGTCACACCCTTATTATATGTCGAGCAGCCCCATAGTCATATTACCAGGTTGCTTCTTAATTTCTCTGTTGCTTTCACGAATGTTTCTGTTGCTCTGCTGAAGATGCTTGGATGTCCTGGATTCTTGGAGGAAGTAATGGAGCGTAAAAGTCGTGCTATATTGATTCTTGACCCCCCAAATGTTAAATTATATGGATGAGGAAGTAGCTGTTCGCACAGCCTTAACCAAGGAGGTGGCCACCAGGGATTTTGTTTTGCGCTTTATATAGCGATCGCTAGTTTTCGCTTTAGCCCCCTCTGGACCCCCCAGAGGTCCCGGGGCTGAAGCCCCAAGTTCCCAGGTGGCCACCAGGGATTTTGTTTTCCGCTATGTATAGCAATCGCTTCTTTGACCCCATTTAAGCAAAATTATCGCTTTAAAAAAGTATTGCAAACGTTGTGTTTTGTTTTTTTGCCCTAAAGGCCCTACGAAGCTACAAAAAGCTATAAAAAACACTATAACGCTGTCCCTGGAGGAGGCTTAAAACCATCAAGCTAGAAAAACCTCACTTTCAGAAAGCACTAAAACGCTGTCCCTGGAGGAGGCCTAAAACCATCAAGCCAGAAAAAACTCACTTTCAGATTCAGATGAAAACAAACTGGTGGCCACCCCCACACCACCACCACCACCACCACCACACACACACACACCCTGAACCCTGCCCCTCGCTCACTGGTGGCCACCGCTCGGGGCTTCTGGCGCTATCACTACTACCTGAAATTCCCGGAGGACATGAGGGTGTGTAAAAACCAGGCTTGATTGATTCTTGGCCCAGGCTTGACCCCTTAAATATTCTTTTGCGGAGCTGAAAGCAGCTGCTTGGGGTTGGCCAGTGCTGGGGAATTGCCAAAGTATGATGGTTACACATATCGGCCACTAACCTGTAGGAAGTGGCCGAAATGTGTAACCATCATACTTAGGCAATTCCTACCTTTGCCAAGGAGGCTGCCACTGCTACTTGACTCACATAACACAACCAGGGTACTACTTCTTGCCAAATTGGTCAGCGCGTAAAGCGCACAAACGTCAAATTGGTCAGCGCTCTTTAGTGCAAAAAGCGCAAAAACTGTGCGCTGCGCCCACAGGGGGTTGTAAAACTGTGCGAAACGCGCAGAGGGGCTCAAAAAGGCAGCGCGGCACCGCGCTGCCACGCGCGCTTAGTAGTACCCTGAACACGACCCCCTGGGCCGACCACCAGAGGACCCTCCAGGGCACCGTACTATTATTTACAAGGACTTTTGTATTCTATTACATCTTTAAAATAAATATACAAATCTCATATGTACTGGCTGCAGTTATAGGTTTCTATATATACATGTTTATTATAGGTTTCTATATATACATGTTTATTATAGGTTTCTATATATACATGTTTATTATAGGTTTCTATATATACATGTTTATTATAGGTTTCTATATAGACATGTTTATTATAGGTTCCTATATATACACGTTTATATTGTATTATATTTTTAAAACAAACATACATACGTACTGGCTAATGGTATGGGTTTGTAAACATGCATTATTTGTAATATAATATATTTTAAAAATAAACGTGCAAACATACGCACTAGCTGCAGGTCTAGGTTTTTTACATGCATTTTATATTATATTATATCATATATTTAAAATAAACATACATACGTAATGGCTGCAGGTATTGGTTTTTATACATACACTTGTATGTTGTATTATACTTTAAACAAGCATACGTACGATCTGGATAATGCTGTAGGTATTTCTACATGCATTTTTTGCATCATATTATATTTTTTAAACATACATACGAACTGGCTAATGGTATATATCTGTTAATATGCATTTTGTGTACTACATAATAGTTTTAAAACAAACATATATACATACTGGCTGCAGGTATAGGTTGTACATATCAATTTTATATATCATATTATATTAGATTCTATTATTTTTTCTGAACATAAATAAGTATTGGCTGCAGGTATAGTTTTTTTTATATACATGTTTTATATTATATTATATTTGTAAAACATACATACATTGGTACTGGCTAGTGGCTAGTGGTATTTCTATATGCATTGTATATTATATTACATTAAACAACATGCATACGTACCGGCTACAGGTATAGGTTTCAGTACATACATTTTGTATATTATATTATATCTTTTAAACAAACATACAAACATGCGTGCTTGCTACATGCATAGGTGTTTACACGTACATTCTAATATTGTATGATCTTAATAAAACACACATGCGTATTGGTTACAGGTATAGGTGTGTTTACGTACATTTTTACATCATATCATATCATATCATATTATATCATATCATATCATATCATATCATATCATATAATGTAATATTATATCATATAATGTGATATTATATCATATAATGTGATATAATATAATATAATATAATATAATATAATATAATAGAATTGAATATGATATAATATAAGTGAATATTAGTGAATATTAGTGAATATTAGGTAATATTAGACTGGCCAGCCGCCTCTCAAGAATTTTGAATTAATTTGAAGACTCATATTTTTGGGACACAATAATAATATTAGTTCATAATAGTTTTTCAAAAAATTACATTAGTTGCTGTCCCTTATACATACCTGATCTTTCCTGGACACTGTACATCAGGACACTACATACGCCAGCCCTACACATACCTGATCTCTCCTGGACATTGAACATCTGGGCACTACATACACCAGTTCCTACACATACCTGATCTCTCCTCGCGACTGTACACGCGGTGAACATTACTGACTCTACACGAGCCAGGGGGAGGACGCGCAGTACGGATTGTCCGACAGCCTGCAGGCAACATACAGTCAGACAGGATGAGAGAGAGTAATATATTATTATTTTATTGTATGGTTTTAATATTTTATTTTATAAATATTTTATTGTTATATATATATATATATATATACTAGTACGGTAGCCCGTGTGGCCGGTGGCCACACAGACACACATCACCCCCACCCCAATCATAGTGGGGTGCCTGTGGGGCTGGATTACAGAATGGGCTACACAAGTACACATATGTCCTCACCTCCACCCCTCTCATAAACACAGTCATCATGTTTCCCCCACTTCAAATGCTGACGCATCTGCCCCCCCCCCCCCCCCCCCCCCCCCCCCCCCCCACACACACACACAGTCCCCACTCTGCCCAAACCTCGACCCAGGCCCTATCTCAAATTTGCCTCACCCCTTTACCCGCCAAGACACACGTACTTCCCTGCTTCTCCATTCCCATTAATCTGATCTTCTATTGGCCACTTAAGCAGATGGGTTTAACAGAAGCGATTATGATGTATCCAGCTGAGTTAGAAATCGCGCAGACGTTTGGACGTTAAATCAGACGACGCGGAAATGAGAAGACTTATGGAAATTGCAAAAGAACGTCTGCCCAGTTTCAGACTCAGCTTGAAACATCGGAATTGCGCGAGAGCAAACCTGCTTACCTGTAGCTTCCTCTTCGCGCATACCTGGTTGGGCGTGCAAGCTGTTTCCTGAAAGGGCCTTAGGTCAATAAACTCTGTCACGCACTCGCTACAGCTCAGCGCAAAATAACCTTATCCTTGCAGGGTTGCAGGGAGTGGTGTGGGGTGGGGGGGAAGATCACGAAGAGGTATTGCACGCGGTGCAAGGAGCACGCAGCAAGAAGGAAGTCGGGAGTCGGAAGAACGCCACAGGGTTGCAGGGACTTAGATCGTGCAGAGATACCATGAGCCGTGCGAGTGTCTTAGCTCGCAGCAAGATGAATGTATCAATAGAGCCTGAAGAAAGGCTGGAGAATGCTCAGGCATGGCAGCTCGTTCCCTTCTCCTTGCGAGATTATGAGCATGGCGTAGCTCCTCTGGCTGGGCAGCTCGTTCCCTACTCCTTGCGAGATTATGAGCATGACGTAGCTCCTCTGGCTGGGCAGCATAGTCTTCACGCCTGGCTTGGTTAATAGCTTCGCGTTCCTCCTCAGGCAAGGCAGCACTTTCCTGACGCCTTGCAAGATTATCAGCATGACGTTGCTCCTCGGATCGGGCAGCGCGGGCATCACATCGACGCTTGTTGGCTATGTCCCTGTCTTCCTTGCTCAGGCAAGCTCGCTTTGAGCGCTGGCTGGCGGTGTTGCGGGCCCTCCTGTCCATTAGGACCGTTGGCATGCATCATGGTCGCATGCTCCGAGAAGAAGCAATGAAATGAAACGATAATTCTGAGCGCCATACAAAGCGAGGGTCAGCAGATGACCTCCGAGTAGAGGATCTTCTGGATTTAAATTGCTGGCAGTCATAGTATGGGAGGCAAAAGTGGGGATGGAATGAGCGCGCGCGCTTAGCTTTGCGCATCTGCAGTTTCTGTATTTGAACATTCCGCTGGGCGGGGTGTTGCGAGTTGGGTTTGACGGAAAGTCGGTTGCAAGTCAGTTACACTTCGCACGCCCATGGCACGTGGGTACGCGATGATGACACCACCACGACCACCACGACCACGACCATGATTTCTTTATATATACACATATATACATACATATATATAACCATACTGCCCCGCCCCCCCCCCCCCCCCCTACACACACACACACACACACACTTTTATGTATGTATGTATGTATGTATGTATGTATGTATGTATGTATGTATGTATGTATGTATGTATGATGATGGATGATGATGGAAGATGAATGAATGAATGAATGAATGAGAATGCAAGATGGATGTTTTGGCCAAGAAGCGTAAACACCACCCTGAAACGTTGCCTTGACAATGTAGATCCTGTTTTGATGAATGACTCAATGGTAGAACTTGTTGAAATGATGAGGGTGCGCTACCAGATGTTATCATCACTTTTTTTTATTATGTTGGCAATATGGATGTTTTGGCCAAGATGAAAACACCACCATGAATCGTAGCCTTGAGAATGTCCATCCCCTTTCAACGAATGGCTCAATGGTAGAGCTCGTTGAAATGATGAAGGTGCGGGGTTCGAATCCCTACGGGTGCGCTACCGGGCGTTATCATTACTTTTTTTAGAATGTCCGCGAGATGGGTGTTTTGGCCAAGATGTCAACAGAACCCTGGATCGTGGCAGGTGACGGTGCCTTCCATTATTCTCCTGCCCTCCCCCAAGCTATTATAAAACTCCCAACACACATCCACACATGCACACACAAACGCAAACACACTCAAATGCAGATACAAACACACATACAAATACACACACATAAATGCATACATATGAACATTGTCTTTTGTCAGAAATTTGAAATTTTAAAGATGGAGAAGATCCAAAAAGTCTGACCTCCCAATGTGTGACTACCAAAACATTTTGTACATTAAATGTGTAAGGGAGGATGCTTTAAATAAGAACCACAGAGTGACCAACATTATTTTATAAGGGGACAATCATGTAGATATTAATTTAAAGCATCAAATTTGTCACACTTTCCCCAGGAAATGTGGTAGGGATGTCAAATCCCCCCCCATACCCCCCCCCCCACACACACACACCCACACCCCACACACACCCCACACCCCACCCCCCCACCACACACACCAACCCATACCCCCCACACTCCTCCACCCCCTATCTGTCACCTCACCTCTCCATGAGTGATCACCAACACATTCTTCCCGGGAAACGTGGTAGGGATGTCACTAAGGAGGGTCTGGTAGCGCTTGCGTGCTTGGGTGTCTGACTCAGGGACTTGGGGCCATTGGCCTAGCACCTGCGTGAGAGTGCCGGGTTGGGGTGGGGGGGGGGCGGGGTGAGGTGGGGGTGGGTGGGGGTGGGGATGGGGAGGTAGGCATGGGATTGTGTGCTTGTGTGTCTGACTCAGGCACTTGGGGCCATTGGCCTAGCATCTGCGTGGTAGGGATGTCACTGAGTTTCAGGTTGGGGGGCGGGGGGGGGGGGGGGGGGGGGGGTAGTGGGGTGGTTGGGGGGTGATGGTGGGATGGGCGGGGGTTGGGGTTGGGGGGGGGAGGGAGGCTTCAGTCACTAGGGGCCATTGGCCTAGCACCTGCGTGAGAGTTTCGGGTTGTGGGTGGTAGGGCTGGGTTTGGTTTGGTTGGGTTGGGTTGGGTTGGATTGGATTGGGTTTGGTTTGGTTGGGTTGGGTTGGGTTGGGTTGGGTTGGGTTGGGTTGGGTTGGGTTGGGTTGGGTTGGGGTGAGTGGTTGGGTTGGGTTGGGTTTGGTTGGGTTGGGTTGGGTTGGGTTGGGTTGGGTTGGGTTGGGTTGGGTTGGGTTGGGTTGGGTTGGGTTGGGTTGGGTTGGGGTGAGTGGGTGGGTTGGGTGGTGGGTGATAACATGCAAGTTTTTTGGGGGGGGAGGCTTCATGCACTTGGGGCCATTTGCCTAGCAACTGTGTGTGAGTTTAGGGTTGGGTACTTGGTTTGGCTTGGTTTGGCTTGTTCTGATTGTGTTTTAGCCCTGAGTAGGTGGCTTGTTTTGGCTTGTTTTGAGTTGGCTTGTTTTGAGTTGGCTTGTTTTGGTTTGGTTTTAGTCTGAGAACATATGGGTTTATTTGGATTGGTTTGGCTTTTTTTGATTTTGTTTTAGCCTGAGAGTATGTGGCCTTGTTTTGTTTTAGCCTGAGAGTATGTGGCCTTGTTTTGTTTTAGCCTGAGAGTATGTGGCCTTGTTTTGTTTTAGCCTGAGAGTATGTGGCCTTGTTTTGTTTTAGCCTGAGAGTATGTGGCCTTGTTTTGTTTTAGCCTGAGAGTATGTGGCCTTGTTTTGTTTTAGCCTGAGAGTATGTGGCCTTGTTTTGTTTTAGCCTGAGAGTATGTGGCCTTGTTTTGTTTTAGCCTGAGAGTATGTGGCCTTGTTTTGTTTTAGCCTGAGAGTATGTGGCCTTGTTTTGTTTTAGCCTGAGAGTATGTGGCCTTGTTTTGTTTTAGCATGTTTGATTTTAGTCTGAGAATATATGGGTTGGTTTGGATTGGTTTGGCTTTGTGTGTTGGATTTTGGCTTTGGTTGGATTGGTTTGGCTTTGTGTGTTGGATTGGTTCTGATTGTGTTTTAGCCTTGAGTAGGTGGCTTGGTTTGGCTCGGTGTTGCTTGGTTTGGCTCGGTTTTGCTTGGTTTGACTTGGCTTGCTTTAGTTTTAGCCTGAGAGTAGGTGGGTTGGATTGGCTTGGTTTGGATATGGTTTTAGCCTAGGAGTAGATGGGTTGGTTTGGATTGGTTTGGATTGGTTTGATTTTGTTTTAGTTTTGGCTTGTTTTGGCTTGGTTTTATGATCGATGGATTGGGTTGGTTTGGGTTGTTTGGAATGGGTTTGGAATGTCCTGGGGTTTTGTCAGGGCTTTTGTTTTATTGTTTTTGGTCTGTTTTGCGGGTATGTTCGGATTTGGTTTGGACTATTTTTTGTCTATTTTTGTCTGTTTTGCGGGTTTGTTCCGACTATGTTTGGTCTGTTTTTGCTCAGTAGTTTTTTTTTTTGGGGGGGGGGGGGGGGGGGGGGGGGGGGGGGGGGGGGGGGGGGGGGGGGGGGGAGGGGGGTGTTTGGACTGGTTCTGGGCAGGGTTGGGGTTTGGTTGGACTGATTCTGGGCTGTTTTGGGGGGGGGGAGGGCTGTGTGGTGTGGGGTTGGGGTATGGGGTTGAGGGAGTAAGGGGTGGTGTGTGTGCATTGTGGGGTGCAGGGTGTGTGGAGTGGAGTGCGGGGAGTGGGGTGTGGGTCATGGGGGCGAAAGTGGGGGATGGTGGGTGGGTGGGTGGGGTGGGGTGGGGTGGAGTGGAGGGAGGGAGGGAGGAGGGAGGGAGGGAGGGAGGGAGGGAGGGAGGGAGGGAGGGAGGGAGGGAGGAGGAGGGTGGAGGGAGGGAGGGAGGAGGGAGGGAGGGAGGGAGGTTTGGAGGGAGGGAGGGAGGGAGGAGGTTTGAGGGAGGGAGGGAGGGAGGGAGGTTTGGAGGGAGGTTTGGAGGGAGGTTTGGAGGGAGGTTTGGAGGTTTGGAGGTTTGGAGGTTTGGAGGTTGGAGGTTTGGAGGGAGGTTTGGAGGTTTGGAGGTTTGGAGGTTTGGAGGTTTGGAGGTTTGGAGGGAGGGAGGTTTGGAGGGAGGTTTGGAGGGAGCGAGGGAGGAGGGAGGGAGGGAGGGAGGGAGGGAGGGACCAAACAAACACACACACACACAAAACAATCCCATCCACCTCCATCTGTAGCTCAACCCCGCCCATAACAAAGTATTCTGGTACAAGCCTTTCCTGCTTTTGACGCCGCCACCAGAATCGAAAACGTTTTGATATGGAAGGTTCTCTGCTGATCACACTCTGAACAGAATGGAGCTTGTACCCCCCATTGCTTTGCAAATAAAATGTACGCCTTAATGCGGTGGCATGAGGTTGTATCCCCTCCTCCTCCCCTACCTACCCCTAATTCCTTCCACAACCAGCCGCAACTAAAACAAACACTCACTGTCTCGAAATCATCGCCGCTGAGCACACTCTGAATAGATCTTGCACCCCCTCCCCTGCCTACCCCTAATTCCTTCCACAACCAGTCGCAACTAAAACGAAAACTCACTTTCTCGGAGTCATCACCGCTGAGCACGCTCAGGACAGAATGGAGCTTTTAACCCCTAACCCTAACCCTAATTCCTTTACAACCTGTCACAACTGAAAAAAACAAATGTACCCCCACTGCCACTCAACCCCGCCCCTAACACGGACCCACCTCCTTCTGGGGTGAAATTCCATTCACAACTAAAAAAAAAGCCTACCTTCTTCTGCAGCTCAAACCTGCCCATAACACAGTCCCCTAACACGGACTCACCTCCTGGGGTGAAATTCCTTTCAAAATAAAAACAACGTATCCCTCCTGCCAGCCTCCAACTACTTATGTAGCTCAACTCCACCCACAGCACGGACTCCCCTCCTGGGGTGACATTCCTTTTATGACTGGAAAACAAATCAATCCCTCCCACCTCATTCTGCCTACTTCTGCACCTCAACTCCACCCCTAACCCGGACCCCCTCCTGGGGTGACATTCCTTTTATGATTAGAAAACAAATCAATCCCCCCCACCTCATTCTGCCTACTTCTGCACCTCAACTCCACCCCTAACACTCCCGGACCCCTTCCTGGGGTGACATCCCTTTTAGGATTGGAAAACAAATCAATCCCTCCCACCTCATTCTGCCTACTTTTGCATCTCAACCCCACCCATAACAGGGGCCCACCTCCTGGGGTGACATTCTTTTACAACTAAACAAATAAAATGAAAAACCAAGTTCTGTGCAGCGTCGCCTGCGACGCTAACAAATGGCGGAGAGTGATCGCGAGGGAGCGACAGGTGGTAACAGAAGCGAGTTAGTTACGAGGCCGTTGGCTGACGTGTAGGGCTTCATCACGGTCAGACGGATGGTCGGTTGGACGGACAAATGGGTAACACTGGGGGCTACTGCCCTCAGAAGCTCCGCCAAAAAGATTTTGATGTATTTAAAGGTTCTCTGCTGAGCACACTCTGAACATAATGGACCTTGTACCCCCTACCCCTACCCTTTATTCTTTTCACAGCCAGCCACAATCTAAAAAATAACTCCTACCTCTTTTTGCAACTCAACCCCGCCCATAACACGGAATCCCGGTATAAGCTTTTCCAGCTTGTGACGCCACCAACAGAATCGAAAACGTATGCATATATATGAAGGTTCTCTGCTGAGCACACTCAGAACAGAATGGAGCTTGTGCCCCTCTCTGCTTTTAAAATAAATGGTACGCCCTACAACGAGGCGTGAGATGTACCCCCTCCTCCTAACCCTAATTCCTTCAAGAACCAGTCACAGCTAAAGAAATAAAGGGACTACCACACACACAAAAATCCTCACTATATGCGAAGCCATCTCTGCTGAGCACACTCAGAACAGAATGGAG
The DNA here is from genome assembly GCA_022414725.1 of Microglena sp. YARC. Lineage (NCBI taxonomy): Eukaryota > Viridiplantae > Chlorophyta > Chlorophyceae > Chlamydomonadales > Chlamydomonadaceae > Microglena > Microglena sp. YARC. Next base: position 11,406,617 of record CM039467.1, read on the forward strand.
CTTGTACCCCCCTCTGCTTTTCGAATAAATTGTAGGCCTTATTATGGAACCCTGGTAGAAGCTTGTGGCGCCACCACCAAAATCGAAAACACCACCACCAGAATCGAAAACGCCACCACCAAAATCGAAAACGCCACCACCAGAATCGAAAACGTTTGAAGATGGAAGGGTCTCAGCTGAGCACATTCAGAACAGAATGGAACTTGTACCCCCTCTTCCTACCCTTTATTCTTTTCACAACCAGTCACAAACTAAAAAAGAACTCCTACCTTATTTTGCAACTCAACCTTGCCGATAACACGGAATCCCGGTGTAAGCTTTTCCCGCTTGTGACGCCACCACCAGAATCGGAAATATTTGGATATATTTAAAGGTTCTCTACTGAGCGCACTCTGAACAGAATGGGCCTTGTACCCCCTACCCCTACCCTTTATTCCTTTCACAGCCAGTCACAAACTAAAAAAAATCCTACCTCATTTTGCAACTCAACCCCGCCCATAACACGGAAAGCCGGTAGAAGCTTTTCCCGCTTGTGACGCCACCACCAGAAACGAAAACGTTTAAATATGGAAGGTGCTTGGTCATGGAACATGTGGTTGGGCGATGCTACTTCGGATAGAGACCTGAGTGCATGGGTGGATGTGTGTGCGTGTGACAGTTGTGTGTGTGTGAGTGTGTGATAGTGGCCGTGGTGGTGCTGGTGGTGTGTGTGTAGCTGTTGTGAGTGTAATGTCACCACCAGAATCGAAAACGTTTGAATATGGAAGGTTCTTTGTTGTGGAACATGTGGGTGGGTGATGCAACTTCTGGTAGAGCCTGAGTGGTCGGGTGGTTGGGTGGTTGGGTGGATAGGTAGATAGGTTCTTGGTCATGGAACATGTGGGTTGGTGATGCAACTTCTGGTAGAGCCTGAGTGGTCGGGTGGTTGGGTGGTTGGGTGGTTGTGTGGATAGGTAGATAGGTTCTTGGTCATGGAACATGTGGGTTGGTGATGCAACTTCTGGTAGAGCCTGAGTGGTCGGGTGGTTGGGTGGTTGGGTGGTTGGGTGGATAGGTAGATAGGTTCTTGGTCATGGAACATGTGGGTTGGTGATGCAACTTCTGGTAGAGCCAGAGTGGTCGGGTGGTTGGGTGGTTGGATGGTTGTGTGGATAGGTAGATAGGTTCTTGGTCATGGAACATGTGGGTTGGTGATGCAACTTCTGGTAGAGCCTGAGTGGTCGGGTGGTTGGGTGGTTGGGTGGTTGGGTGGATAGGTAGATAGGTTCTTGGTCATGGAACATGTGGGTTGGTGATGCAACTTCTGGTAGAGCCAGAGTGGTCGGGTGGTTGGGTGGTTGGGTGGTTGGGTGGATAGGTAGATAGGTTCTTGGTCATGGAACATGTGGGTTGGTGATGCAACTTCTGGTAGAGCCTGAGTGGTCGGGTGGTTGGGTGGTTGGGTGGTTGGGTGGTTGGGTGGATAGGTAGATAGGTTCTTGGTCATGGAACATGTGGGTTGGTGATGCAACTTCTGGTAGAGCCTGAGTGGTCGGGTGGTTGGGTGGTTGGGTGGTTGGGTGGATAGGTAGATAGGTTCTTGGTCATGGAACATGTGGGTCGGCGATGCACTTTCTGATAGAGACCTGATTGGTTGGGTGGTTGGATGACAGTTGTGTGTGGGGGGGGGATAGTGGTCGTGGAGGTGGTGGTGGTGTGTGTGTGTGTGACAGTTGTGTGTGGGGGGGGATAGTGGTCGTGGAGGTGGTGGTGGTGTGTGTGTGTGACAGTTGTGTGTGGGGGGGGATAGTGGTCGTGGAGGTGGTGGTGGTGTGTGTGTGTGACAGTTGTGTGTGGGGGGGGATAGTGGTCGTGGAGGTGGTGTGTGTGTGTGTGACAGTTGTGTGTGGGGGGGGATAGTGGTCGTGGAGGTGGTGGTGGTGTGTGTGTGTGACAGTTGTGTGTGGGAAATGCTACTTCTGATAGAGACCTGAGAGGATGGGTGGGTGGGTGGATGGTTGGATGGTTGGGTGGTTGGGTGGTTGGGTGGTTGGATGGCTGGGTGGTTGGATGGTCATGGAACATGTGGGTGGGCAGTGCAACTTCTGATAGGGACCTGAGTGGGTGGGTGGTTGGGTGCTTGGGTGGCTGGGTGGTTGGATGGTAATGGAACATGTGGGTGGGCGGTGCAACTTCTGATAGGGACGTGAGTGGGTGGGTGGTTGGGTGGGTGGATGGCTGGGTGGTTGGGTGGTCATGGAACATGTGGGTGGGCGGTGCAACTTCTGATTGAGACCTGAGTGGTTGGGTGATCGGGTGGTTGGGTGGATGGGTGGCTGTTGTGTGTGTGGCAGTTGTTTGTGAGAGTTGAGTGGGTGGCTGTTGTGTGTGTGTGGCTGGTGTGTGTGTGTGACAGTTGTGTGTGTGGCTGGTGTGTGTGGTTGTGTGTGTGGTTGAGTGTGTGTGTGACACTTGTGGGTGTGTGTGACAGTTGTGTGTGGCTGGTGTGTGTGTGTGACAGTTGTGTGTGTGGCTGGTGTGTGTGTGTGACAGTTGTGTGTGTGGCTGGTGTGTGTGTGTGTGACAGTTGTGGGTGGGCGATGCCAATTCTGATAGAGACCTGAGTGCATGGTTGGTTGGGTGGATGTGTGTGGATGTGGTTAAGTGGTTGGGTGATTGGGTGGTTGAGTGGTCATGGAACATGTGGGTGGGGGATGCAACTTCTGATAGAGACCTGAGTGCATGGGTGGATGGGTGGTTGGGTGGTTGGGTGGATGGGTGACAGTTGTGAGTGTGTGTGACAGTTGTGTGTGTGTGTGTGTGTGTGTGTGTGTGACAGTTGTGAGTGTGTGTGGCAGTTGTGTGTGTGTGTGTGTGTGTGACAGTTGTGGTTGGGCGATGCAACCTCTGATAGAGACCTGAGTGGGTGGGTGGTTGGGTGGTTGGGTGGATGGGTGGATGGGTGACAGATGTGAGTGTGTGTGTCAGTTGTGGGTGTGTCAGTTGTGGGTGTGTCAGTTGTGGGTGTTCGATGCAACTTCTGATAGAGACCTGAGTGGGTGGATGGTTGGGTGTGTGTGTGTGTGACAAGTGTGTGTGTGTGACAGATGTGTGCGTGACACTTGTGGGTCGGCCATGCAACTTCTGATAGAGACCTGAGTGGGTGGGTGAATGGGTGGATGGGTGGTTGAGTGGCAATTGTGTGAAAGTTGTGTGTGTGTGTGTGTGTGTGTGTGGCTGTTGTCTTTGTGACAGTTGTGAGTGTGACGCCACCACCAGAATCGAAAACGTATATGGAAGGTTCTTTGTCATGGAACATGCGGGTTGGGTGGTTGGGTGGTTGGTTGGTTGGGTGGTTGGGTGGTTGGTTGGATGGGTGGATAGGTTCTTTGTCATGGAACATGTGGATTGGGTGGTTGGGTGGTTGGTTGGTTGGGTGGTTGGGTGGTTGGTTGGATGGTTGGATAGGTTCTTTGTCATGGAACATGTGGGTTGGGTGGTTGGGTGGTTGGTTGGTTGGGTGGTTGGTTGGTTGGTTGGATGGGTGGATAGGTTCTTTGTCATGGAACATGTGGGAGGGCGATGCACTTTCTGATAGAGACCTGAGTGGGTGGGTGGATGGTGACAGTTGTGTGTGTGTGTGACAGTTGTGTGTGTGTGTGTGACAGTTGTGGGTCGGCGATGCAACTTCTGATAGAGAGGTGGATGGGTTGATGGGTGGATGGGTGAAGGCTTTGAGTGTGATGCCCACCTAGCACCACCATTACCACCCACGCCCATCTAGCATCACCACCAAAAGCATCCACACCCGCCTACCACCACCCACACCCACACCCACATAACGCCACCACCACCACCCACGCCTACCTAGCACCACCTTCACCACCCACACCCACATAACGCCACCACCACCCACGCCCACCTAGCACCACCATCACCACCCAGGCCCACCTAACATCACCACCAAAAGCACCCACACCCGCCTACCACCACCCACACCCACACCCACATAACACCACCACCACCACCCCAACCACACCCACAAAACACCACCACCACCACCCACACCCACCTACCGCCACCCACACCCACCTTACACCAACACCACCAGCCACGCCCACCTACCACCGCCACCACCACCACCACCTATGCCTGCCTACCAACACCACCCACACCAACCTACCACCACCACCACACACCCACTATCACCACCACCCACACCCACCACCACCACCACACAATAGAACTACACATAGCACGCACTTGTGTGCAGATGCATGCACCAGGTTCAGCTTAAAAAAAGGCACTAAAATGGCACTAAAATGGCACTACAATGGCGCTACAATGGCGCTACACATAGCGCGCACTTGTGTATGCAGATGCATGCGCCCAGGTTAAGCTCAAAGAAAGGCACTAAAATGGCACTACACCTGCACTACAATGGCGCTACACATAGCGCGCACTTGTGTATGCAGATGCATGCGCCCAGGTTAAGCTCAAAGAAAGGCACTACAATGGCACTACACCTGCACTACAATGGCGCTACACATAGCGCGCACTTGTGTATGCAGATGCATGCGCCCAGGTTAAGCTCAAAGAAAGGCACTAAAATGGCACTACACCTGCACTACAATGGCGCTACACATAGCGCGCACTTGTGTATGCAGATGCATGCGCCCAGGTTAAGCTCAAAGAAAGGCACTACAATGGCACTACACCTAGCGCGCACTTGTGTATGTACATGCATGCGCCCAGGTTCAGCTTCATGAGAGGCCCTACAGTGGCACTACAACGGCACTACACTGGCACTACACATAGTGCGCTGTAACCAGTGAGGAACGTTTGGTGATCGACAGGGAAACGTGAGGATCGGTATCGGTCACACGCGCACTTGTGTATGTAGATGTGCTCAGCTTCATGAGAGGCAATACATTGGCACTACAATGGCACTACACATAGCGCACACTTGTGTATGTACATGCATGCGCCCAGGTTCAGCTTTATGAGAGCCAATAAATTGGTACTACACTAGCACTACACATTGCATTAAATTGAGTATGTAGATGCATGCGCCCAGGTCCAGCTCAAAGAAAGGCACTAAAATGGCACTACAACGGCACAAAGAAAGGCACAACAACGTCACTACACACAGCACGCACTTGTGTATGTACATGCATGCGCCAAGGTTAGGCGCCATGAGAGCCAGTACGATCGATGCTGTTTCGACCTACCACCACCCCCACACACATCCACACACACACACACCTGACACAACCACCACCACCCAAGCCCACCTTCCACAACACACACCCGCCTACCACCGCACACACCCACATCCACACGCACACACACCTAACACCACCACCACCCCCCACGCCCCCCTACCACCACCCAAGCCCCCCTACCACCCCGCCACCCACACCCCCCTACCACCACCACCACACACCCACCATCACCACCACACAATGGCACTACACATAGCACGCACTTGTGTATGTAGATGCATGCGCCCAGGTTCAGATTCATGAGAGGCACTACAATGGCACTACAACGGCACTACACTGGCACTACACATAGCACGCACTTGTGTATGTAGATGCATGCGCCCAGGTTCAGCTTCATGAGAGGCCCTACAGTGGAACTACAACGGCACTACACTGGCACTACACATAGCACGCACTTGTGTATGTAGATGCATGCGCCCAGGTTCAGATTCATGAGAGGCCCTACAGTGGAACTACAACGGCACTACACTGGCACTACACATAGCACGCACTTGTGTATGTAGATGCATGCGCCCAGGTTCAGACTCATGAGAGGCACTACAATGGCACTACAACGGCACTACACTGGCACTACACATAGCACGCACTTGTGTATGTAGATGCATGCGCCCAGGTTCAGACTCATGAGAGGCCCTACAGTGGCACTACAACGGCACTACACTGGCACTACACATAGCACGCACTTGTGTATGTAGATGCATGCGCCCAGGTTCAGCTTCATGAGAGGCCCTACAGTGGAACTACAACGGCACTACACTGGCACTACACATAGCACGCACTTGTGTATGTAGATGCATGCGCCCAGGTTCAGATTCATGAGAGGCCCTACAGTGGCACTACAACGGCACTACACTGGCACTACACATAGCACGCACTTGTGTATGTAGATGCATGCGCCCAGGTTCAGACTCATGAGAGGCCCTACAGTGGCACTACAACAGCACTACACTGGCACTACACATAGCACGCACTTGTGTATGTAGATGCATGCGCCTAGGTTCAGATTCATGAGAGGAAATACGATCGTGGCTGTTTGCAAGCAACGTAAGAAAGGTGAAACTAACACCACACACCCACCATCACCCACACCCAAATCCACTCACACAAACACCTACCACCACCCCCAAACTGCACACACACCTACCACCACCCACACCCACATCCACACACACACACACCTAACACCACCACCACCACACACGCTCATCTGCCACCACCCACACCTGCCCACCACCACCACCACCACCCACATCCACCTAACACCACCACACACACACCATCATCACCACACAATGGCACTACACAAAGCGCGCACTTGTGTACGAAGATACATGTGCCTGGTTTCAGATCCATGAGAGGCAGTATGATCGATGCCGTTTGTAAGAAACGTAAGAAAGGTGAAACTAACACCACACACGCCCACCTACCACCACCACCACCACAACCACAAACACACACACCTGACACCACCACCACCACACAAGCCCACACCCACATCCACACTCGCACCCACCACACACACCCCATCACCACCACACAATGGCACTACACAAAGCGCGCACTTGTGTATGTAGATACATGCGCCCGGGTTCAGGTTCATGAGAGGCAGTACGACCGTGGCCGTTTGTAAGCAACGCAAGAAAGGCGAAACTAACACCACATCGATGCCACATGGTATGGAACGAAGATCCGCCTCTTTATTAATGATCTGCACATAGGGAAGGGTGGTGGTGGGGTGGATGGATGGTTGTAGGGTGGGTGGTGGTAGGTTGGGTGGATGGTGTTGATGGTCGTGTTGGTGTTGGTGTTGGTGTTGGTGATGGTGGTGGTAGTGTAGCCGTGGTATGGAATGAAGATCCGCCTCTTTTTCAATGATCTGCACCTGGGGAGGGGTGGGTGGTGGATGGTGGTAGGGGGATGGGGGGGGGGAGGGGGGGGGGGGGGGGGGGAGGGGAGGAGAAGGGCTAGTGGCTGTGTGATGGTTGTGGTGGTGCTGTTGCTGCGTTGGTGGTGCTGATGATCGTGTTGGTGTAGGTGTTGGTAGTCGGCGGTGGTATGGAACGGAGATCCGCCTCTTCCTCAATGATCTGCACATGGGGGGTGGATGGTGGTAGGGTGGGTGGTGGTAGGGTGGCTGGGTGGATGATGTTGGTGTTGGTGTTGATGTTGGTGTTGGTGTTGGTGTTGGTGTTGGTGATGGTAGTGCAGCCGTGGTATGGAATGAAGATCCACCTCTTTCTCAATGATCTGCACCTGGGGAGGGGTGGTGGTGGATGGGTGGGTGGTGGATGGTGGTAGGGTGGGTGGTGGATGGTGGTAGGGTGGTGGGGTGGTGGGGTGGTGGTGGATGGTGGTAGGGTGGTGGATGGTGGTATGGTGGGGTGGTGGTGGATGGTGTGGCGGTGGATGGTGGTACGGTGGGTGGTGGATGGTGGTAGGGTGGGTGGTGGATGGTGGTAGGGTGGTGGTGGATGGTGGTAGGGTGGTGGATGGTGGTAGGGTGGGTGGGGTGGTGGGGGTGGTGGTGGATGGTGGTAAGGTGGTGGATGGTGGTAGGGTGGGTGGTGGATGGTGGTCGGGTGGGGTGGTGGTGGATGGGTGGGTGTGGATGGTGGTAGGGTGGTGGTAGGGTGGGTGGTGGTAGGGTGGGTGGTGGTGGATGGTGGTAGGGTGGTGGTAGGGTGGATGGTGGTGGATGGTGGTAGGGTGGGGTGGTGGTGGATGGGTGGGTGGTGGATGGTGGTAAGGGTGGGTGGTGGATGGTGGTAGGGTGGTGGTATGGTGGGTGGTGGTAGGTGGGTGGTGATAGGGTGGGTGGTGATAGGGTGGGGTGGGGTGGTGGTTGGGTGGATGGTTGTAGGGTGGGTGGTAGTAGGGTGGGCGGTGGTAGGGTGGGTGGTGGTAGGGTGAGTGGTGGTAGGGTGTGGTGGTGGTGGGGTGGGTGGTAGTAGGTGGGTGGTGGGTAGGGCGGGTGGAGTTGTGTTGGTTGTGGTGGTGCTGTGGCTGCGTTGGTGGTGTTGATGATCGTGTTGGTGTTGGTGTTGGTGTTGGTGTTGGTAGCGGGGTGGTGGTTTGGAACAGAGAACCAACTCTCTAGAAATGATATGCACATAGTGAGGGGTGGTGGTGGATGGTGGTAGGGTGGGTGGTGGCAGTGGTTGCGGGGAGAAGAAGGGCTAGTGGTGGTGTGCTGGTTGTGGTGGTGCTGTGGCTGCGTTGGTGGTGTGGATGATCATGTTGGTGTTGGTATGGGTGTTGGTGTGGGTGCTGGTAGTGGGGCGGTGGTGTTCTGGAATGAAGATCCGCCTCTTCAGAAATGATCTGCACATGAGGAGGGGTGGTGGTGGATGGTGGTAGGTTGGGTTTTGTTGTGTTGTGTTGCTTGTGGTGGTTCTGTGGCTGCGTTGGTGGTACTGACGAACGTGTTCGCGCTGGAGTTGGTAGTGCGGCGGTGGTATGGAACGGAGATCCGACTATATAGAAATGATCTGCACATGGTGGTGGTGGTTGATGGTGGTTGGGTGAGTGGTGGTAGGGTGGGTGGTGGTAGGGTGGGGTGGTAGGGTGGTTGGTGGTAGGGTGGCTGTTGGCTCGGTGGGTGGTGATAGGGTGGTGTGGGTGGTGGTTGGGTGGATGGTGGTGGGGTGGGTGGTTGTAGGGTGGGCGGTGGTAGGGTGGTTGGTGGTAGGGTGGCTGTTGGCTCGGTGGGTGGTGATAGGGTGGTGTGGGTGGTGGTTGGGTGGATGGTGGTGGGGTGGGTGGTTGTAGGGTGGGCGGTGGTAGGTGGGTGGTGGTAGGGTGGGGTGGGGGTGGTTGGTGGTAGGGTGGCTGTTGGCTCGGTGGGTGGTGATAGGGTGGTGTGGGTGGTGGTCGGCAGTGGATGGTGGTGGGGTGGGTGGTTGTAGGGTGGGCGGTGGTAGGGTGGGTGGTGGTAGGGCGGGCGGAGTTTTGTTGGTTGTGGTGGTACTGTGGCTGCGTTGGTGGTGTTGATGATCGTGCTAGTGTTGGTGTTGGTGTTGGTAGCGGGGCGGTGGTTTGGAACTGAGAACCAACTCTCTAGAAATGATATGCACATAGTGAGGGATGGTGGTGGATGGTGGTAGGGTGGGTGGTGGCAGTGGTCGTGGGGAGAAGAAGGGCTAGTGGTGGTGTGCTGGTTGCGGTGGTGCTGTGGCTGCGTTGGTGGTGTGGATGATTGTGTTGGGTGTCGGTGTTGGTAGTGCGGCGGTGGTGGTGGTGTACATGGGAGTGATCTGCACATGGGGAGGGGTGGTGGTGGATGGTGGTAGGATGGGTGGTGTTGTGTTGGTTGTGTTGGTGCTGTGGCTGCGTTGGTGGTGTTGATGATCATGTTGGTGTTGGTGTGGGTGTTGGTGTGGGTGCTGGTAGTGGGGTGGTGGTGTTCTGGAATGAAGATCCGCCTCTTCAGAAATGCGGAAAATTGGCGGAGAGTGTTGGCAACCGAATCGTACGGAACGAAGCCAGTCAGTTACTAGCCCGTTGGCTGACGTGTCAGGCTTCGTCTCGGTCACACGTCGTTCGCAAAACAAGCAAACAAACAAACGGACAACAGGTTGGTTGGTGCCAAAAACGGACAACTGGTGCCAAAAATGAAATTGAGACCTATCAACACTACAAAAATAGAAACAGGAGTATATCAGCACAACGAAAATGAAAAAGAGGTTAATCAGCCAGATAAGTTTTCAAAATAATAATTCAATTTATATTTTTGAGTTTCCTTTATTTTTATATTAATTCTTTTAATTCTAAAAATATTTCACGCTCGACATAAATAATTGAAATTAAATGTAAATGAGATCTTTACTCCGACTTTTATCATTTTCTTGAAGTGGGACCCCTACCGAAGGGTAGGGAAGGGAAGGGAAGGGGCCCACTTGCGAGTACCTAAACGTAATGCCCATAAAAGATACAGATACAGGGGAATTATAATACAATGCGAGGGGGGGGGCAAGAAAAAAGATTTCGTACCGCATGTTCGATATGGATAGAAAACCTCGAGCAATAATCGATGCAAAACAAAATCTAGTCGATACACCCACAGACGGCCGAGATAGAGGGGGGGGGGGGGGGGGGGGTCAGACCGTTTTCCCAACTTTATTTGTACTTCGTGTAACTTTCTTGCCAGTGCGAATTTTCGAGCGTTAAGAGCACCATCGAGAAGGGCTCGACGAGACGAGTAAGAATCTGCAAACGTTAGTAGGTTACACCCAGTGTGTAATTGGTGGGTGACCAGGAAGGCACATCCAGGCTGGATGCCAGGCTGGACATCACCTACACTTTAGCGCCCAGCGTTGCACGAGCGGCAGTTAGGCTGAAAAACGCGCGCGCAACGCGTTCATCTACGCGTTCTGAATTCTGGGCCCTAACGAGGTTCCTAAAGCAGTCGAGCCTGGGGTCTAGCCCCCCCCCCCCCCCCCCTCACACCCTCCTCCCCACCCACCACACACCATCAACCACCCCTACCCCCACGGCCCCACCACACCCAAGCAGACCCGCAGGCTCTAGAATACAAGTTGAGTCAAATAAAACCATGACAATGATGGTGATAATGATAGATAGACAGACAAATAACGCCTTCAGTCCTTTTCATACCCGGGTGATCTCCTCCAAGGGCGCAGACTACTGAGCTACCCAAGAAAGTTGTACAAATACTAAAACCTGAATAACTTTGTCCAAACTTGATTTTTGATTGTTGTTGTATGGTTGGAAAGGTCATGACGAGATGATGCTCATGGACCCCCCTTTCACTATGTTGTACTGTCTGGGTGTCCAGATATGAAGCCTTGGGGGGGTGGGGGGATGATCAGGGGGGGGGAAAACAATTTCCGAACATGCGGTCTGCAAACTTTATTCTTGCCCCCCCCACCCTCGATACAATGCGTTTTAAAATGAAACAGAGGTCTATCGGCCAGCAGAAAGCTTTAAAATAAATTAAAATAATATATTATTTGTAACACAGTTTAATGAAACGTATTTAATTGTAATTCAATTTAATTTAATTTATCGAATTGAAATTTTAAATAAATTAAAATAATAAATTATTTATAATACATTTACTTTAATTTAAAATGAAACAGCGGTCCATTGGCCAGCAAACAGTTAACCAGTTGGCTAAGTCCTCATAAATAAACAAATATGGTGGTGGTGGTGGTGGTGGTGGTTCTTATACCTCAGAGCTAGCTATGGTGGTGGTTGCCGTAGTGGTGGTGGTGGTGGTGGCTCTGTCCTCATAAATAAATAAAATAAATAAATAGTATGCCTTATTACGAAGCGTGAGGTTGAGGGGGGCAGCCCATTCGCTTGCACTGGGGCGCACCACCAAATGAATGTATGAGGACATGGGATCAAGCATGGGTAATCGTCGAAACGGGAGATGAGCAAGCATATTTTGAGAAGAATGCTGATATGTTTGATATGTTTTTGAGTTAACAAAAAAGTAGCGATAACGTTGACAATTTCCCTGGCAATTAATTAGACAGCGAGCAGCCAAATTGCTGGCTGGAGCTATTTAACCATGTTCAAGTTGTTAACAGTCTCCACTTTGATTGGAAAAATCCTGTTTAACTGCTTTAACAGCTTTCACTACTTTTGCTCTTTCAGGTAAGGGCCAAACATACTGGTATGCTCCAATAAATGTTGGTTAAGTTGGGAAAATCCTGTTTAACTGCTTTAACAGCTTTAACTGCTGTTGCTCTTTCAGGTAAGGGCCAAACATACTGGTATGCTCCAATAAATGTTGGTGAAGTTGGGGAAATCCTGTTTAACTGCTTTAACAGCTTTAACTGCTTTTACTCTTTCAGGTAAGGGCCAAACATACTGGTATGCTCCAATAAATGTTGGTTAAGTTGGGAAAATCCTGTTTAACTGCTTTAACAGCTTTAACTGCTGTTGCTCTTTCAGGTAAGGGCCAAACATACTGGTATGCTCCAATAAATGTTGGTTAAGTTGGGGAAATCCTGTTTAACTGCTTTAACAGCTTTAACTGCTGTTGCTCTTTCAGGTAAGGGCCAAACATACTGGTATGCTCCAATAAATGTTGGTTAAGTTGGGAAAATCCTGTTTAACTGCTTTAACAGCTTTAACTGCTGTTGCTCTTTCAGGTAAGGGCCAAACATACTGGTATGCTCCAATAAATGTTGGTTAAGTTGGGAAAATCCTGTTTAACTGCTTTAACAGCTTTAACTGCTGTTGCTCTTTCAGGTAAGGGCCAAACGTACTGGTATGCTCCAATAAATGTTGGTTAAGTTGGGGAAATCCTGTTTAACTGCTTTAACAGCTTTAACTGCTTTTGCTCTTTCAGGTAAGGGCCAAACGCACTGGTTTGCTCCAATAAATGTTGGTGAAGTTGGAAAAATCCTGTTTAACTGCTTGAACTGCTTGAACTACTAATGCTTTTGGGGCAAACCACTGGTGAGTCCTCATCTTAGCAGTCACTGTCTCTTTTTTGAGCTACGCGTAGCAGCTTCTAAGCAGCTCCTTTGCCCCGTGCTTGGGCAAATTTTGGAGCTGCGCGTAGCAGCTTAGCTTAGCATAGCAGCACTAGCAGCTGCTAGGCATAGCACAGCATAGTATAGCAGCTTCTAGGCAGCTCCTTTGCCCTGAGCGTGAGCCAAATCTGAAGCTAGCTGTGGCCGTGGTTGTCGTGGATCTGGTTGTTGTGGTTGTGGTTGTGGTTGTCGTAGTGGTGGTGGTGGTAGTGGTAGTGGCTTGCATACCCCAGAGCTAGCTGTGGTTGTGGTTGTCATGGATCTGGTTGTTGTTGTCGTGGTTGTGGTTGTCGTAGTGGTGGTGGTGGTAGTGGTAGTGGCTTGCATACCCCAGAGCTAGCTGTGGTTGTGGTTGTCATGGATCTGGTTGTTGTTGTCGTGGTTGTGGTTGTTGTACTGGTGGTGGTGGTGGTGGTAGTGGCTTGCATACCCCATAGCTAGCTGTGGTTGTGGTTGTCGTAGTGTGGTGGTGGTGTGTGGTGGTGGTGGTGGTGGTGGTGGTGGTGGTGGCGGTGGTGGTGGTGTGGTGGTGGTGGTGGTGGTGGTGGTGGAGGTGGTGGCCTACCTCAGAGCTAGCTGTGGAGCATAATGGAGGATCCCAGGGTATGTCCGCAGTAATGTGCCAGTTGGGATTTCCGGAGTCAACCCTCCTCCCATGTCTCATCACCACCATGTACTGCCTGGGTGGGGGGTCCTGGCCTTCGCCTTCGTCGGTGTTCATGGATGCTGATCGTGATAAGAAGACACCAGGTGGCTTCGAAATCAAGGTCGAAAATCAGAAAGGCGCTCGTAGCTGCTAGCTGTGCAAAGCGGAGTTGAAATGGAAAGTGTACAAGCGTTTCTCTGTGTCGGACAGTCTCTCTAGTTACCAGGGCGGGGTAGAAAAGGACGCGCGGTTCCGCGGTTCCTTCCAAAAATCCGGGAAAGAACCGACCGGAAATAAAAGACACTGCGGTCTGACCGCAGTTAATTGCCGATTTAGCTGAACTGGAACCGGCGAGTTGCGGTCTGGCCGAGGATCTTGTTACCAGATCTGAGGGCACAGGCCACCAGCCTGAGTAGCTGAGGGGAAGCTGCCCCAGCTGAAGTAACCTCCCGAGTGATGTGTGGCCGAGCCACTGAGTGTCTGTGTAGCCTAGTGGCTGATTTTGTGTACAGCCACTGCAGCCTCAAATTCGAAATATGACCTCCCGTGCTATATAAGTAGGGGACGGTGATATGCTATCATATGCTATCATGTCATCACATGATATCATATGATGCCGGCAATCTGTCTAGGCTAAAGTTATCATTTAAATACAAGATCATATGATGCAATTTGTATGATATCATGTGGTACCATACTTGTTATTACCCGACTTTCATGCCTTCTCTAGAGTGACAATAGAGCACGTAGGCCTCACTGCTTGCCGTGCCTTCTGCAGTGCCGTTGGCCATTTTCTGGTAATAATTTGTTTACTGCCAAAGACGGCGAGCAGCCAAATTGCTGGCTGAAGCTATGCATGAGCAACAATAACAAGTGCTCGCTCCAGGGGCTTGGCCATCCTGCAGAGGCCAGCATCAGTGAGTAGCTGATGAGATCGCGTGGAATAAGTGCTCAGATCAGATCACGTTTCAAAAACAGGTCATACCATGGTCCTTGAAGCAATTCAGGACTAGCTTCATGTCGGCGTAAATTGCTGACAAAAAATAATCAAGAAACGAAAGCAATGTAACCAAGTTCAACTTCAAGTTCTGCAGTGCCGTTGGCCAGCTATGGCCACATGCCCCCCGAGCAGTACCGATATGCAGAACTGTCGTTTCCTTCATCTGTCCGCTCCGTCCTGATGGACGTTATCTAATGTAAGCTGTACACCTGCATCTCTCCCAGACTCCGGAAAGTTACTACACTCACCTTTGGCCAATATCACATGATACGCTGATTCTTATGTTACATGACATGTTAAAGTATACTTGACACCGCGAGGGTGTATGAGACTGTGCTTTAAACAAAAAGAAAAAGCACAGAGTCTATGTACAAGCGAGTGTTAGGGAGTGAACACTGTGGAATCTACAACTCGCTGTCTGGCGAACCAAGTGACTCCACGTATGTTGCTGACTAAGGATCCCGCTGACTGTGGATCTGGTTCGCCACAAACACGTGCGCAGGACGCAGCAAAAAACAGTACTGTGGTTCTCCCTCGTCAGAGGCAACTGTCCTATCCTGGACCACAAGCGATATGCAGTACATATTATGTACGTATGTTACAGTTCAGCGGGTAGCCAGCTTAGGCTAAATGGACTCTCCCAACTTCGAATAAGATACTTAAGGTAATTGACCATGGCGATGCATTGAAACCTACACTCCAACGCCTATTGAAGGATTAAAATGTTCCCGGTATTAAAAAACATTAAGCCAATCTACATATATGCATTGCATTACATTACAGGAACGTTCAATACTGCTTAAAATCCAACAACCCTTCAAATACTCTCTTTTTCGTCACTTTATAGCCAACAAAGCTGTAACATCCATCGATTCAATGAAATTCAATTACATCGAAGTACATCAAATTACATTTAATTTAATCCTATTCGAATTGATAAAAATTAAAGCAATTACATGCATTCAAATCACGTTACTTCAATTATATTTATTCAATGAATCAATCAACACATATTGTTAGCCCCCGCCCTCCCCCCTTGGATGATCCAAGGTGCCTTAGGAAGGCTTTTTAGTTGCCAGGTATGGCCACCGCGACAAGGCCATCCAGTGTGCACCCGGAGCCCACCACGTGGATCTTCTTCCCAACCAGCCACCTCAGCGGCTTCATTGACCCATCCTTCTGCTTGTACTCAGGGTTCAATGCCTTGATCACCTGGGGCGTAGGGAGGGGGGGGGGGGGGGTATCTGTGTGTGTGCTGTGCGTGGAGGGGCACAGTGTGTATGTGGGGGTCAGCATCTTGATCACCCGGGTGTGTGTGTGTGTGTGGGGGGGTAAGGGGGGGGGGGGGGGGGGTATGTATCTGTGTGTGTTGTGTATGGGGGGGCAGTGTGTGTGTGTGTGGGGTCAGCATCTTGATCACCCGGGTGGGGTGGTGGGGGTAGGGGGGGGGGGGGGGGGGGGGGTTGTGTGTATCTGTGTGTGTTGTGTGTGGAGGGGCAGTGTGTGTATGTGGGGGTCAGCATCTTGATCACCCAGTTGGGGTGGTGGTGGGGAAGTGGGGGTAGGGGTGGGGGTCGGGTGGGGTATGTATCTGTGTGTGTGTTGTGTGTGTGTGGGCAGTGTGTGTATGTGGGGGTCAGCATCTTGATCACACCCACCCACTTAGTTCCCACCCAGGTATCATTGCTCATCTTCCTAGGGCAGCGTAAGGCCTCCACCACTGCTGCCCAGCTCCTGTCATGCTTATTCACTTTGTACAACGAAGCTGCACACCCACCCACCTTGCCGACTCACCTACCTACCGACCCACCCACCCACCTGCCCACCAGCGTACCTTCTTGATCACCTTCCTGGGGCAGCGGAAGGCCTCCGCAACTGCAGCCCAGATCTTGTCACGCTTTTTTATATCGTACAACGCACCTGCCCACCCACTTACCTTGCGGACTCACCCACCCACCTTGCTGGCTCACCTACCTGCCGACCCACCCACCTTGCAAACCCACTCACCCACCTGCCCACCCAGGTATCACTGCTCACCTTCCTGGGGAGCGGAAGGCCTCTGCCACTGCAGCCCAGATCTTGTCACGCTTTTTTATATCGTACAACGCACCTGCCCACCCACCCACCTTGCCGACTCACCCACCCACCTTGCTGACTCACCTACCTGCCGACCCATCCACCCTGCCAACCCACCCACCCACCCACCTGCCCACCAGCGTATCATCTTTCTCACCTTCCTGGGGCAGCGAAAGGCCTCCGCAACTGCCGCCCAGCTCTTGTCATGCTTCGTCACTTTGTACAACGCAATAGTGCGGTGCTTTACGGGGTCTTCCATGGGAAGGGCCTGGAGGTACTCAGCTTCGAAGAATTCGTGGTCATCCCCGAAGGTGGGATCAGCACTGCTTGAGTTCTTGGCAGCTAGCAGTCTCCTGCTGTCGGATCCGTATAGATCGCTTGTTGTCCTCAAGATGGCATACCTGATTGTGGTGTTTGTGGTGTTTGTCTGTGTGCGGTTGTCGGCAAGTGGTGTTTGTGGTGTTTGTCTGTGTGCAGTTGTCGGCAAGTGGTGTTTGTGGTGTTTGTCTGTGTGCAGTTGTCGGCAAGTGGTGTTTGTGGTGTTTGTCTGTGTGCGGTTGTCTGCAAGTGGTGTGTGTGGTGTTTGTCTGTGTGCAGTTGTCGGCAAGTGGTGTTTGTGGTGTTTGTCTGTGTGCGGTTGTCTGCAAGTGGTGTGTGTGGTGTTTGTCTGTGTGCAGTTGTCGCAAGTGGTGTTTGTGGTGTTTGTCTGTGTGTGGTTTTTGGCAAGTGGTGTTTGTGCTGTTTGTCTGTGTGCAGTTGTCGGCAAGTGGTGTTTGTGGTGTTTGTCTGTGTGTGGTTGTCGGCAAGTGGTGTTTGTGGTGTTTGTCTGTGTGCAGTTGTCGGCAAGTGGTGTTTGTGGTGTTTGTCTGTGTGTGGTTGTCGGCAAGTGGTGTGTGTGGTTGTCTGCTTGTGTTTTTAGTCTATTTATTGTCAGTGTGTGCTTGTCTGTTTGTGGTATTTACCTATGGTTTGTGAGTGTGTGCTTGTCTGTTTGTGGTGTTTATCTATGGTCTGTGAATGTGTGTTTGTCTGTTAGTGGTGTTTATCTATGGTTTGGTGGAGTGTGTGTTTGTCTGTTTGTGGTTATTTATCTATGGTTTGTGAAGTGTGTGCTTGTCTTGTTTGTGGTGTTTTATCTATGGTTTGTGAGTGTGTGCTTGTCTGTTTGTAGTGTTTATCTATGGTTTGTGAATGTGCGTTTGTCTGCTTGTCTGTTT
This sequence comes from Microglena sp. YARC, assembly GCA_022414725.1. Classification (NCBI taxonomy): domain Eukaryota; kingdom Viridiplantae; phylum Chlorophyta; class Chlorophyceae; order Chlamydomonadales; family Chlamydomonadaceae; genus Microglena; species Microglena sp. YARC. Next base: position 11,424,328 of record CM039467.1, read on the forward strand.
GCTATCAGATCTGTATAGATCGCTTGTCGTCCTTGATATGGCATAACTGCTTGTGGGGGTTGTCTGTGTGTGGTTGTGTGTGTGTGGTTGTCTGCAAGTGGTGTGTGTGGTTGGTAGTCTGTGTGTGGTTGTCTGCTTGTGGTGTTTGTCTGTTGTTTGTCAGTGTGTGGTTGTCGGTTTAATTTGAACACACACACACACACCACCAACACCACAACCCCAACCTGCCACCAGCAGCAGTCATATCCGCAGGGAAGGGCATCTCAAACGCATAGCCATACATTGGCACTTCATCCCCCCCCACACACGCTCACCCACCCCCACACCACCACCACACAACCCACCTGCCATCAGCAGCAGTCATCTCCGCAGGGAAAGGCATTTCAAACACATAGCCGCTTGCACTTCATCCCCACTCGCACTCACCCACACCCACCCACCACCACCACCACACAACCCACCCGCCATCAGCAGCAGTCATCTCCGCAGGGAAAGGCATTTCAAACACATAGCCGCTTGCACTTCACCCCCACTTGCACTCACCACCCCCACTCGCACTCACCCACCCCCACCCACCACGACCACCACACAACCCACCTACCATCAGCAGCAGTCATCTCCGCAGGGAAGGGCGTCTCAAACACATAGCCGCTTGCAAAGCTAATTGTCATCTTTCCATTGTACTTCAGAGTGACGGGCTCGTCATACACTAGGAGGGTACCAACCACCTTGTCTTCAGAGCCGTCCGGGAAGTTGATCAAGAAACTGGTTTTCATTTCCGCGGTCTGCGTCAGGTCATTCAATGTGCTTGCTTGCGTTTTATAGGAGTCAGTCCACTTCTATCCTCGCAAAACAGGAAGGGTGGGTAGGTGGGTAGGTGAGCAGGGTGTGTGGAGGCGGGGGGGTTGGTTGGTTGGTGCTGTGTGTGTGAGTGTGTGAGTGTGTGTGTGTGTGTGTGTGGGGGGGGGGGGTAGGGTGTGCATGTCATAGGAGTCAGTCCACTTCTATCCACGCAAAACAGTAAGGGTGGGAGGTGTGTATGTTGGTAGGGGGGGTTGTGAGGATGGGGGGGGGGGGGGGGGGGTAGGTACGTAGGTGGTGGGTGAGTAGTGGTGGTGGGTAGGTGGGTAGTGGTGTGTGGTGTGGGTAGGTCGGTAGGTGGAGGGAGGGTAGTGGGGCGGGTGGGTGGGTTGGGGGGGGGGGGGGGGTAGGTGGGTGGTGGTGGGGGTTGGGCGGGTGGGGTGCAGGTGGGCGGTGGTTGTGGTCATGGTGGGGGGTGGGTGAGTGGTTCGTGGTGGGGGTGGGTGGTTAGTGGTGGTGGTGGGTGGGTGGGGGTAGTGTGGCGTGTGGCCTCACAGTACTAAATTGAAAGATTGACCCCCCCCCCCCCCCCCCCCCTCAACCTCCCCTCACCATGCTCATTTCCACATTGACCAAGTCACCGATGACTGGCAGCTTCCCTACCCCCCCCCCCCCCCCCCCGTACCCCCCCTATGCCTATCCTCCCTCACCATGGTCATGTCCACATTGACCAAGTCACCGATGACTGGCAGCTTCCCTAGCTCCCCCCCCCCCTACCCCCCTATCCTCCCCTCACCATGGTCGTTTCCCACATTGACCAAGTCACCAACGACTGGCAGCTTCCCTAGCTCCCCCCCCCCCCCCCCCCCCTATCCTCCCCTCACCATGGTTGTTTTCCACATTGACCAAGTCACCGATGACTGGCAGCTTCACAATGCCTAGCTTCATGCTCTTTGCGAACTGCTGCGCCATACTGGCAGAGTTGCCAAATGAGTACTTTGTCTCGGATATCCAAGTTTTTTCAATAGCAACACTGGACAGTCCCTACAGCAAGAGTGAATGGGTTGGGTGGTGGGTGGTGGGTGGATTGTGTGTGTGTGTGTGTGTGTGTGTTGTGTGTGGTTAGGAGGAGAGCCGGATGGGTGGTGGTGGTGGGGTGGGGTGGGTGCTGGACAGTCCCCACAACCAGAGTAAATGGGTTTTGGTGGTGGGTGGGCGGGTGTATGTGTATGTGTGTGTGGTGGTTGGAGCAGGGGTGGATGGGGTGGTGGTGTGGGTGGGGTGGGTGCTGGACAGTCCCTACAACCAGAGTAAATGGGTTTGGTGGTGGTGGGCGGTGTATGTGCATGTGTGTGTGTGGTTGGGAGCAGAGGTGATGGGTGGTGTGGTGGGGTAGGGTGGTGCTGGACAGTCCCTACAACCAGAGTACATGGGTTTGGTGGTGGGTGGGCGGGTGTATGTGTATGTGTGGTTGGGAGCAGGGTGGAATGGGTGGTGGTGGTGGGTAGGGTGGGTGCTGGACAGTCCCTACAACCAGAGTACATGGGTTTGGTGGTGGGTGGGCGGGTGTATGTGTAGTGTGTGTGTGGTTGGGAGCAGGGGTGGATGGTGGTGGTGGTGGGGTAGGGTGGGTGCTGACAGTCCCTACAACCAGAGTGTAATAAGGTTGTTTAGGAGCAGGGGTGGATGGGAGTTGTGTTGGGTGGGTGGGTGGTGGGTGTTGGTGGGTTTGGGGTGGAGTGGGTGGTGATTGGGTGGATGGGGTGGGGGGTTGCTGGATAGTCCCGACAGCCAGAGTGAAAGGAGGTTGTTTTTACGAGCAGGGCTGGATGGGAGTTGTGTTGGGTGGGTGGGTGGATGGGTGTGGTGGGTTGGGGTGGTTGTGGGTGATGGTTGGGTGGATGGGGTGGGGGTTGCTGGACAGTCCCCACAGCCAGAGTGAAAGGAGGTTGTTTAGGAGCAGGCGGGTGGGAGGTTGTGTTGGGTGGGTGGGCGGATGGGTGGATGGGTGTTGTGTGGGTTGGGTGGTGTGGGTGTGATTGGTGGATGGGGTGGGGGTGCTGGACAGTCCCCACAGCCAGAGTGAAAGGAGGTTGTTTAGGAGCAGGGCGGGTGGATGCATCCATATGGGTGTGTGTGTGTGTGTCCGGGTGTGTGTGGTGGTGTGGTGGGTGGGTATGTGTTCGGGTGTGGGTGGTGCAGGAGGTGGTGTGGGTTGTGGGTGGGTGGATGGGGTGGGGGGCACTGGACAGTCTCACAGCCAGAGTGAAAGGAGGTTGTTCAGGAGCAGGCAGGTGGATGCATCCATGTGGGTGGGTGGGTATGGGTTCAGGTGTGGGGGGTGGGTTTGGTGGGTGGGGTGGGGGGCACTGGACAGTCTCACAGCCAGAGTGAAAGGAGGTTGTTCAGGAGCAGGGCAGGTGGATGCATCCATGTGGGTGGGTGGGTATGGGTTCAGGTGTGGGGGGTGGGTTGGTGGTGGGGTGGGGGGCACTGGACAGTCTCACAGCCAGAGTGAAAGGAGGTTGTTCAGGAGCAGGGCAGGTGGATGCATCCATGTGGGTGGGTGGGTATGGGTTCAGGTGTGGGGGGTGGGTGGGTGGGGTGGGGTGGGGGTGAGGTGGGTCAAGTGCGCATTTAGGTTACCTAGAGGTCATCGTCACAAGCAACCATGTGGGGTAGGTAGCCCAAGCAGCACCTTACTTAGAGGTCATCGTCACAAGCAACCATGTGGGGTAGGTAGCCCAAGCAGCACCTTACTTAGAGGTCATCGTCACAAGCAACCATGTGGGGTAGGTAGCCCAAGCAGCACCTTACTTAGAGGTCATCGTCACAAGCAACCATGTGGGTAGGTAGCCCAAGCAGCACCTTACTTAGAGGTCATCGTCACAAGCAACCATGTGGGGTAGGTAGCCCAAGCAGCACCTTACTTAGACGTCATCGTCACAAGCAACCATGTGGGGTAGGTAGCCCAAGCAGCACCTTACTTATAGGTCATCGTCACAAGCATCCATGTGGGGTAGGTAGCCCAAGCAGCACCTTACTTAGAGGTCATCGTCACAAGCAACCATGTGGGGTAGGTAGCCCAAGCAGCACCTTACTTAGAGGTCATCGTCACAAGCAACCATGTGGGGTAGGTAGCCCAAGCAGCACCTTACTTAGAGGTCATCGTCACAAGCAACCATGTGGGTAGGTAGCCAAGCAGCACCTTACTTAGAGGTCATCGTCACAAGCAACCATGTGGGGTAGGTAGCCCAAGCAGCACCTTACTTAGAGGTCATCGTCACAAGCAACCATGTGGTAGGTAGCCCAAGCAGCACCTTACTTATAGGTCATCGTCACAAGCATCCATGTGGGGGTTAGGTAGCCCAAAGCAGCACCTTACTTAGAGGTCATCGTCACAAGCAACCATGTGGGGTAGGTAGCCCAAGCAGCATCTTACTTAGAGGTCATCGTCACAAGCAACCATGTGGGGTAGGTAGCCCAAGCAGCACCTTACTTAGAGGTCATCGTCACAAGCAACCATGTGGGTAGGTAGCCCAACAGCAGCACCTTACTTAGAGGTCATCGTCACAAGCAGCACCATTGGGGTAGGTAGTCCAAGCAGCACCAGCATTACTTAGAGCTCATCTTCACAAGCAACACATGTGGGGTAGTATCCATAGCACCACCATGGTTGCCCTAAGTAAGGTTGCAAGTCATCGTCCAAGCAACCATCTTCGTGGGTATGTAGCCAAGCACCACCTTCCAGCTACAAGTCATCAACACAAGTAACAACCATGTGGGGTAGGTATCTAGAGCAGGGTACTACAATTTGCGCGTGGCAGCGCGATTTTGCGCACACCTATTGAGCCCCTCTGCGCGTTTTGCGCAGTTTTTCAACCCCCTGTGGGCGCAGCGCACATTTTTTGCCCTGTTTGCACTTAAAAGCGCTGACCAATTTGTCGTTTGTGCGCTTTAAGGGCTGACCAATTTGGCAAGAAGTAGTACCTGATCCAGAGCAAGGTGACCACCCTCTGGGATGTTTGGGTGGATATCTATTATATTTGATATGGTAGGTGCTCTTATTCGGCCCCATTGGAAACACTGAGGGACTCCTCCATCCGACCAGGCTGTCTCACTGGTAGACCCACCCCCCATCACCCACCCACCCATCTACCCACCACCACCCACCCAGTCTCCCACCCATCCATCTACCCACCCACCCAGTCTCTCACCCATCCATCTACCCACCCACCCATCTACCACCAACCCACCCAGTCTCCCACCCACCCATCTACCCACCCACCCACCCAGTCTCCCACCCATCCATCTACCCACCCACCCACCCAGTCTCTCACCATCCATCTACCCACCCACCCACCAGTCTCCCACCCATCTACCCACCAACCCACCAGTCTCCCACCCATCATCTAGCCACCCACCCATCTACCCACCCACCCAGTCTCCCACCCATCTACCCAGTCCCACCCATATACCCACCCACCCATCTACCCAGTCCCACCCCCCACCCACCCATCTAGCACGCCATCTACCCAGTCCCACCCACCCACCCACCCAGTCTCCCACCCCAACCATCTACCCACCCACCCACCCATCTACCCACCCATCTACCCACCCACCCATGCATTTGCTAGCATCACCTTACCTAGAGGTGATAATCACTAGTGCCCATGTATCCCAATCCCCGCTCAAGCGGTATTCTGACACAGTCTCCCCTGGCTCAAAGCTGACAGTGTGGGCCTGCGGGTTTAGGGTTTGAGGTTTATGTTTTATGTTTTAGGGTTAAGGTTATAGGTAGGGTTGGGAAGCAAACGTATATTTTTATTTTTATAAGCTGTATAAACGTTTACATATAAACGTATGAAAACGTATATAAGAATTAGGCACTTCTTGAGAACATACTTTTACATGGGTTTAAAAGTATTGCCGCGTAGCTAATTTCATTGGCATCACATATCAACTCTCAGAAAAATAATCTGGCAAGTTTTGGTTGTCCAAATCTCAGAAAAGAAATCACGACCAGAAAGCGCGTCGACCAAGAAGCGCAGTGCCAATCTAAGGGAGCCATTAAATGCCAGTTGGTATATTATATAACTGTACAAGTGTATAATAATTAAATTACATAACGGTATTGCGTTGTCCATGTTCACATTGTACTAGGCTTGCACCATCAATCCTTCAAGCCCACGTAGGAGCACAGCTTGTGGAATGGAAGGCTAGGTGGCGCTCTGATATGTGTGCCATCCTGGCTATCTAGATCAATCTTTAGGCCAAATGTTTATACAATGATGCATGTGAATGGTGTATTTTATTGCACATTGTGATAGAGGAGTTCAAAAGCATTCCAATGAGCTATCTAAATCAAAAATATAATGCAAACCAAGGACGTGTGCTGTACTTCTCAGCGTACAAACTATGCGTTTGTATCCGACGTATATAAGGTCGATTTAAGAAAAACTATACGTCGTATGTATACGTAAGATATAAACGTATATTATACCTGTTTATATGTCGGCCCAACCCTAGTTATAGGGCTTTGTGGTTTAGGGCCTCCCCTGCCCTAAAAGCTGACAGTGTGGACCAGTGGGCAGGGTATGGGTGTTTGGGGGAGTTGTATTGTTTGTTTGTTATGTGTCTTTTGGCCTGTTGGGGGAAAAAATAGTATTTGTGTGTTCTATGTGTTTGTATGGTGTTCTGGGGATATTTTTAAATACATATTTAAAATAGTATATGGTGTTCTGGGGATATTTTTAAATAAATATTTAAAATAGCATATGGTGTTCTGGGGATATTTTTAAATAAATATTTAAAATAGTATATGGTGTTCTGGGGATATTTTTAAATAAATATTTAAAATAGTATATGGTGTTCTGGGGATATTTTTAAATAAATATTTAAAATAGTATATGGTGTTCTGGGGATATTTTTTAAATACATATTTAAATAGTATAGTGGTGTTCTGGGGATATTTTTAATACATATTTAAAATAGTATATGGTGTTCTGGGAATAATTTCAAATCAATATTTAAAATAGTATATGGTGTTCTGGGGATATTTTTAAATAAATATTTAAAATAGTATATGGTGTTCTGGGGATATTTTAAATAAATATTTAAAATAGTATATGGTGTTCTGGGGATATTTTAAATAAATATTAAAAATAGTATATGGTGTTCTGGGGATAATTGTGTATGTTTTGTGTTGTGTGTGTGTGCGTGCGTGTGTTTTGGTGTTTTGTAGAGTTTTTTATTGTTTTTTTTGCAGTCCACCATCACAGAGTGCCCATCTAGGTCCTGAATGTAGGTACCCAGCTAGGTCCTGGATTAAGACATATTCTGACACAGTCTCCATTGCCTCAAAGCTGACCATATGGGCATGTGGGCTGGGTAGGTGTGGTGGCATTAAACGTGATGTAAATACATATAATAGCTATTTTAAGGCTATATCAGCTACTTGAGAGTAAGATTATCCATGACAAGTTCTAAGCAGCGTCGCCTGCAACGCTAAAAATGGCGGAGAGTGATCGCGAGGGAGCGACAGGTGGCAACGGAACAGGTTAGTTACGAGACCGTTGGCTGACGTGTCGGGCTTCATCACGGTCAGCGGTCAGACGGACGAACGGACAAATGGTCAAACACTGGGGGCTCCCGCCCCCCAGAAGGGGGGGGGCTCCGCCAAAAATAATTCACTGTGCTTCCTGTGAGTTTCTTCTAGCTATTCAAATAACAAAGCTGACAGTGTGACCAGTGAGAGGGGTATAGGTGATGTCACTGATGTTGTGACAGTGAGGATCAAAGGAGGGGGCTGGGTATGGGTAAGGTACTCCCAACGTTCTCCCCATTTCATGGCTGTGTGTGGCAATCAGAGCTGCCGCACATACCTTTACCCCACCGCTCTCCCATACCATACCCTCGGCCCCACCTCAACCCTCTCCCCACCCCCACCCTCTCCCCCATACCATACCCTCAGCCCCACCCTAAAGGCCTCTCCCCCATGACCATACCCTCCCTCAGCCCACCCTAACCTCTCTCCCAACCCTCTCCCCCATACCATACCCCTCGGCCCACCCTCAACCCTCTCCCCAACCCTCTCTCCCCAATACACATACCCTCCAGCCCACCCCCACCTCTCCCCATACCATACCCCTCAGCCCAACCTTTCTCCCCCATCCATACCCTCAAGCCCAACCCTCAACCCTCTCCCACCCTCTCCCCCCTACCATACCCTCAGCCCCACCCTCAGAGGCCTCTCCCCATACGTACCATCAGCCCCACCCTCAACCCTCTCCGCCACCCTGTCCACCCTTCTCCCATACCCATAACCTCAGCCCCACCGCCAACCTCTCCCCCATACCATACCTCAGCCCAACATCTCAACCCGCTCCCCACCCCCACCCTCTCCCCCATACCATACCCTCAGCCCCACCCTCAACCCTCTCCCCCATACCATACAAACCTCGCCCCCTACCCCCAACCTCTCCGCCATACCATAACCCTCAGCCCAACCCTCAACCCTCTCCCCACCCTCTCCACCATACCATACCCTCAGCCCCACCCTCAACGCTCCCCCAACCCTCTCCCCCATACCATACCTCAACCCTCTCCCAACCTCCCCATACCATACCCTCAGCGCCAACCCTCAACCCCATACCATACCCTCAGCCCAACCTCTCCCCACCTATCCTCACCCTCGACCGCCCCCATACCATACCCTCAGCCCCACCCTCAAACCCTCTCCCCATACCATACCCTCAGCCCCACACTCACCCTCCCCCGCCACCACCCTCCCCATACCATACCCTCAGCCCCACCCTCAACCCTCTCCCAACGCCTCTCCCCCATACCATACCTAAGCCCACCCCTACCCCCAACCTCTCCCCCATACGATACCCTCAGCCCACCCCCAACCCCTCCCGGCCATAACCATAATACCCTCAGCCCCAACCCTCTCCCCATACCATACCCTCAGCCCACCTCAACCCTCTCCCCACCCACCCTCTCCCCCCTACCATACCCTCAGCCCATCCTCAACCCTCTCCCCCCTACATACTGAGCCCTCAGCCCAACTCTCGAACCCTCTCCCCCATACCATACCCTCAGCCCCACCCTCAACCCTCTCCCCCCTACCATAGGAGCCTCAACCCTCTCCCAACCCTCTCCCCATACCATACCCTCAGCCCCACCCTCAACCCTCTCCCCATACCATACCCTCAGCCCCACCCTCAACCTTCTCCCCAACCCTCTCCCCCATACCCATACCCTCAGCCCTCTCCCCAACCCTCTCCCCCATACCATACCTCAGCCCAACCCTCTCCCCCAACCCATACCATACCCTCAGCCCCACCCTCAACCTCTCCCCACCCCTCTCCCCCCCTACCATACCCTCAGCCCCACCTCACCCTCTCCCCCATACCATACCCCTCAGCCCCACCCTCAACCCTCTCCCCCCCCATACCCTCACCCCAATACCCCTCAGCCCTACCATACCCTCTCCCCCCCCCACTCCTCCACCCAACCCTCTCCCCCATAACCATACCCCTCAGCCCCACCCTCAACCCTCCCCATCCATCCCCCACCCCCGCGCCCACCCTCTCCCCCATCTCCCCACCATACCCTCAGCCCCACCCTCAACCCTCTCCCCCATACCATACCCCTCAGCCCCACCCTCAACCCTCTCCCAACCCTCGCATACCATACCCTCAGCCCACCCTCGCACCCTCTCCCCACCCCCCCTCTCCCCCATACCATACCCTCAGCCCCACCCTCAACACCTCTCCCCCAACCCTCTCCCCCATACATACCCTCAGCCCACCCTCAACCCTCTCCCCCATACCATACCCTCAGCCCCCCACCCTCAACCCTCTCCCCCCCAACCACCTCAGCCCCCCTCAACCCCTCCCCATACCCCAATACCCTCCCTCAGCCCCACCCTCAACCCTCTCCCCATACCATACCCTCAGCCACCGCAACCTCAACCCTCAACCCTCTCCCCATACCATACCCGCAGCCCCACCACCAACCCTCTCCCCCATACCAATACCCTCAGCCCAACCTCTCTCTCCCCCATACCATACCCTCAGCCCCCCCTCCTCAAGCCCCCCAAACCCTCTCCCCCATACCATACCCTCAGCCCAACCCTCTCCCCATACCATACCCTCAGCCCACCCTCAACCCTCTCCCCCATACCATACCCTCAGCCCCACCCTCAACCCTCTCCCCCATACCATACCCTCAGCCCCACCCCCCCTCTCCCCAACCCTCTCCCCCATACCATACCCTCAGCCCCACCCTCAACCCTCTCCCCAACCCTCTCCCCCATACCATACCCTCAGCCCCACCCTCAACCCTCTCCCCCAACCCTCTCCCCTCCCCCATACCATACCCTCAGCCCCACCCTCAACCCTCTCCCCACCTCCCCTCCCCAATACCATACCCTCAAGCCCCAACCCTCAACCATACTCTCCCCAACCCTCTCCCCCATACCATACTCCTCAGCCCCACCCTCAAACCCTCTCAACCCCCTCTCCCCGCATACCATACCCTCAGCCCCACCCCAACCCTCTCCCCATACCATAACCCTCAGCCCCAACCCTCACCCTCTCCCCCCCTCTCCCCATACCAATAACGCCTGACCCTCAGCCCACTCTCCCTCTCCCCCATACCATACCCTCAGCCCCACCCGCAACCCTCTCCCCCATACCCTTCGCATCGCGCTCCCATATACCATACCCCTCAGCCCAACCCCTCAACCCTCTCCCCCAATACGCCGCCACCTCATAACCCTCAGCCCAACCCTCAACCCTCTCCCCCATACCATACCTGAGCCCCTCACCCTCAACCCTCTGCACCGTACCACCCTACCCCTCCCTCATCCCCATCAACCCTCTCCCCAGCCATACCATACCATACTCAGCCCCACCCTCAACCCTAACCTCCATACCATAAACCTCAGCACCCCTGGCAGCCCCACCCTCAAACCCTCATACCCATACCCTCAGCCCCACCCCCACCCTCCCATACCATACCAGCCCTCTCCCCATACATACCCTCACAGCCCACCCCAACCGTCTCCCGCCATACCATACCCTCAGCCTTCTCAGCCCAACCCTACCCCCCCCATACCATAGCCTCAGTGTATCCCTCATAACCCTCAGCCCCACCCTCAAACCCTCCCCCAAGCCCATCCCCCCTCAGCCCAACCATCATCCCTTCTACCCCACCCCCACCCTCCCCATACCATACCCTCAGCCCAACCGCCCCTCCTCCACCCTCAGCCCACCCTCCCCTCCCCATACCATACTCCCAACCCTCATACCATAACCCTCAGCCCACCCTCACCCTCTCCCATACCATACCTCCTCCCCTCACCCCAACAACCCTCTCCCATACCATACCCTCAGGCCACCCTCCCAACCCTCTCCCCATACCATATGCCTTCAGCCCAACCTCTTCTCCCCAACCCTCTCCCCCATACCCCTCAGCCCACCCTCAACCCTCTCCCCCATCCACCATACCCTCAGCCCATTCCTCAACCCTCTCCCCCAATAACCATACCCTCAGCCCCTCACCCTCCCCAACGCCATACCTCTCCCCATACCATACCCTCAGCCCCACCTCAACCCCTCTCCCACCCTCTCCCCAACCATAACCCTCAGCCCCCGCCCTCAACGCCTCTCCCCCACCCTCCCCGCCCTCTCCCCACCCTCTACCTCTCCCCCATACCCCATACCCTCAGCCCCCCCTCAAACCCTCCCATCCATACTCAGCCCAAACCCTTACTCTCCCATACCATACCCTCAGCCCCACCCTCAAACCCTCCTCAGTCCCCGCCCTCTCCCCCATACCCCCTCAGCCCATCTCCCCATACCTCTCTGCCCCCCCTCTTCCCCACCCCCACCCTCTCCCCCATAGCCATAGCCCTCTGCGTTCCAACCAACCTCTCCCCACCCCACCCCTCTCCCATACCCTCAACCCTCACCTTACCCCTCTCAGCCCCACCCTCCCCCTCCCCTCAACCCTCTCCCCATACCCTCAGCCCCCCCGCCCTCTCCCCATACCATACCCTCAGCCCCACCCTCAACCCTCTCCCCACCCACCCTCTCCCATACCATACCCTCAAGCCCCACCCCCATCTCACCATACCATACCCTCAGCCCACCCTCTCCTCCCCATACCCCAGCCCCCTCAACCCTCTCCCACCCCATACCATAGGACCCCTCAGCCCCCCCCTCTCGCAACCCTCTCCCCCATAACCATACCCTCAGCCCTCCTCCCCATACCATACCTCAGCCCCCACCCTCAAACCTCCCCCATAACATACCCTCAGGCCCCACCCCAACCCTCTCCCCCATACCATAGCCCTCAGCCCACCCCCCGCCCTCCCCTCACCCTCTCGCCCCCATACCCTCAGCGCCCCCCCCCCTCAGTCTCCCCATACCATAACCCTCAGCCCCACCCCAACCCTCTCCCCATACCATACCCTCAGCATACCATACGCTCATTACCCACAACCCTCTCCCCACCCCCTCCCCTCTCTCCCCATACCATACCCTCAGCCGCCACCCTCAACCCTCTCCCCAACCCTCTCCCCATACGCCATACCATACCCTCCCGATACCAGCCCCACCCTCAACCCTCTCCCCCACAGCCCAACCATACCCTCAGCCCCCACCCTACCCCCTCTCCCCCCATACCATACCCTCAGCCCCCACCCTCAACCTCTCCCAACCTCTCGACCCCATACCATACCTCAGCCCCACCACCTCTCCTGCCCCCCCCTCTCCCCATATCCATACCCTCAGCCCCAACCTCTCCCTGCACGCCCATACCCCCTCAGCCCCACCCTCAACCCAACCCTCTCCCCCATACCATACCCTCAGCCCCCACCTCAACCCTCTCCCCAACCCTCTCCCCATACCATCCCTCAGCCCACTCAACCAACCCTTCCCCCATACCATATCCCTCAGCCCCACCTCAACCCTCTCCCCCATACATACCCTCAGCCCCACCCTCAACCTCTCCCAACCCTCTCTTCATAACCATACCCTCAGCCCCACCCTCAACCCTCTCCCCCATACCATACCCTCAGCCCCACCCTCAACCCTCCCTCTCGCCCTCTCCCCCATACCATACCCTCAGCCCCACCCTCAACCCTCTCCCCAACCCTCTCCCCATACCATACCCTCAGCCCCACCCCAACCTCTCCCAACCCTCTCCCCCATACATACCCTCAGCCCCACCCTAACCCTCTCCCCAACCCTCCCCACCATACCCTCAGCCCCCACCCTCAAAACCCTCTCCCCCACCCCAACCCAATAACCCTCAGCCCCACCCTTAGACCCTCTTCCCCCATACCATACCTCAGCCCCCAACCCCCCCCACCCTCAGACCCTGTCCCCCATTTGATCACCTCTGTGTGGCCATCAGAGCTGCCGCACATGACCTCTTCCCCACTGTGGGTGCTCAGCTTCAGGCCTGTCCAGTAGGGAGCCATACTGCGAAGGAGTGGGTAGTGTAATGTGTAGTGGGGGATTTGTGATTGGCAGTGGGAAGTGTGATGTGTAGTGGGGAGTATAATGGGCAGTGGGAAGTTTGATGTGGAGTGGGGAGTGTAATGGGCAGTGGGAAGTGTGATGTGGAGTGGGGAGTGTAATGGGGAGTGGGAAGTTTGATGTGGAGTGGGGAGTGTAACGGGCAGTGGGAAGTGTGATGTGTAGTGGGGAGTGTGATTGGCAGTGGGAAGTGTGATGTGTAGTGGGGAGTGTAATGGGCAGTGGGAAGTTTGATGTGGAGTGGGGAGTGTAATGGGGAGTGGGAAGTGTGATGTGGAGTGGGGAGTGTAATGGGCAGTGGGAAGTGTGATGAGGAGTGGGGAGTATAATGGGCAGTGGGAAGTGTGATGTGTAGCGGGGAGTGTAATGGGCAGTGGGAAGTTTGATGTGGAGTGGGGAGTGTAATGGGGAGTGGGAAGTGTGATGTGGAGTGGGGAGTGTAATGGGCAGTGGGAAGTGTGATGAGGAGTGGGGAGTGTGATTGGCGGTGGGAAGTGTGATGTGTAGCGGGGAGTGTAATGGGCAGTGGGAAGTTTGATGTGGAGTGGGGAGTGTAATGGGCAGTGGGAAGTGTGATGTGGAGTGGGGAGTGTAATGGGGAGTGGGAAGTTTGATGTGGAGTGGGGAGTGTAATGGGCAGTGGGAAGTGTGATGTGGAGTGGGGAGTGTAATGGGGAGTGGGGAGTGTGATTGGCAGTGGAAAGTGTGATGTGGAGTGGGGAGTGTGATTGGCAGTGGGAAGTGTTATGTGCAGTGGGGAGTGTGATGGGCAGTGGGGAGTGTGATGTGCAGTGGGGAGTGTGATGGGCAGTGGGGAGTGTGATGTGGAGTGGGGAGTGTGATGGGAAGTGGGTAGTGTGATGGGAAGCTGGGAGTGTGATGTGGAGTGGGGAGTGTGATGGGAAACTGGGAGTGTGATGTGGAGTGGGGAGTGTGATTGGGAGTGGGGAGTGTGATGTGGAGTGGGGAGTGTGATGGGGACTGAAATGAGAAGTGGGGAGTGTGATGGGCAGTGGGTAGTGTGATGGGCAGTGTGATAATGAGTGGGGAGTGTAATGCGGAGTGGGAAGTGTGATGTGGTGTGGTGAGTGTAATTTGGAGTGTGATGTGGAGTGGGGAGTGTGATGGGGAGTGGGGAGTGAGATGTGGAGTGTGGTGTGTGGTGTGGATTGAAAAGTGTGGTGAGTGTGACATGGATTGGGTAAAATGATGGGCAGTGGGAAGTGTGATGTGGAGTGGTGAGTTTGATGTGGAGTGGGGAGTGTGATGTGCAAAGGGAGTGTGATGTGGAGTGGGGAGTGTGATGTGGAGTGGGAAGTGTGATGTGGAGTGGGGTGTGTGATGTGAAGTGGGGAGTGTGACGTGGAGTGGGTAGAATGATGGGCAGTGGTAAGTGTGATGTGGAGTGGAAAGTGTGATGTGGAGTGGGGAGTGTGATGTGGATTGGGGAGTGTGCTGTCAAGTGGTGAATGTGCTGTCGAGTGGTGAGTGTGCTGTGGAGTTGGGAGTGTGATGGGCAGTGGGGCGGCATGACAGTGAACAACAGTGGTTATAAAGGAGATAGAATGCCCCCCCCCCCCCCCCCCCCCAAACACACACACACACACACAAGTAAAAAGTGGCTGTGAAGGAGATAGAATGCCCCCCCCCCCCCCCCCCTCAAAACACACACACACACACAGAAAAAAGAGGCTGAGAAGGAGATGGAATGCCCCCCCCCCCCCCCCCCCCCCCCCCCCCCCCCCCCCACCCCCTGCCCCCCCCAACACACACACACAGTAAAAAGTGGCTGTGAAGGAGATGGAATGCCCCCCCCCCCCCCCCCCCCCCCAACACACACACACAGAAAAAAGCGGCTGAGAAGGAGATGGAATGCCCCCCCCCCCCCCTCCCCCCAAACACATACAGAAAAAAGTGGCTGAGAAAGGAGATGGAATGCCCCCCCCCCCCCCCCCCCCCCCCCCCCCCAGACACACACACAGAAAAAAAGTGGCTGTAAAGGAGATGGAATGCCCCCCCCCCCCCCCCCTCCCCCCCCCCCCAGACACACACACAGAAAAAAGTAGCTGAGAAGGAGATGGAATGCCCCCCCCTATAGAACCAAGGCACCACGCCCTCTGTCCCCCCATCTGCAAGGGCCCAGAATGTTGATCCCCACCCCACCCCACCCACCCCACTTCCCTCTTCCACACGAAAACAAAACATGGGTTCACACCTATCAGGGTTGACAGGGTCCGGGATCATATAAGCCGTGATAGTGGCCAGTCTGCACCACTGCAAGGGCCAACAATGTTGACCCCCACCCATCCCACCCCACTCTCCCCCCACACACCCCTCTCCCACCCGAAAACGAAAACACTGGTTCATACCTATCAGGGTTGCTAGGGTTTGGGATCATATAACCAGTGGATAGTGGCCAGTCTGCACCAACTGCAAAGGGCCAACAATGTTGACCCCCCACCCATCCCCACCCCCACCCACCCACTCTCCCCCACACACACCCCTCTCCCACCCGAAAACGAAACACTGGTTCATACCTATCAGGGTTGCTAGGGTTTGGGATCATATAACCCGTGATAGTGGCCAGGCCGCCTCGCTGCATCATGCTACCACAAACGGATAGGTTTGCTGCCGAAGCCTTGGTGACTCTGGGTGTGCTGTACACGAGGGGCTGGCTGAAGGGGTAGCCCTTGAGTGGGATGGTGGGCTTTGGGACAGGTACGAAGTCGAGGGGGGTATCCTTTGTGTCTGCGGTCTGTGATTTGAAAAAAAGGTTTTTAGTAACCTGGAGGGATGGGAAAATAAGGTGGTCTCTGGGGCAGGGACGAAGTCGGGGGGGATATTCTTTGTGTCTGCGGTCTGTGATTTGAAAAAAAAGGTTTTTAGTAACCTGGAGGGACGGGAAAATAAGGTGGTCTCTGGGGCAGGGACGAAATCGGGGGGGATATCCTTTGTGTCTGCGGTCTGTGATTTGAAAAAAAAAATGTGTTTGTAGTAATTACAGAAGGGTGCGGAAAAGAATATACTGGGATCCAAGCGGCAAAACCTATCCAGATCTAGAACAGGGGCCAGACAGATCCAGATCTAGAATAAGGGCAAAATATATCCAGATATATAACAAGGGCAAAACATATCCAGATCTAGATCAGGGGCCAGATAGATCCAGATCTAGAACAGTGGGAAAATATATCCAGATAAATTCAGATATATCCAGATCTAGAACAGTGGGAAAATATATCCAGATATATTCAGATATATCCAGATCTAGAACAGTGGGAAAATATATCCAGATATATCCAGATCTAGAACAGTGGGAAAATATATCCAGATACATAACAAGGGCAAAACATATCCAGATCTAGAACAGGGGCCAGGGAGATACAGATCTTGGACAGTGTTAAAATACATCCAGATCTATAACAGGGGAAAACAGATCCAGATCTAGAATAGGGGCTAAACAGATCCAGATATGTAACCAGACAAGATAGATACAAATCTTTAACAGGGACTAGAAAGATACAGAAATGTAACAGGGGCCAAGCAGATCCAGATCTAAACCAGGGGCCAGACATATCCAGATCAAGACCAGGGGCCAGACAGATCTAGATCTAGACCAGGGGCCAGACAGATCCAGATATAGAGCAGGGACCAGAAAGATCCAGATATAGAACAAGGGCCAGACTGATCCAGGTCAATAACAGGGGCAAAACAGATCCAGATCTAGAACAGGTGCCAGCCAGATCCAGATCTAGAACAGGGGAAAAACAGATCCAGATCTAGAACAGGGGCCATACAGATCCAGATCTAGAACAGGGGCAAACCAGACACAGGTCTACAACATGGGCAAAACAGAACCAGATCTAGAACAGGGGCAAAACATATCCAGATCTAGACGAGGGGCAAAGCATATCCAGATATAGGATAGGGGCTTGACAGAACCAGATCTAGAACAGAGGCAAAACAGGTTCGAGTAATAAGAATAATATCATGGTTTGGTTTCATTGCATGGTTTTGCAGCCCGCTGAGCTGCTCACCGTATGACTCTGTCAGGGACCCCAAAAATACAAGTATTTTAGAGCCTTGCTAATGACCCAACTCACATCTGAGGAGCGTACTTGCAAGGTACTTTTTGTTTACGAAATAAAAAAATTATCATGTTCCGAAGGCAGACAAGTATTTTAGAGTCTTGCTCATGACAATATCATCAAAACGAAACAAACAAAAAATACTTGTGATCATCTCTTGTCCGGTAGAGCTGAAGCTAGAACTCTAGTATGACAGCAAACGTACCATGCCATACATCCCATTGTTTATAACTAGGGGTCGGCAATATGATGGCATATGATATCATGTCATCATATGATATCATATGATATTATATGATGCCGGCGGTCTGACTAGGTAACTTTGGTCTACGGCATCATATTATATGATATTAAATCATACGATATTTGTAAGATATCATATGATATCATACTCGTCTTTGGTCAGCATCATATGATTTGCCAGTCCCTATATATAACAGGCACCTTCTTTTCGCCCACTGTCAGCATTACAGAGGCAGTACATGGCAGCTGGGCCGTAAGCTGTGGCATTACAGAGGCAGTACATGGCAGCTGGGCAGTGCCGTAAGCTCCCAGTGTGTGGGGGTCAGGGTAATTCAAATCGCGCGCTTTTGCGCTTATGAGCGCTGACTTTTTGATCTCCTCTGCGCTTTAAGCGCAATTTTTTGCAACCCCTTCTGGGCGCTGCAAGCAATGTTTGCGCTTGTTGCACTACGAAGCGCAGTTTTTTTGTTTTCAAGTGCGCTAAAGCGCTGGCCAATTTGGCCATTTGAAGTACCCTGGTGGGGGTGGGGTAGGGTGAATTATGTATTGAATACATCAATCATTGAATCCTTCACCAGGTGCAATGCTCCATCTCATTAGTAGCTCCAGAACCGGGGCCAAAACAGTTGAGTCATGAGTAATAATTGAGTAATAAAGTAATAATGAGTAATAAGTAACAATTGAGTAATAAAGTAATAATGATGCTAATGAAAATAATCATGAAAAAACAATATTGAAATAATACTTAACTGATAATGAAATGATTATGAAAACAGAAAAAAAAATCGCTTGTGGTCACCTCTTGTCCCGTAGAGCTGAAGCTAGTACTGTAGTATGTCAGCGACCCTTCCATGTTATAGATCCCATTGAATTTAACAGGCACCTTCTTCTCGCCCACTGTCAGCGTAACCGAGGCAGTATATGGCAGCTGGGCAGTGCCGTTGTAGAGGAAATTGTTCAAGGTGTTCTGCTTGCCTGCAGCAGGGTGAGTGTGGGTAGAGGTGGGTGGGGTGGGGGGGATGGGGGGGTGGGGGGGGTTCAAGGTATTCTGCTTGCCTGGGGGGAGGGTGCTTAATGTGTTTATATGCCACTGACGGTTAGCGGTTGGCCCTAGGGTTTGGGGTTTTAGGGTATAACCCTATCTGTTAGGAATTGATGGTATCCTCGAGTGGGGTTACCAAAATTCTCATTCCGCAGAATCTAACATTTAAACACATCTGACAGCTACATGAAAACAGTTTTTGGCGGTGCCCTCCCTTCTGGAGGGTGGGAGCCCCCAGTGTTACCAATTTGTCTGGTCGACCATTCATCTGACCGTGATGAAGCCCGACACGTCAGCCACCGGCCTGGTAACTAACTTGCTTCCGTTGCCACCTGTCGCTCCCTCGCGATCACTCTCCGCCATTTTTTAGCGTCGCAGGCGACGCTGCATAGAACTTGTTTCTTTTCAGGATTCGATATTTAAATTACTCGGAACTAAACACGACCCCTGTTCCGGAGATTCTTGAGGTTTCATGCGTTCAAGAGCATTTATATACAGTTACTTAATTATCACTCAAAAATAGTGTACTAATAAAAAACATTGGTTGACAATTGGGGTGACAGCAATGGTGGAAGATTTTCTGAAGGTCTGGGTTTAGGGTTTTAGGACCCGTGACAGAGGTGGAAATGGTCCAGCCCTTGGGTTTATCTAAATTGCCATACACCTGACGGCGCCCTGTAGACTGTAACATACACAGGTCGTCATCAACCGCAATGGTAGCTTGTCCAGTTGAGGTAGGAGACCGCTCCCCACCCGCGCACGATGGGCTCCCTTAACACCACGCCCCACCAGGCGTTATCATTACCTTAATCTAACGTACACGTGTGACTCACAGTGTTCTGGGCGGAGCCCCCTCTTCAAGGGGGCGGGAGCCCCCAGGGTTACCCATTTGTCCGTCCGACCGAAACAATTCTTGCTTGAAGCCTGACACGTCATCCAACGGTTGCATAACTAACTCGCTTCGGTCAGCTCCATCGTTGCCACCTTTTGTTCCGTTGCCAACACACTCCGCCAATTTTCCGCGTCGCTTGCGACGCTGCATAGGACTGGTTTGTTTTGTTTTTAGGAATTGTTTTTCTCATTACTAGGAAATAAATCACTTCACTACACTACACCTCACCACCCCACACCACCCCACACCACACACTCCCCACCCCACACACTCTTCATCCCCCCTGACCCACCCCACCCCACCCCATCCCACACACTCTTCATCCCCCCTGACCCACCCCACCCCACCCCACACACTCTTCATCCCCCCTGACCCCTGTTCTAGAAGTTTCATTTGGTCCAGACTCCGGTGCTGATCTAACTATTGGGTCAGGAGAGTGCCTAGGTCCGTAGGTGGTGATTTTCTAACCGTACAGTAACCGCTGTGTCCAATAACCGCGTTCTGAAAGCCCTAACCTTCAACTCTTGGTTCAAATTCGATAGCGATATACACAATCACCCATAGATGGGTGGGTGTATGGTAGTTCTGGTGCCCTGTCAGGGGTGCATGGGTCCCACTATGGAAACATAACTTGACGTTGTAGCACGCTACATGGATCCCTCACTACATACGGCACAACTTAGAAACAGTTCAGACTCGGGGGCCTCATCCCTCCCCACGACCCCCAATCATTGAATGAAACGGCTTTTGGAGGGTCACCCACTCATTTTCCATCCCCATTCACATTAGGTGGCTTGTCATTGTGCTCTGTTTCCATGATCATCCCCATCACACTGACAGTTGAGTGGCAGATGGCCACAACACAAATGTACATGCAACACCATTACCGACCCACCCCCATGAGAGTTGCATGGCTTGGTTCAAATTCGATTCTCGGCCCGGTGTGGGTGGGTGGGTGGCTGGGTGGGTCGAGTGGTGGTGTGTGTGTGGGGTGGGGTGGGGGAGGTCATGGGCCAAGTCTGGGACAAAGCCCCCCGGCAGATTCTTGGCCATGTGGGGGACCCATGGCCGAGCCCAGGCCAGCTGTTCGACTGATGTTCACAATTTTTTGGATAACGTGGGCCGAGCGAAGTTCGATTCACCCCCCAAACAGCCAAATCAGAATTAGCCAGGGCTCGAGTTTTGGCCAATGGCGAAATTCGGACCAAATGGCATACGCTGGTCCAGAGCAATTCATGTTTTCAAATTAATATTTTATCTATAACTTAAAAGTAATAATTGCTCAATAAACAAAAGCATGTGACACATGCAACACACCTGACAGCACGTTGACGGTAGGGGTGATGGATATGGTAGCAGACCTTGTGAATGTCTGGGAGCTTGTGACAGTGGTAGAATTAGTCCACGTCTTCTCCGTACTGTACTCCGGAAGCTTGATGGAAGCTACCGTTCCTGTTGCTTTAAAAGCCTTTGAGAAGCTCTTTCCCGTGGTGTTGGCGATCGAGGCGGTGGCCGACAGCGTTGTGGTGTAGGCGAGCGTGGTGGTCATGGACCCCCCAAAGCTGCAAAGCTGGTTGTCCATCACAATGCCCAGGTTGTAGGAAGGGAACGGGCCTGGAGGGTCACAAGGGAGGGGGCAGGGTATGGGTAGCGGGTAGCAGTGAGGGTATGGGTCACAAGGGAGGGGGCAGGGTATGGGTAGTGGGTGGTAGTGAGGGTCACAAGGGAGGGGGCAGGGTATGGGTAGTGGGTGGCAGTGAGGGTATGGGTCACAAGGGAGGGGCAGGGTATGGGTAGTGGGTGGTAGTGAGGGTCACAAGGGAGGGGGCAGGGTATTTGTAGTGGGTGGCAGTGAGGGTATGGGTCACAAGGGAGGGGGCAGGGTATGGGTAGTGGGTGGTAGTGAGGGTATGGGTCACAAGGGAGGGGGCAGGGTATGCATCTCACGAGGGCTCGAAAACAGACACCCCCGATTGGAGTGGGGGTGGGGGTGGGGTGGGGGTGGGGGGGGGTAGGGGGTAGGGCAGTAAGTATCATAAAGCATGAATGTTAACTCACTCGGACATGTGAGCTTCCCAAAGTTATACAGGCTGTTTTCCAATCTGTTTACCTACCCTGGTCGATTTGCAGCTGACACCGCTAGTATATCTTTCTCTCAAGGTTCTGACACGCTGGCTCGAGCATATACATACTCTCTCACTTTGTACTCTGGGCGAATCGCTTGAGGAAGAAGAGTCGGGGGTTCGACTCCCCCTTCGGTCGCTCTTGGCAAATTACGGTATGTCGATTTACAGTGTACGCTGTAATTTACCGTAATTTACGGTCAACCCCGGTTACCGCGTACACTCACAGCCCTTGTGGTACCTCAGGAGAGAGCCACCACCACCACCACCACAACTCACCCACCTGACCACCACCATCACTAGCTACCACCACCACCACCACTCACACCACATACACAATCACACACATCACCACCACCACCCATCCCGCCCACCTGCCCACCACCATCACCACCACCCACCCACCTGCCCACCACCATCACCACCACTCACCCCACATACACACACACCATCACCACCAACCATCCCACCCCACCACCCCCACTCACCCTACCACCACCACTCACCCACCCACCTGCCCACCACCATCGCCACCACCACCACTCACCCCCACATAAACACACCACAACAACCAACCATCCCACCCCACCACCACCACTCACCCACCCACCTGCCCACCACCATCACCACCACCACTACTCACCCCACATACACATGCACACACCACAACCACAACCACCACCTGCCCCGCCCCACCCCTCCCCACCCCAACCCACACCACCACACCACCACCATTGCATCACCCACCCTCCAAAACAGGTCACACAAATATTACTCACCTGGCTGCGTCTGCAGATCCTTGAACTCCATGCTCGTGATTTCCGCAGAATCGAAGCTAGGGGTGGTGCCCCAGGACAAAGCCACCACCTTTCCTGTTTGCTTCATCACCAGGGCCATGATGTCAGCTAGCATAACGTTTCCATAGACCAGGGTAGTGCTCTGGGTTGGGGCCTCGTCGTAATAGCAAACAGCCGCATTATAGCCGCATTTCCTTTTATCGCCATCAGATTGCTCTCCATTGGCCAACGCAATGACGGAGAAGCACAAACGATCCGAATGAAACTTCGACGTAGTCATGAAGATTTTATCGACCGGTGACTCCGACATGTCGAAGTAGCAGTCACCTGGGGACTGAACCATCGAGTCGTTCGTCGGGGGCCCGGTCTCCGCAATATCACGGAAGCCCGGGCTGCCGAGCATCTTCTGTGTGTTATCCGAGAACCAGCATATGATAGAAGTAAGCTCAATGGCAAGTGAGGTGTAACGAGAATAGTACCGTGCGTCGTAGCCGTTATCGTCTTGTGTGACAGAGAAGCCAGCAATCGTGACACCACTGCCAAGCCTGTCGATACCTCCGCAGCTCACGGTCTCGAACATGGAATCGTCAGCGGCGTCGTATCCAAAGGGCTTGGCCGGGAACCTAGTAGGCTGCAGGGATATCAAGCCTAGACGAAGCGCCCTAAATCCTAATAGGACTTGGGTGGGGTGGAGCGTGTTTGGGGGTGAGGGGGAGGATAAGGGACGACTGGAAGCTGATGGCAAAAAGCAGATGATCAGGTAACGTCTATTGACCAGCAAGAGGAAACGGGCGGGGAACGAGTGGGAGAGGAAACAACTGACGGATTCATGAATCAGGTAGGGTAAAGCCCTGGGGTAAAGACACGTGAAAGAAATGGCGTAGAACCGGTTGCCGGGTTGGACTTCAGCGGATCCTACGTGGACTTCAGCGGAATGCAAAACTTCAGCGGGAGGGTCAGGGCTCCGGCGGAAGTTTTGCATTCCGCTGAACAGCCTGTTTCTATTACCTGCTAATAAGGTTCCAGGTTACGGTTATGCGTAACCCCGCAAACTGTAGTGCGGCAGTACTCGTAACCCGTGTACTAGCCAGCTTCCTGTCGCGTAACCCCGGTGTACAACTTCGTGTTTCCGATTGTCCCTGAAATCTGGGTTATGGGGAAATCTGGGTTATGTGATCGTTAAATCAGTTGTTCGACAGCTAGGAAGCGTTTGAATTATTTACTCGCCGACTTGACTTTCTTTCGTGCAGCCGTCTTGCAATTCGAGTTCATGTTCTGACTCCAAGACGTTGGCCCTGTCCTTTTCCATTTCGCTACCATATCCCAGAAGCTTTTAGGGTGCTCGTTGATGCCCCAATGCTGGTTCTGCTTGAAAAACAAACCTTGACCAAATGACCAGACGAATCCATAGCGGTGAGCGTCAGAGTTTCTAGGAAATTGAAGGGATCGCGCGTGACTGCGCGATCTACAAGATTGCAGCGCTCGCGCTCACCACATTATGGCCGCAAGTGACCGCTGCTGCGGTCAAAGTGCCAGCGTGGAACCAAGGCGGATCGGGGTTACGCTTAACCGTGGGGGGGGGGGGGCACGGTTCAGGGTAACCCCGATCCGCACCGGCACGTCATCAAATTTTGCCGGAAACTGGTGTACAAGTCGGTCGAGCGAAGTACAATTTTTCGAGTGTTTCCGATTGTTTCCGCCCGTAACCCCCCTTTACCCGGCGTTACCCTCAATTGGAAACAGGCTGGAAGTCCACGTAGGATCCGCTGAAGTCCACGTCGGCCTTCAGCGGTCAAAAAAGCCAGCGTGGACTTCAGCGGGACAAAACAAAATGTCAGCGGAACCCCACAGGAAACACTACACCCGAACTTCTAAGATCACTCGGAGTAGCATGTATGAAGAGATTGGATCAAGTCTTTATTATTTTATTAGGTATGATTACTTGTCCTCGTTCACATTTTTTCCTGGTAAATTTCTTTGTACTGCCAAAGATGGCGAGCAGCCAAATTGATGCAATGTAGCCAAGTCCAAGTTCAAGGACTAGGCCACTAGGGGACCTACACCCATGCGATTACATCATGTAGGATTGGGTTAGGAGTGAGGTATGGTAGTGTTTATACAACTCATTTGTATACTACCCAATGACCTAGACAAGCCTTTAAATTGTCTAATCCGCTTAGTGTGCTCCTTGGTTTATGCGGGAATGGCACAGGGGTGGGGTGGGGGTGGGGGGGGAGAATGGAAGACGGCGAACAGCCCAGAGTTGGCTGAAAAAAACATGTAACCATCCAATCTTCGAAAGCAACACTAAAGCTCCATCTAGGGCCAAAGTTCACGCTAAGGAATAGGGCTACAACAACTACCGTACGACTGCAGGGCGCTACATTATGTCAACCAAGCCCGATTTGAGTCACCTGGTGCCTAATTAGCATAGGCAGGATATCTTTCGGTAATATGGTTGGAAAGGCCTTGACGAGATGATGCTCATGGCCCCCCCTTTCACTATACTGTCTGGGTGTCTAGATATGAGGTCTCAAAGGGGGGAGGGGGGGGGGGGGGGGGGGGGTCTCCAGGGGTCAACATAACAACTTTCGAACGTGCGGTCAGCCAACTTTATTCCTGCCCCCCCCTCGACCAAGCCCGGTTTGAGTCATCTGGTGCCTAATTAGGCAGGAACTTCTCCACTTTTCTGTCTGAATCCTTGGTGGCGCTGGTTTGTGTAAGGGGTCCGGCCAGCCGGCCTCACTTTCACCCCAGGTAAAAATCCTTTCAAAAAAAAACTGGATCACAATTGAAAACCTATTATGGTAGGACGCATGGTGCTGACATGGTGATGGTAGGATTTTAGTGCTTCATACGTGGTTGGTGGTGGTGGGTCGTGGTGGGTGGGTGGTGGTGGCCATGGGTGGTGGTGGTCGTGGGTAGCGGTGGTGGTGGGTTGTGGTTGTCGTGGCTGGTGGAGGACGTGGGTAGTGGTGGTGATGGTGGTGGTGGGCGGTGGTGGGTGGGTGATGGTGGTCGTGCGTGGTGGTGGTGGGTTGTGGATGGGTGGCATCCACTAACTATGGTCAGGATTATAGCTTATATTTTCAGCTTCCAGCGGTAGCTTCTAGGCAGCTCCTCGAGCCAGCAAGAGATAGAACCATGAAAATTATTGAGCCACCCAGTAAGCCACACCCAAATATTTGATCAGTTTTAGACAGCATATTGTGTCAGCTTCATGGTGCACTAGCTTGTGTGATGCCTGCCTAAACAGCCAGTCAGGGGAGCTGCCTAGAAGCTGTTGCTTGTAGCTACTAAGTTGTGTTAGGCTTGGCTGAACAGCCAGTCAGGGGAGCTGCCTAGAAGCTGTTGTTTGTAGCTACTAAGTTGTGTTAGGCTTGGCTGAACAGCCAGTCAGGGGAGCTGCCTAGAAGCTGTTGCTCTCAGCTACTGGCTTGAGTCAGGCCTGGCTGAACAGCCAGTCAGGGGAGCTGCCTAGAAGCTGTTGTTTGTAGCTACTAGGCTGTCTTAGGCCTGGCTGAACAGCCTGTCAGGGGAGCTGCCTAGAAGCTGTTGCTCTCAGCTACTGGCTTGAGTCAGGCCAGGCTGAACAGCCAGTCAGGGAGCTTCCCAGAAGCTCTTGCTTGTAGCTACTAGGCTGTGTTAGGCCTAGCTGAACAGCCAGTCAGGGGAGCTGCCTAGAAGCTGTTTCTTGTAGCGAAAAATAAGATCTACGGCCAGGCTTTGAAACACAGCATCCTATGAAACAACTTTTCTGAAGCGTGGTGTCTCCTTTCAGCTATCAGCACCAGCTTCTTGGCAGCTACCCAGCCAATCCTACGAATGAGCTTTGCTGCAGCACGGCGTCTCTGTTCAGCTACCAGCACCAGCTTCTTGGCAGCTCCTCTGGTTAGCTACCCAGCCAATCCTACGAATGAGCTTTGCTGAAGCATGGCGCCTCTGTTCAGCTACCAGCACCAGCTTCTTAGCAGCTCCTCTGGTTCGCACCCAGAAATATGCGTCTGCGACAGAACCTAAAAATAATCTTCCGCTCCTAATCTTGCGCGGGGCAAATAGATAAGAAGGAAACACACACACACACACAAATCAAATGGCACGGTCAAAAGAATAGCTGTCAAATCCGGAAAATGCATGCATGCAAACGACTACCAGATAGCAACTCCCAGCGATGATACACACACACACACACACACACACACACACCAACGGAGCGCTTGCCGCCCAGCTCAGTATGCATGCATCTTACATGCTTATCATTCCAGCACTCACCATCAGATAGGAAGGGATGCCGTATGCATGCATGCTCCTCCGGTAGCATGCACAAGCAGAACATGCTATGGCTGTAACAGCATCTAGACCAGACGTGCATTGAGCACATCTCCATCATAGCATCCAGCATCCATACCAGAGTACCTGCATGGACCAGTCCAGCCCATGCAGCTAGGGTGCCTAGCTAAAGCCTACCTAAAGCTCTCCTTCTCTGTTTCCGACCAACGAAGCTGCAGCTCCTCCTCTGCACAATCAGTAGAAGAGTTCGGAGCAGATCGCGACATGGGGAGAAAGATGAAGCGAAGGCTGGGAAGGAGCGAGTAGGCGCAAGCAGGCTGAAGGGAGCAGAGGGTGAAATCTCTTTGATCGTTCGGTTCGTAATAACCGCCCTACAGCTGCTGTTCGCGGGGATGCAGAATTAGACGAGGGCAAAGGGGAAGGATTTGGGGAAGGAGGAGCTGGCTAAGTAGCAAGGAGAACTGATGAGAGGCAAACGGAAAAAAGCCGGAATCAGTTGATGGGTTGGTGGGGCCCGCCCGGGCCCGCCGTTCGGCAATTGTGACTGCTAGCGTCAAGCGACGCCAGCCGGCCAAGGCTTTCCCCCCTTGACGGTAGTTACCCCCCCCACACACACACCCCACCCACCCACCCAGGGGTAGTAAGTAGGGTGTACTCAAATCCAAATGGCATCTAGCACCTTTTGAATGACAACATATCCCTGCATAGGCTCATAGACCAAGTCTTTGGCTTAGGGTTCCTAGTCTTACTTTCTCATAATTTTGATTTTTCGCTTTTTGAAAACTACCGTACAACTGCAGGGCGCTACTTTATATCAACCAAGCCCGATTTGAGTCAGCTGGTGCCTAATTAGGCAGGATATATTTCGGTTGTATGGTTGGAAAGGCTTTGACGAGATGATGCTCATGGACCCTTTCACTATGTAATACTGTCTGGGTGTCTAGATATGAGGTCTCAAAGGGGGGAGGGGGGGTGGGGTTCCCCAGGGGTCAAAATAACAACTTCCGAACGTGCGGTCAGCCAACTTTACGGTGGTGGTGGGTGGGGTGGCGGTGGTCGTGGGTGGTGGTGGTGGTGGTGGGCGGTGGAGGGTGGGTGGTTGTGAGTGAGTGGTGGTGGTCGTGGGTGGTGGTGGGTGGCATGCATCCACTAACTATAGTCAGGATGATAGCTTTTATTTTCAGCTTCGACCGGTAGCTTCTAGGCAGCTCCTCGAGCCAGCCAGATATAGAACCTTGTAACAATTATTCAGCCAGCCAGTGAGCTACACCCACATATTTCAGCAGTTTTAGAGACAGTTTGCGCCAGCTTCATGGTGCACTAGGTTGTGTTAGGCTTGGCTGAACAGCCAGTCAGGGTAGATGCCTATAAGCTGTTGCTTGTAGCTAAAAATAAGAGCTACGACCAGGCTTTGAAACACATCATACGAATGAGCTTTGCTGAAGCATGGCGTCTCTTTTCAGCTACCAGCACCAGCTTCTTGGCAGCTCCTCTGTTTAGCTACCCAGCCAATCCTATGAAACAGCTTTTCTGAAGCATGGTGTCTCTTTTCAGCTACCAGCACCAGCTTCTTGGCAGCTCCTCTGTGTAGCTACCCAGCCAATCCTATGAAACAGCTTTTCTGAAGCATGGTGTCTCTGTTCAGCTACCAGCACCAGCTTCTTGGCAGCTCCTCTGTGTAGCTACCCAGCCAATCCTATGAAACAGCTTTTCTGAAGCATGGTGTCTCTGTTCAGCTACCAGCACCAGCTTCTTGGCAGCTCCTCTGCTTAGCTACCCAGCCAATCCTACGAATGAGCTTTGCTGAAGCATGGCGTTTCTCTTGAGCTACCAGCACACCCCGTCCCAACCCACCCTACCCCACCCCACCCCACCCCACCAATCGCACCCAACAAGAACAACGTGCCCAAGCCACCTACCTGACCCCACACCAACTCACCCACATATCCCATGCCAACGTGGGTGATTTTCTGTGCCACCCTGAGCTCCTCCCCACTCCACCCGCCACCCTCCGCAGCCAACAAGCACGACTTGCCCAAGCCACCTGACCCCACCCCACACCCCACCCACCCACCAACCCACAGGGCCCAGGCCTATGCGGGTGATTTCCTTTGCCCCCCTGAGCTTCTCCCCACCCCACCCGCCAACCCCCCGCAGCCAACAAGAACGACGTGCCCAAGCGATCTGACCCCAACACACAAACACCCACATAGCCCAGGCCTACGTAAGTGATTTTATTTGCCAACCTGAGCACCCCCTCCACCCCCCACCCCTCGCAGCCAACAAGAACGATGTGCCCAAGCCACCTACCTGACCCCCCCCCCCCACACCCCCACCCACCCACAGAGCCCAGGCCTATGTGGGTTATTTCCTTCGCCAGCAAGAGGCGGCGGGACGGGGTGATGGTATGCTGCACATGGGGGAATGGTTGGAGTTTTTGGGGTGGGTTGGGTGGGTGGGGTGTTAGTATGCTGCACAGGGGGTGTTTGGGGTATTTGGGGTGGTGGTGGTGGTGGTTAGGGTGGTGGTGGTGGTGGTGGTGGTGGTGGACATAACAGCTTGCAATGGTCCCCCAACAAGGGTGGAGACTGCGGGACGGGGTGGTGGTTGGGGTGGTTAGAATGGTTGGGGTGATGGTGGTGGTGGTAGTGGTTGGGATAATAATCGCACGATTAAATTAACTGGAGGGGGTGGTGGGGTTGGGAGTGGTGGGGGTGGTTGTACGTTGTATGCCCGAGTGAGTGGTGGGTGGGGTGTCTCACATTGTTTCGCGTGTGGTGACAAGGTGAAGAGCTGCCAGCCTGTTGTTCTCCCTACCAGTAGGGACTGGCATATCATATAATGTTGACGAAAGTCGAGCATGATATTATATGATATCATAAAAACAATATCATATGATATTGTATTTAAATTGTAACTTTGGCATAATCAGACTGCCCGCATCATATGATATTGTATGATGACATGATATCATATGATATTGTATTGCCGTTCCCTACCTATCAGTGATGGCTTCACCAAGAACAGCAATACACCCAGAATGAAAAGCAGTACAAATACACATGCGCTACAAGACCAGGTGTAGCGGATAAGCCACAGCCAGAACGGTACTAAAGTTGGAAACAAGTTTTTACCCCCCCCCCCCCCCCCCCCCCCCCCCCCCCCCCCCCCAAAAAAACTTTACTCCACCCTACCACACCTAAAATGGGGGTCATTCGAAATATCTTTTCTTGCCATATCCATTTACGCTCTTACATTTTTCACGGGGTTTCCCAAACGTGGTTTATCGTGGAGTTAAGATTTGGGCCGCTTTGGGTAAAAACAATTTGGACCCCTCAAACTTCCAGTTCAACTTTATTTTGGGTACAAAAAGGTTGTAATCGTATCCTGAGGATAAGCTCTATCTAAAGCGAAGATGAGCTACGGCAGATTTTTCTTGCCCCCCCCTGAACATGTATACAAATAAATACCCAATTGATACTCAAGCGAGGGTGAGGGTGGGGGTGAGAATGAGGGTGATAATTTAAATACATTTATATTCAGTTGGTAGTCCTTCAAGGCTTGGACTCCATTCGTTTAATAAATTATATTGTATTTATCGGAGGGCCATCAAAACTGATGTGGGGAGGCACACGCTGTTAATCGTCTCCGATTTGGTTGTAGACCCCGAAACCATTGAAAACATATATAATGATATATACTGATAGAGCTCGACGTGAGGGTCAGTTTACACCTAATTTTCATCATGGCATGATTATTATTGGTGAGGAAGATATTGGCCTTTTAAGGGTTGGGTTGGGGGGGGGGGGGGGGTAAGGGCAAAAAACAACTTCATAGCGTGAGGTGTTGAAAATAACTTCTTGATGGCCCCCTGTTATTTATTATATTATTTTATTTTACTTCAACTTGTATATCATATTTTCCCTTCATATCTGATGGACCGGTCCACTGCAACGCACCAGCGCAGCTGTGTATATTTCATATTGTTTACTTCATATTGTATATACATTGCAACGCACAAGCGCAGCTACATATCTTTCACATATTTCATTGTATTTATTTTATTTTATTTTATTTAAACTTGAATTTCATATTTTTACTTCATATTGTTTACACACTGCTGCACACAAGGGCGGCATTCTTCACATTTCCTATTTTATACTTAATATTGTTTTATTACTTACAGAAAACAAGCGCGTCAACTCTTAATTATTATATTCCATTGTTTTTTATTTCAACTCGTATTTCAACTTGTACTTCATATTGTTAGGGAGAGGCAAAGACCGATAGATCTATATGGATCTATCGGTCTATATAGATCTATATATATCTATATTCTCGAAGCCGATAGATCTATCGATATCCCTTGTCCGAGGCCCCCCCCGGTCCCGATATATCTATATAGATCTATGTGGGCAGTTTGAGCTGTCAACTGTTCCTCGAACTTGCTATTCGCTTTCTTCGCACTGTTCCAAATACAAACGGCAATTATTCTTCTGAATGAAGCTGGCTTACAAAGTTATAAGAGCGATCAGAAGTCGCCTGCATCCGTCTTGGCCATTCTTGAGAAAGCCCCACCGGCTTCTAACTGGAGAGCAAACTTCGATGCGCGGATTGAAGAAGGTGGACCTTGCCTGTTGTTTTGTTGCGCTTATGACATTGGCGTCTGTCCCAACAACATTAGCAACTCGACGAACGCGCACATGAAGGCATGCATTGTGGAACTGGACCTGGACAGCTCTTCTAAGAACACTCGCCAACAACAAGCTCGGCAGCCTGGGCCCAAGCTTGGGGTCACATCTGGTGGGCTGCACAATGTGTCCATGTAATCCTACTAGTCTACTACCCTAGCAAAGCAATCGCGGCATGATGATTAATTGATGATGATGATGAACTGTTCAGCAACAAGTAGCAGCTTCTTGGCAGCTCCCTGTGCACTAGCTGGCATTAGTTTGGGCTGAATAGCCAGCCAGGGGAGCTGCCTAGAAGCTTCACAAATTAGACAGTTTAAAGACTTTTCTAGGACCAGATGTATGCTGAACTGCTGATGGTGATGAACTGATAATGGGGTTATGGGGGACTAGGACTGGGTTAGTTTGGAGGCTATATCGTGACCGTTTAGTAGGTGACTGCGCCGGCAGCGAGCTTCACAAGTGATTACTGAACTCAAAATAAATCCTGCATTTGTTTTGAAGGCACAAGGCACCTTAACATGAGGCAGACTACATGTAAAATAAATCCCAGATTTTTCAGAGGCCTCCTTGAGGTACCGATATACCAGATATAAATATATTTTGCTATATGTAGATCTATATAGATCTATATGTTGGGGCAATATAGATATATTTGCCGCCCCCTACATATTGTATGTACCAACATGTAGGCAACATCATATAAATAATGATAATATGATATGCACAACCACATTAGTCATACATTTAAATACCTCACCCCTGGGGCCATGTAGGACAAGTTGCCATCCAACTGACACAAATGATGATCACAAGATCGACAAGAACAATCACATTATTCATATATTTTAGATTCACATGTTTAATATCCATGTATATGACATATTCATATATTTTAGATTCATATCATTTACTCTTATATCTTTTAATATTTAAATTTCTCACCTCGGAGCCATATAGGACATGGTGTGCACCAACTTACACAAACGATGCTCACAAAATGACAAGAGAAATCGCATTATTCATATATATATTATATTCATATATTTCATATTCATATATATTTTATAGTCATATATCTCGATATATATGACATATACATACAATTAATATTCATGTAGTTTTATATATTGTATTCATATACTTTTCTATATTTTAATCATATACATTTATATATTTTACCTGCCTTTTAGATCGCTAAAGAATGAAGAGTCGGATCGGGGATTCGACTCCCCCTTCGGTCGCTCTTGGCGTTGCAGGTCGTCATCTACCGCGATGGTAGCTTGTCCAGTTGAGGTAGGAGACCGCTCCCTACCCGCGTACGACGGGCTCCCTTAACACCACGCCCCACCAGGCCTTATCATTACCTGCCTTTTACTATTTACATTTCTCACCTCTGGAGCCATGTAGGACATTGCATTACACTACATTTGTCATAGGTAGGCCAGTGATGATCCAAGAGAAGCCCAGACAACTGCAGGGGGGGGGGGGGGATGTTGGATGAAACTTGTTTTCTCTGGTGTGAAGAGGCTCCCCAAAGAACCAAGGAAGCTTGGCTCGTAGTTAGTCTTGCCGGCTACAAGCAGCAGCTTCTAGGTAGCTCCCTTGGCTGCTAATCAGCCAAACCTAAAGCAGCATAGTGTGACTTGAAGCTGATGTATTCAGCTTTCTAGCGTTGCAGAATTTGAAGCCCAGTGGCTGGCTCATTGAGCTGCCTAGAAGCTGCTGCCAGTACCCGAAAATGAATGTAGTAGCTTGGTTGATGGAATTTACCTTGGATGCCAACCACAAGATGCTTCCGTCCTCTCGCAGATTTCGAGCAAGGAACAAATTAGCTGCCTCAATTCTGTGACTTGATTCAGCGCTATGTTATCGATCTTCAAAGAGGAAATGCTACTCCTGTTTTTTTCGGTTTTGGCCTTGGTTTCAGATCAGTTGCGAATTACTCCTGGGCTGCGGCCCAGGCAGAGGAAGGTTTACTCGAGGAAGGCAACACGCTAATGGATCGGAAGCACGATCCACAGATCGAGGTAAAAGACACAAATATTAAGGAAGAGGGATGTGAGGAAGGCCAATTATAAACGCGCCGCGAGCAACGCGGAAATTGGCGTTTCAGTTTACTTCAGCCCACGCCAGCCATCCGACGTCCAGCCTGGCTCGTGAGCCTCGCACCCCCCGGACGCCACGCCAACTCCCCTTCGTGCATATTGACCCCCATGCATATTGACCCACTTGCTTCCATGGCAACAGAAATGCCAACGTCAATGTTTTGAAAGTTTGAGAATGCTGACCGATGCTATGGGCATTGTCTCTACACCAAAACCATTACATAGACCAACCCCAGCACCAGCACCAACACGTGCTTTAATGCCAACACGTATGCGAACACCAACAGCAATGCCAACAGAAATGCCAACGCCAGAGCTAATGCCAACACCATTATCAACACCAACACCAGCACCGGCACCGGCACCAGCACCAGCACCAACACCAGCACCAGCACCGGCACCAGCACCAACAACATCATCAACACCAGCTCCATTGTCAAACAGTCTACCACCGCCAAAACCAGAGCCAACACCAGAGCCCCCCGTGACATTGACACCACCTCTACCAGTGCTAGTTGTATGTGGGGTGTCTGGATGTGGGAAAAGGTTAGTGTGTGTGGCTGTGAATGGGAACTGGATGGGTCTGGGTTAGTCTGGGTTAGTGCATGTGGCTGGTGGTGGGAACTTGAAGGGTGGGTGGGTGGATGGATGGATGCATGGATGGATGGGTAAATGTAGGAGTAAATGAAAAAGTTATGAGAGAAGGAGTGAAGTATCGCAGCACTATACTAAAATATAAATATAGAAGCAAGCAGCATTGGCTCCTCTTCAGTCCATAACTCATACGTCCCCTACGTACACTCCACCCCAACACATCCACCCACACCCACCCACCCACGCACCCAAACAAAACAAACTAAACTGAAGCAAGTCCCCCAAATCCAACAATCTGACCAGAGAACCCTCCTTGTTGTGAAGGACTGTGCTCAAATATCTGCTGGATTGCTCCTCTTCCCTCCATAACTCGTACTCCCCTTTATCGCCCCTACACTCCACCCACAACCAAAACATC
>CM039467.1:11463965-11495723 GCA_022414725.1 Microglena sp. YARC
CTCCCTACCCCCACAAACAGTAAAACAAACACACACATGCACACCCAACCCAACCCAACCCAACCCAACCCAACCCAACCCAACCCAACCCAACCCAACCCAACCCAACCCAACCCAACCCAACCCAACCTAACCCAACCCATCCCAACCCGACCCGACCCATCCCAACCCAACCCAACCCAACCCAACCCAACCCAACCCAACCCAACCCAACCCTGCATTGTGCTTTCAGATAAGATGCAAAGTGGGGTTCCCCTAACAGACACTGATCGCTTCCCTTGCTTCATGGAGCTTGCAACGCTCATCACCAACCATGTCAACGGGTGTGTGTCTATGTGTGTGTGTGTGGGGGTGTGTGTGTGTGTGTGTGTGTGGGGGGGGGGGGGGGGGGGGGGGGGGGGGCGCTTCCTGACTCTGTTCAGATTCCTTGCATGCTGGAGCTTGCAACGATCACCACCAAACATGTCAACAGGTGTGTTGGTATGCTGTTTTTCAGGGCGGGGTGGTGTGGTGTGGTGTGCGTATGTGTGTGTGCGTGAGGGGGGAGGGGGGGGAGGGGGGGGGGGGGGTCCTTATAGACTCTGTTTGGATCCCTCTGTTGATGGAGCTTGATTACCACTTATATATGTCAACAGGAGTGCGTACATGGGGAAGGGGGGGTGCCAGTAGTGTGAATGTGTTTGTGTGGGTGTGGGTCTAGTTGTGTGGGTGTGGGTTTGTGTGGGGGGGAGTGGATAGGTGTGTTGCTCGAGCTTGCATCGATCACCACCATACATGTCAACAGGAGTGTGTGCAGGGGAAGGGGGGCTGGGGGTGAGGTAGGGTGCAGGGGGGTGCCAGAGTGAATGTGTTCGTGTGGGTGTGGGTCTGGGTCTGGGTGTGTGGGTGTGGGTTTGTGAGGGCGGAAGTGGATAGGTGTGTTGCTGGAGCTTGCATCGATCACCACCATACATGTCAACAGGAGTGTGTGCAGGGGGAAGGGGGGTGGGGGTGAGGTAGGGTGCAGGGGGATGCCAGAGTGAATGTGTTAGTGTGGGTGTGGGTCTGGGTGTGTGGGTGTGGGTTTGTGAGGGCGGAAGTGGATAGGTGTGTTGCTGGAGCTTGCATCGATCATCACCATACATGTCAACAGGAGTGTGTGCAGGGGGAAGGGGGGTGGGGGTGAGGTAGGGTGCAGGAGGGTGCCAGTGTGAATGTGTTAGTGTGGGTGTGGGTGTGGGTTTGTGAGGGCAGATGTGGATAGGTGTGTTGCTGGAGCTTGCATCGATCATCACCATACATGTCAACAGGAGTGTGTGCAGGGGGAAGGGGGGTGGGGGTGAGGTAGGGTGCAGGAGGGTGCCAGTGTGAATGTGTTAGTGTGGATGTGGGTGTGGGTGTGGGTGTGGGTTTGTGTGGGGGGGAGTGGATAGGTGTGTTGCTGGAGCTTGCATCAATCACCACCATACATGTCAACAGGAGTGTGTGCAGGGGGAAGGGGGGTGGGGGTGAGGTAGGGTGCAGGGGGGTGCCAGTGTGAATGTGTTAGTGTGGGTGTGGGTGTGGGTTTGTGTGGGGCGGAGTGGATAGGTGTGTTGCTGGAGCTTGCAACGATCGTCACCATACATGCCAACATGTGTGTCTGTAGGGGCATGGGTGGTACCAGTGTGTGTGTGTGTGTGTTTGTGTTGTGTGTGTGTGTGTGTTGGGGGGGAGGTGTGTTTGGGGGGGGGGGGGGGGGGGGGAGGCTACCCCACGCACCATCTCACCTCCTCACCCTGCTCAAGGGACAAGTTCTAAGAGCATGTTGCAAGCGACACGGAAAATCGCTGTAGCAGTCACGGCAGGGAGTTTCGGAAGTAGTGGAGAAAGTAGCTACTCGTAGCTGAATAGAGCTACAAACATTGAACAACTTTTGCGAAGGATCTTGACCGCTGCGATGCTGATAACTCTAGTCATGCGCACTCCAACTATGAGCAAAAATTGTGGATGCGGAGGTGGTCGGAATCGTTCAAACGCCTGGACAGCTGTCGGACAGACGGATAGAGAGATGGATAGATGGACGGACAGACGGCAGAGAGAGACACGGGGGGAACTTGGGGCTTCAGCCTCGGGACCCATGGGGGGTCCAGAGGGGGCTAAAGCAAAAACTAGCGATCGCTATATAAAGCGCAAAACAAAATCCCTGGTGGCCACCTCCTTGGTGAAGGTTGTGAGAACAGCTACTTCCTCATCCATATAATTTGACATTTAGGGGGTCAAGAATCAATATAGCATGCTAAAGGGAAAACCGCTGCAGTGATTTCATGCTCATCACTGAAAGCATCATACTGACAAATGCTGCTTTCTGGCCGTGTGCTGTCTGAAAGCATTGAAGGCACTGAAAGCGTCATGACGACAAATACTGATATCTGGTCATGGGCTGGGTCAAGGCAACTTGAGGTGTGCTGGGGCGGGCAATGGAGGCGTGACGGTGGCAGTGAGGTGTTTGGGTGTGAGTGAGGGTGTGTGGGTGCGGGATGTGTTGATGTATGTGGGTGCGTGGGTGGGAGTGGGTGGGCGGGTTAGTGTATGGTGGGGGTGGGGGATGTGGGTGGGTTAGGTGGGGTGGGAGGGGGGGGGGGGGGGGGGTAGGCTAACCCACACCCTACACCACCCACATCCTCCTCACCTAACTTAACAGGAAAACGCTGCCGTGATTCATGCTCATCACTGAAAGCATCATACTGACAAATGCTGCTGTCTGGTCATGGGCAGGGGCAAGGCAACTTGGGGTGTGCTGGGGCGGGCAATGGTGGAGTGAGAGTCATAGTGAAGTGTGTGGTTGTATGTGCGTGTGTGTGTGTGTTTGGTGGGGAGGGTGTGTGTGTGTGTGGGGGGGGGGGGGAGGTAGGGGGGGGTAGGCTAACCCCCACACACCATCTCACCCTCCTAGGGGGCGGCTCTGTAATACAATATTAGTGAATAACAATATTATATAATATTAGTTGGACGAGCCATCTCGCCATAATTTCGAATTTATTTGAAAAACTAGTATTATTGTGACACTTCAATAATATGAGTTATTATTAGTTCATATTAGTTTTCCAAACACTAATATTAGTTGTGGTTTCCTACACCCTCCTCATCCTGCTCCAGGAAAACTGCTGCCGTGATTTCATGCTCAGCACTGAAGGCATCAAACAGACAAGAACTGCTATCTGGTCGTGTGCTTGGTGACAGGAATCAAAAATGGGGTAGTGGGTGGGTAGTTGGTGGGTAGTGGGTGGGTAGGTAGTGGGTGGGTAGTTGGTGGGTAGTGGGTGGGTGGGTAGTGGGTGGGTAGTTGTGATGGGTGGGGGGTGGGTAGCAGGGTGCTACAAAGTGCGCCCGGCAGGGCGATTTCGCGCATGCCTTTGGAGCCCCACCGCGCGTTTCCTGCAGTTTTTTCAACCCCATGTGGGCGCAGCGCGCAGTTTTTGCGCTTTTTGCACTGCAAAGCGCTGACCAATTTGACGTTTGTGTGCTTTAAGCGCTGACCAATTTGACAAATGTAGTACTCTGGTGGGTAGGCTAGCCCACACACCATCTGACTTACATCCTCCGCACCTAACTCCAGGCGAACCGCTGCTGTGCTTTCATGCTCAGCACTGAAAGCATCATACAGACAACTACTGCTCTCTGGTCATGGGCTGGGTCAAGGCAACTTGGGCTGGGCTGGGTCGGGCAATGGTGGTGTGTGGGTGTGTGGGTGTGGATGAAGGGGGGGGGGAGGGGCTAACTCACACACCATCTGACTTACATCCTCCTCACCTAACTTCAGGCGAACCGCTGCTGTGATTTCATGCTCAGCACTGAAGGCATCATACAGACAACTACTTCTCTCTGGTCATGGGCTGGGTCAAGGAAATTCGGGCAGCGCTGTGCTGTGCTGGGGCTTGGGGGTGGGGGTGGTGGAGCAATGGTGGAGTGGGGGTGGTAGTTAAAAGTGTGTGGGTTTGGGGGGGTGGGTGTATGTGGTTGTGGATGGGTGGGTGGGTGAGTGTGTGGTGGTGGGGGTGTGTGTTGTGGTGTGCTGTGGGGGTGTGGGGGTGGGGTGGGGGGGCTAACCCACCCACCACCCTCATCCACTGCACCTTGCTCCAGCAGGCGAACCGCTGCTGTGATCTCCATGCCTCAGCACTGAAAGCATTCATAGACCAATAAATGCTGATATCTGGTCATGTGCTGGGTGAAGGGAAACAAACTTGGGTGTGGATAGGTGGCCGGTGGAACAACCAGGGTGGCGGTGGGGGGGGTGGGGTGGTGTGTGTGTGTGGGGGGGGGGGGGGGTAGGCTAACCACACACACCGTCTGACCTTCATCCTCCTCACCTAACTTTAGGCAAACCGCTGCTGTGCTTTCATGCTCAGCACTGAAAGCATCATACAGACAACTACTGCTCTCTGGTCATGGGCTGGGTCAAGGCAACTTGGGCTGGGCTGGGTCGGGCAATGGTGGTGTGTGGGTGTTGGGTGTGGATGAAAGGGGGGGGGGGGGAGGGGCTAACTCACACACCATCTGACTCACATCCTCCTCACCTAACTTCAGGCGAACCGCTGCTGTGATTTCATGCTCAGCACTGAAGGCATCATACAGACAACTACTTCTCTCTGGTCATGGGCTGGGTCAAAGCAGCGAGGCGAATGCTGGGTCAAATCACCGGGTACTGTTTGTAAGTCCCTATTATAATAGTTAATTATTTAAAAAACTAATACTTGTATAGCATAGTAAAAAATGGTAATAATAATAATAATAATTA
Source organism: Microglena sp. YARC (assembly GCA_022414725.1). Classification (NCBI taxonomy): domain Eukaryota; kingdom Viridiplantae; phylum Chlorophyta; class Chlorophyceae; order Chlamydomonadales; family Chlamydomonadaceae; genus Microglena; species Microglena sp. YARC. The sequence goes on from CM039467.1 coordinate 11,468,725, forward strand.
TTATTATAGTATAATAATAATAATAATAATAATAACAATAATAATAATAATGATAATAATAATAATAATAATAATAATGATCGAGGGGGGGGGCAAAAAATAAATCTGACCCCATGCCCCAAATGTGTAGAGCTCGTTGAGAGGATGCAGAATCTGGTCTTATTTATTTTGTTGCCCAGTAGGTAGAAAGTTATGGGCCTCCAAAAGTTGGGGTGGGGGGTGGGTGGGTGGTGGGGGAAAAAACTGGAATTTAAGAAAACAAAGGTACCTTTCAAGATTTTTTCTCATAGCCCACAGAATGACATGGGAGTGGAACTGGGGTGTTCCTCTACTGAAGATCAGTCTCCTTTGGTACTATTAGCCCCCCCCCCACCACCACCACCACACACACACACACACACAACCCAACCCAGCAGTCCAAGAAAGACAGGAAAGACAGATTCTGCAACAAACCTACTGGTGCTTCTTTCTTCCAGTTTAAGGGGGTCATTGGCAAGGAGCACACTTCTAACAGGCGTGATCAAAAGGTGCAAGAGGCGCAAGATCTATTGCAGGCTGAGGCAGCCCTAGTAGATGTGCTGGCATTGTTCTGGAGTCGGTTGGTTAAGGATGAGGAAGAGGGAGGAAGAGAGGGAGAGGAAGAGGGAGAGGAAGAGGGAGGAGAAGGAGGAGAGGTAGAGGAGGTAGATGAGGATGAGGATGTGGACGAGGATGAGGATGAGGATGAGGATGACCCCATGGCCCACTGGTGCTAAACCTCTAGGATAAATAAAAAGGTTGGTCGCCTAGGTGATTGGTTGTAAGAGTATGAGCATGTGATTTGTATTGGCTGAGAATGAGATTGAGATAGGCCAAGCATGTTACTTTGATAGGCTAGGGTATATTAGGGGCCTGGGGCCTAACCCCCCAGGTCCTACCCTCTCGTGTAAACATTGATGGTGACGATGGCACTTCGTCCGTGTACCCACAAACTGATTGTTTTGTCTAATTTGCTTTTTACTGCTCCACATATGGCGCATGGTTATGGGAGTAGCACGAGTAGATAGGCCTTTTCAAGCTATACAAAATGCACCTCTACTTCGACCCCTAATTATTCTTGTGGGGAGATAATGGCCTCCAAGTGGGTTCCGGAGCCGGGGGGGGAGGTGTGGTGGCGTGGTAAACTCAGCCCTCTGTAGGAAAAAAAGGGCATGGGGTCTGAGGATTTTATTTCTGCCCCCCCCTCCTCGATGATAATAATAATAATAATATAATAATAATAATAATAAAAATAATAATAACAATAATAATAATAATAATAATAAAATAAAACAAAATTATAATGATGATGATGATAATGATAATAATGATGAGAAATAATAATAATAATAATAATAATAATAATAATGATAATAATAATAATAATGATGATAATAATCAGGGGGCCATCAAGAAGTATTTTTTGGACACACACGCTATGAAGTTTTTTTTTTGCCCTTACCCCCCCCCCCCCCCCCCCCCCATCCCGGCCCCTGGCCTTAAAAGGCCAATATCTTCCTCACCAATAAATAATATGTAATGAAAGTTAGGTGCATACTGACCCTCACGTCGAGCTCTATCAGTTAGTCATCTTAAAACTTGGTTTGGCTTATGTATAAGTGTATAAGCGACCCCTGCCCCACCACCACCGCACCATAGCACAACTCCTCCCCCCCCACCCCAGCCCCCCCACCCCCCCACATACACAAAAGTAACTACGGTAATAATAGGTAAGCTGCAACTCAGCTGCAACTAGTGAGTTTCATCTGCATTTACATTTTTTACTAGCTAGTGTAGTTTATAAAGAACATCAGTCAGAGGCCGATGAGGTAGGTAGGCCACCATGGCTGGAGGGGTCACCATGGCTGAAGGGGTCGCCATGGTTGGAGGGGCCACCATGGCTGGAGGGGTCGCCATGGCTGGTTGTCAGGAAGCCCCTTCTGATGAGCCCTGAGCTTGGAGAGTGGGTGCTGGGTTCCACATCAAGTATTGGCGATGTAGCAGCTGGTGGAACACCAGACAGTGGCTTGAAGAATTTGGAGAGGGGGAAAATGCCAGACTTGGACGCCTTGGCTGCCATGCACTGCTCGCTGGCCTGGTGCGACTTAAGGCTTGCCTTGTTGCTCGGAGGGCACTGGACCACGGCATTGCAGATGTTGCAAGTTGTCGTCAAGGGCTTGGGTGCGGAAGGTGCCTCGGCTCGAGTTGTGGGCAATTTGGACTGGGCTGCTCTAGCCTCGGTCTCAGCCCTGGCCTTGACCTTGACCTTTATTTTCATCCGTTGCTGTAAGCAAGCGCGGATTCCTGCTGCTTCCAACTGCTGATTCGGGGACTCGTCGGCTCTGGCAGTGAAGTTCTGGTTGGCGTCCAGACTGGATGTACCTTCCAGTACATCCACTTAATTACACCCTGGGTCTAGTCGAGCAACGACTGAAGATTCGAAACGCTTTCATCGAGGCGTTTTCGATTGTGTGCTGCACGTTCGATTCTGGCCACAGACGAAGAAGTTGTGAAGAAATTTTGAGATCGGCCTCGACCCCCCCCCCCCCCCCCCCCCCCCTTTGGGACCCCCCCATATCTCACCCCCTGACACTTGTTTTCACTTTTGTCAACGGTTTCGGGGTCTACGACCAAATCGGAGACAATTAACAACGGCGCCTCCCCACATACGTTTTGATGGCCCCCCGATAATAATAATAATAATAGTAATGATAATTAATAATATATAATAATAATGAATAATAATTATTATAAATGATAATAATAATTATTATTATTGTTATTATTATAATAAAAATAATATTAATAATAATAAGAAGAAGAAGAAGAAGTATAATCGATCAGTACTGTTTGTGAGTCTTAAAATGATAGATACATAAATATAAACACACACACACACATACACACACATACACACACATGCATACACAAACATACATACACACATACGCACGCAAACATGAACATACACACGCACACACACACACATACACATATACACACAAATACACTTACCAACACAAAAATACATACACATACACACACGCGCACACACACATACGTACATACACATACATAAACACACGCACACACACACACTGAGGCACAAATACAAGCACACACATGAACACACAGATGCGCAAACACACAAACAAAAGCAAACACATTTACCACTGCCCATTTCCTAAATCCTGAGCAGATTCTCCTCAACCCCCCAAGGAGTGTCCTCGAGGCACGCCTGGCACATCGCAGTACAGGCAGTACACACTTCATGCCGCCCTCCCTCCTTTCATCTCAGCTAGAAACGCTTGAGTTGGGACCAGCGCCAGGACCTCCTAATGTACATAAGGTAGGTACAATCATATGGGGTTAGTTGGGGTAAGGGTGGGGGTGAGTTAAGTACAATCATATGTTTGGCTGTACCATGTTTGGACCAGCACCAGGACCCCCTAATAATACAAAAGAGGTAAGTACAATCATATGTTGGGCCTTGCTATGTTTGGCCCAGCACCAGGACCCCCTAATAAAGATGAGGTAAGTACAATCATATGTTTGGCTGCGCTAGGATGTTGGGACCAGCACCAGAATCCCCTAATGAAGATGAGGTAAGTACAATCATATGTTTGGCTGTGCTACGTTGGGCCCAGCACCAGGACCCACAAATAAAGGTGAGGTAAGTACAATCATATGTTTGACTGTGCTAGGATGGGACCGGCACCAGGACCCCCTAATAGAGATGAGGTAGGTAAACCCAAATGTCCCAAGAAAGCTACACACAGCTAAAGAAATCTATAAAAAAAACACTAAAACGCTGTTTCTGGAGGAGGCCTAAAAAACAAAAAGCTAGAAAACCCACTTTCAGATTTGAAAATCAGATGTATTAGTATTGGCGGAGTCACTCCGACGTATAACTATGGATCGGCAACTAATATTAGTGTTTGAAAAACTAATATGAACTAATATTATTACAGTGTCACAATAATATAAGTTTTTCAAATAAATTCGAAATTCTGGTGAGACGGCTCGTCCGACTAATATTATATAATATTGTATAATATGATTTAGTCACTAATATTATATAACATAGCCAACCCCAGGGGGGCGCTAAAGAGTTGCTCGTGTACCGCATGTCGGTATCGGGGCCTGAAGGGGTCGTAAGCCCCGTAACCATCGAAAAAAGTCGAGAAATGTATCGGAGGGTGTAGATATCGACCCCTAAAAAAAGTGTGTGTGTGTGTGTGTGGGGGGGGGGGGGGGTCCGGCGACTTTCAGAAATTTCCTCTGGTGAAAAGTGTTAGAGGCCAAAACTTCCTCAGGACTTGGTCTCTGATAAAATTAAGCAGACCTATGGCACAAGCTTGACGAGTTCTTTCCGAATCCGCACTTATTTCTGACACCAAGTAAATCTGGAGGCAAAATCCAAGTCGAGGCACCTGGTGACCTGGCAGATCCTCGTACATGCGTCGAGACGGTTTCGGAAATATCCTCGCAACTTCCTCACCAGACAGAATCTGACGAAGTTAAGCATACCCATTAAACTGGTTTAACGAGAGCATTCCGAATCCGCGCTTGTTTTCGAGAATGAGTAAATGTGTCGAGGTGGTGCTCGAGTAGTGATCTCCACAGGTTCGAAGTACACCAAGTGTGAAAGTTGGGCCAAACCAGAAACTCAGTATTTCCTCCCCAAACTTCTTGGGTATATGGAGGGTATGTTAGGCATGTAACTTAACACCACCTTCAAATTCTGAAACACCAAAACTTGCTGGCTCAGCTCAGAATCAGGGCTAGGAAAGGGTGTTTGCTTGTCCATGTTGTCAAACTTTGCTCAAATCCAAATGTAAGACCACAAATGGATAGAGTTCGCCGAGGGGATCACTATAGACCCTACTTTGACCCCCTAATTATAATTCCTGAAGGAGATATGGTCCTTTTGGGGGCGGGGGGGGGGGGGGGGGGGGAAGGCCGATTACAAAAACTTCCGACTTCGGTATACGAGAGACCCCCCGGCCAACCCCTATGTATAACGAGAGAGTAGGTGCACGTAGGTCGGCAGGAGTTGCCCACCCAGCATATGCGAAGGCATATTACTGATCAAATGCAGGGTATTACAAAGCGCGCGCGGCAGCGTGTTTACGCGCACGCTTTTTGAGCCCCACATCGCGTTTCGCGCAGTTTTTACAACACCCTGTGGGCTCAGCGCGCAGTTTTTGCGCTTTTTGCACTAGAAAGCGCAGGGCAATTTGACGTTTGTGCGCTTTAAGCGCTGACCAATTTGACAAAAAGTAGTACCCTGGTACAATGACCACGACACTTAGACCCTTGTTTTGGCCCTATAATAACAAGGTGACATACCCTTGGTGGGTGGGGTAGGTGTGTGTGTGTGTGTGGGGGGGGGGGGTAGGGGGGGAGGAGGGGGGGGAAAGTAGATCAGTAAGAGTGACACACAGCAGAACGCCCAGCACGCAAGCAAGCGAGGGATCAACAATGTAAGTGTGCATGCGAAGGCATATTACTGGTACAATGACCACGACACTTAGACCCTTGTTTTGGCTCTACAACAACAACAACCGGTCAATCAACTGGTGACATATAGACCCTTTAATAGCGACCACAACAGGTAGAGTTTTGGCAGAGCCCCCTCTTCAAGGGGGCGGGATCCCCATGTTTACCCATGTGTCCGTCCGACCGAAAAATTGAAGCCTGACACGTCAGCCAACAGTAGCGTAACCAACTCGCTTCGGTCAGCTCCATCGTTGCCACCTTTCGTTCCGTTGCCAACACACTCTGCTTGCGACGCTGCATAGGACTTGTCGTTTGATATGCGGGGTCAAAAAAATACACAGTGACGGGAAACCGTGCTACCGGCTCACCCAGCAAACAATCACTTGTAAAATGACCACGACACTTAGACCCTTGTTTTGGCCCTCAAACAACAAGCGTTAAATCAACTGGTGAAATATATACCCTTTAGTAGCGACCACAACCAGTAGCGATTCGTTGCCATTTTACCAGTGATTGTTTGCTGGGTGAGCCGGTAGCATGAACTGTAGCTTTCCCATCACTGTTTGCTGGTGAGCCGGTTTCTCATCACGGTTTCTCATCACTCCTTATTTTTTTAGTCCGCATATCAGCTTCTAGCCAGCTCAATCAGCCAGCTCAATTAGCCAGCTCAATTAGCCAGCTCAATTAGCCAGCTCAAGTAGCCAGCTCAAGTAGCCAGCTCAAGTAGCCAGCTCAATTAGCCAGCTCAAGTAGCCAGCTCAAGTAGCCAGCTCAAATAGCCAGCTCAAGTAGCCAGCTCAAGTAGCCAGCTCAAGCAGCCAGCCAGCTCAAGTAGCCAGCTCAAGTAGCCAGCTCAAGTAGCCAGCTCAAGTAAGCCAGCTCAAGTAGCCAGCTCAATTAGCCAGCTCAATAGTAAGCCAGCTCAAGTAGCCAGCTCAAGTAGCCAGCTCAATTAGCCAGCTCAATTAGCCAGCTCAAGTAGCCAGCTCAAGTAGCCAGCTCAAGTAGCCAGCTCAAGTAGCCAGCTCAAGAAGCCAGCTCAATTAGACCAGCCTCAAGTAGCCAGCTCAAGTAGCCAGCTTCAATTAGCCAGCTCAAGTAGCCAGCTCAAGTAGCCAGCTCAATTAGCCAGCTCAGCCAGCTCAAGTAGCCAGCTCAAGTAGCCTCAAGTTCAAGTAGCCAGCTCAAGTTAGCCAGCTCAAGTAGCCAGCTCAAGTAGCCAGCTCAAGTAGCCAGCTCAAGTAGCCAGCTCAAGTAGCCAGCTCAAGTAGCCAGCTCAAGTAGCCAGCTCAAGTAGCCAGCTCAAGTAGCCAGCTCAAGTAGCCAGCTCAAGTTCAGCCAGCTCAAGTAGCCAGCTCAATTAGCCAGCTCAAGTAAGCCAGCTCAAGTAGCCAGCTCAAGTAGCCAGCTCAAGTAGCCAGCCTCAACCAGCTCGAAGTAGCCAGCTCAATAGCCAGCTCAAGTAGCCAGCTCAAGTAGCCAGCTCAATAGCCAGCTCAAGTAGCCAGCTCAAGTAGCCAGCTCAAGTAGCCAGCTCAAGTAGCCAGCTCAAGTAGCCAGCTCAAGTAGCCAGCTCAATTAGCCAGCTCAAGTAGCCAGCTCAAGTAGCCAGCTCAAGTAGCCAGCTCAAGTAGCCAGCTCAAGTAGCCAGCTCAAGTAGCCAGCTCAAGTAGCCAGCTCAAGTAGCCAGCTCAAGTAGCCCAGCTCAAGTAGCCAGCTCAAGTAGCCAGCTCAAGTAGCCAGCTCAAGTAGCCAGCTCAAGTAGCCAGCTCAAGTAGCCAGCTCAAGTAGCCAGCTCAAGTAGCCAGCTCAAGTAGCCAGCTCAAGTAGCCAGCTCAAGTAGCCAGCTCAAGTAGCCAGCTCAAGTAGCCAGCTCAAGTAGCCAGCTCAAGTAGCCAGCTCAAGTAGCCAGCTCAAGTAGCCAGCTCAAGTAGCCAGCTCAAGTAGCCAGCTCAAGTAGCCAGCTCAATTAGCCAGCTCAAGTAGCCAGCTCAAGTAGCCAGCTCAAGTAGCCAGCTCAAGTAGCCAGCTCAATTAGCCAGCTCAAGTAGCCAGCTCAAGTAGCCAGCTCAAGTAGCCAGCTCAATTAGCCAGCTCAAGTAGCCAGCTCAAGTAGCCAGCTCAAGTAGCCAGCTCAAGTAGCCAGTCACTTGGTCAATTCCACACTTTCAGCTGCATTGCAATTTTGCTTTGCCAGCTTTCATTCGCACTAGCTGGCTTCAGCACTCGCCCACAGTGGTAAAATTACCACAACAATTAGACCCTTATTTTGGCCTAATCACAACAACCAGTAAATGAACTGGCAACTTACTCTTTAATAGCAACCTCAACAGTTATATTTCCGTTGTTATTTTCCCTGTGCTAAGGGAGCTGTCTAGAAGCTGCTACGTGTATGGTAGCCCCCAAAATAAATAGAGTACCCCATGCACAACGGATAATCAGGCTAGGTCTGACCATCCCAGTAATGATAACGCCTGGTGGGGCGTGGTATTAAGGGAGCCCCGTCTTACGGCAGTAGGAAACGGGCTGCTACTTTACATGGACAAAGCAACCATAACGATTGACAGCGACCGCGAACACTTAAGCACACCTGTGGGGATTCAGACCCGGCACCTATGTCATTATAGGAGCTCTGCCACTAAGCCATTCGTCAAACGGGGATCAACTAGCATCTCAGGTTCACTCCAGTATCACTCCAGTATCACTCCGGTATCACTCCAGTATCACACAAGTATCCCAGGTTCACTCCAGTATCACTCCAGTATCACTCCAGTATCACTCCAGTATCACTCCAGTATCACACAAGTATCCCAGGTTCACTCCAGTATCACACAAGTATCCCAGGTTCACTCCAGTATCACTCCAGTATCACTCTAGTATCACACAAGTATCTCAGGTTCACTCCAGTATCACTCCAGTATCACACAAGTATCCCAGGTTCACTCCAGTATCACTCCAGTATCACACAAGTATCACACAAGTATCACACAAGTATCACACAAGTATCCCAGGTTCACACCAGTATCACTCCAGTATCACTACAGTATCACACAAGTATCCCAGGTTCACTCCAGTATCACTCCAGTATCACTCCAGTATCACTCCAGTATCACTCTAGTATCACACAAGTATCTCAGGTTCACTCCAGTATCACTCCAGTATCACTCCAGTATCACACAAGTATTCCAAGTTCACTCCAGTATCACTCCAGTATCACTCCAGTATCACTCCAGTATCACACAAGTATCACACAAGTATCCCAGGTTCACTCGAGTATCACTCCAGTATCACTCCAGTATCACACAAGTATACCAGGTTTACTCCAGTATCACTCCAGTATCACTCCAGTATCACTCCAGTATCACTCCAGTATCACATAAGTATCCCAGGTTCACTCCAGTATCACTCCAGTATCACTCCATTATCACTCCAGTATCACACAAGTATCCCAGGTTCACTCCAGTATCACTCTAGTATTACTCCAGTATCACACAAGTATCCCAGGTTCACTCCAGTATCACTCTAGTATCACTCCAGTATCATTCCAGTATCTCAGGTTCACTCCCGTATCACTCCAGTATCACTCCAGTATCACTCCAGTATCACACAAGTATCTCAGGTTCACTCCAGGGTACTACATTTTGTCAAATTGGTCAGCGCTTAAAGCGCACAAACGACAAATTTGTCGGCGCTTTTTAGGGCAAAATGGGCAAAAACAGCACGCTGCGCCCATAGGGGGTTGAAGAACCTCTGACCAACACAAGCACCTCAGGCTCGCTCTGTCTTGCTGCTAGGACAAGTCTTTAAGCTGTATAATCCGCTTAGTATGCTCCCTGGTGAAGCTGGGTGTCGCACTGGGGGACTTGAAATTTGAAGACGGTGAGCAGCCCATAGTTGGCTGGAAAACGTGTAACAATCCAATTCAATCCGTAATGTTAAGTTGCACTCCCGATGCTTACGCATCACTGTGCTCGCTCTTCAACCCTTCAACATACATACATGCAGGCTTGCTAAGTATTATTTTGTAGATATATATACCATACAATATATCGTACAATATCATATGACATATGAATATAGCATACGAGATATCGTACCATACAGGGTACTTCAAATGTCCAAATTGGCTGCAGCGCTTTAGCGCACTTGGAAACAAAAAAACTGCGCTTTGTAGTGCAAAAATGCGCAAAAATTGCTTGCTGCGCCCACAGGGGGGTGCAAAAAACTGTGCTTAAAGCGCAGAGGGGGTCAAAAAGTCAGCGCTCAAAAGCGCAAAAGCGCGCGCTTTGAATTATCCTGGTACCATAGCGTATAACATATCGCCTGATGATCTTGGACCCAGAATTTTTACAACCCTATCTACTTGCATGCTTTTCCAGGTTCCCATGACCCCTTGTGATTTTTGGTTACATATATCAGGAGCAGCAGGAGCAGGAACATTAAATACAGCAACGCTGGAATCAACACCTACAGACACATCAGGTTCAACATCACTATCTACTTCAACAAAAGCAGCAGCAGAATCAGAATCAGCCGCATCCGGACATGGCCAATACCCGGATGTCTCATCCATTCTTGACCTCATCCTTTCAAGTTTGAATCAGCATTGGAAGCAGCCTTAAAGATAACACTTGCCGCTTCAACAAAAGCAGAAACAGAAGTAGAGTCAGGTAAATCAGGTCATGGCCAATACCCGGATGCCTCATCCATTGCTGACCTAATTATTTCAGGTTTGAATTGATATTATTTACCCCATTCCCTCAAGTTTGAATTAAAATTGGAAGCAGGCTTAAAGATAACACTTGCCGCTTCAACAAAAGCAGCAAGAGAAGCAGAATCAGACAAGTCAGGACATGGCCAATACCCGGATGCCTCATCCATTCTTGGCCTCACTCTTTCAGGTTTGAATTTATGTTGGTGAACTCATTCTCTCAAGTTTGGATCAAAATTGGTAGCAGCCTTAAAGACAACACTAGCCGCTTCAACAAAAGCAGCAGCAATATCTTAATCGGATGCATTATGACATGGCCAATACATGGATGGATCGTCTCAAAGAAACCATATCATATTGTTGGTAAGCTGTAGTTTCGCCACAGCCATCTGATCAGGTGGATGTATGTTAAACCCAGAGCTGAACAACACTACACTATGCATAATGCCTCCATGATATGACTCGTGAGACGACCTGATTCGCTTTAGGATTCCTCTCCCTTTTTACATTAGGCAGGGTTGCTGGAATCATTGTAGTCTATGCTGACATTGTAGAGGCTACCATTATGCTCCACAACACCTACTGCGTCGGTGTCCACTCGTGAGTCATCTTACGACGCATACTATGCATAGTAAGTATGAGACATGGTTTGGCTCATGAAACATAGATTTTTGATAACATGTATTGAAGTATCAAAATGTTTGGTCGGCCCCAGTTCAAGCAAAATGCTGCCCCCCTCAACCTCGCGCACCGTAACAAGGCGTACTATTCATTTATATATTTATGTTAAGTCTCAAAACGTAGATTTCTAAGTACCCTTGAACAGCCCTGATTCCTAGAACACCGCATTGGGACCTTGACATGCGTCTGACATGTTAAATCCACTTAGTATATATATGAAGGCTTGTAATAAGTTACAGGGGCCGCCTGTGGCTGCATCTTAATAGCGGCTACTATGATACGTATGATACGTGCCCCTGTACCTACGACCCTGTAAAAGGCTAGTTCTATTCATATGAGATTGTACCAGAGGGTTCCATTCCGTGGGAAAACCTACCAGTCACAACTTGATACAACGGAGGATAGGACTCGTTAGTCAAAGCGAGTCATATCAGAAATAGCAATGCTCCCTGGTTTACATGGTTATCGCCCAAGGGATATAATGGATATCTTCCTCCATTGTTTCTGTTATGATATGACTTGCTGTACCTCGTGAGCCATATCCTGTACTTTCATGTTCGGAGTTCGGAGACTGCAGAGACATTTGTAGGAGATGCTACTTCCATTCGTTAAATAAATGTAGTATAAGATGAACATTCGCAGTTGTAGCGAACTGATAAAGAGGAGATGGAGGCAGTACATAAATACTTGCATAGCCGGGCACGTAGCCATAGCTGGCAACGGCACAGAGCGACAGCCGGTACTTTTGATTCCGGAGTTATGTGCAGAGCACAGTGACGAGGGGAAGTCGGTGAGGATAAGATCTTTACAGTTAGATAAAAGCACTGGAGGGAAATGCTGGAAGGAAGTACTGAGATGGTGCGGTACCTCAGGGTGCCGACACCAGGGTCCGTGCCATAGCTGGCAGCGGCACCGCAGTACGATGCAACAGGGCGGGAGACCTGTATGTGCACTCTAAGTCACTCTAGGTGAACCGGGGAAAACCCGGTGAATAACACGTACAGAGCTCAGCAGGAGCTCTGTGCTGGCTGCTCTAAGCCACTCTAGAGACGACGGCATATAAGCCAGACCATAATCTGTACTGTCCGGTAAGATCCCAATGAAAGGGAAAACTCCAGTACGATATTTAGATGGTGCCCTTGGTGACCCTTGCAAGTTATTATGAGCTTCACAGCTCCTTTACCTAGTTGCTTTATTGCTTGCATCCTGTGATTTTATTTTTGAGGATAGCTGGAAAACCCCCTCTCCCTCGCCCCCCCCCCCACCCCCCCCCCCCCCCCCCCACACACACACACACACACACACACACACACCACCCCTCCCCACCCCCATTAGAATTTGTGGATCGGGCTAACTGGGGTCAACTATGGCATGTCCAGCGTTTTTAGGCACGATTCATTGCATTTTGCACACGTGTAGTGTTTATTTGTGAATTTGGTCATCGTTTTCTCAGGCCTGGTTAATGTTTTCGGATTCTAAAACGTTGGCTGAAGCATCGGTCATGAACAATACTTAATGTATCATAGCTACCGGTGGCTTGGCTGATTTGTAATGTGACGACGCAGACGCCTGCCGTTGCCAGATAGGGCGTGCACTCAGCACGCAAATACCCTGAGGTACTGCGGCTTCCTTCCTCATCTACCACCTCCTCCTGTTTGATGAGCATTCTATGTAAAGCGAGAGATCCTTCCATCCCTTCCTCTGTCCTAAACTCCGGAAAGTGAAAAATAGTTGTAACAGCTTGTGGTCGCTCGGGGTCCAAGAGCGTTGCTGTTATCATTCGTCCTTACAAAAGCTTTTTGATCATAACCGATGGGACTTTGGGAAGAGCGCGATGGTTACAAATAATAGAATGACCATGCAAAGTCCAAGCCAGGCCGTCCGTCCAGTGCTCAGGCGATCAAGCCTCCTGCCGGGAGATGAAGACCATCACAGACTTCATAAAGGGCGTCGACCCCCCTTCGCCTAGGGCACCCAGTAGCCCCACGCATCACATAGATATATGTATACCTTGGTATATATATGTATATATATACCTTGATGCCCCGGACGGTATTCTGTCATTACCCCCTCGCCACCACCTGTTATTGACTGATTTATATATCAGTCTCTGAGTCGGCATAATGCACACCGGTACCTTTCCCTCCTGGTACCGCGTTGCCTGCCGCCAGGCCACAGGCTAGCTGTGGCCTGCACGTGACTGCAGTACCCTGCAGTACACGTCTCTATTCTATATGATTCCGCCTGTTGCGCGAAATAGCATCTTCTCCTCTATCGAGCCTATGCCGTTGTAACAATCTTACATTAACAGGTTATGTGCGCCATCTTTAGACGCTAACGAAGAACAGCCGCTGATTTCCGCGCTAGGATTCAGTTCCCCTCTGACTTGTCGAAGGCCCGAGTTTTTAACTAAGCACCTGGACTCCCTGTGCGGATCCTACTCCCCGCTGCTCCGCCTGCCGCTTCCTACCAAGAATCCTTGGATCTGCCACTGCGTCCTACGACTGGAGCAAGCAAGAGCGACCACAAGTCACCGAAATCTATGAAGTGAGTATAGGACGACGCCCTCACCGAGACTCACACAGTGCTGTATTGATCTCAGACGATCAATTTGTCTACGCCTCCAGCTTAACAGAAGCTTCTGTCGTCGAACATTGCCGCTTGGCAACGTTCACCCCTCCGGTAATCCGCTGGATCCCTTTGGATCGCCGATTCCCACACACACTCCATCCCCTCTTCCCTCTCCCACCACTCCGACTTACAACGCCAAGACTCCTACACAGAAGACCTCACAATGCAACCGCCCAGAATATTCACTGGTAACAACCTCTACACCTGGCGCAGCGCCAGGCAGAATATCCTCCTTGCCTATTAGGCTGCAGCTGGCAGATCAAGATTCTCCACCTATCCTCTGCAAGCAGATAGGGAAGGCCAAGATCAAGGGCCATGGCAGGACTCTGATCATCCTGAACAATGTACTTCTTGCTGACTGCAACATGCCCAACATCATTAGCATTCATGCAGCCACCAGCCTGTGCCCAGACCTCCAAGTTCACCTGTCCAAGACTCAAGCCACACTCTCCATCCCAAGACCATCTGGTACCAAACTGCTCCTCTCATGCCCAAAAGGCATGGACTCTACCTTACCCAAACTTCACCAGCCCCTGCCAGTAATCCCTCTATCCCTGTGGACCCTACCATTGCCTACATCATGATGGTTACCAAGCCTCCATCAACTCACACTGACTCTGAGACAGGGCAGTACTCACCCACTCATGAGACCTCCCCCAGTAGAGCTGATCAAGACCTCCAGGACTTCCCCTCTACTTCTGACCCATCTGCACCCCACACTGATTCTGAGATAGGGCAGTACCCACCCACTCATGTGGAGGCAGATCAAGACCTCCAGGACTTCCCCTCTACTTCTGCTCCATCTGCACCCCACACTGATTCTGAGATAGGGCAGTTGCCACCCACTCATGTGGAGGCAGACCAAGACCTCCAGGACCATCCTCCCACTATCTGCCAGAACCATTCCCCTCCCACTGCAGACAATCTGGAAGACTCTATTGATGATACTGACAGTGATGATATGCCAGAGCTCATCCATCCAGAGGTACACAAGCACCAGGATGACCCTGGACTAGGAGTAGATGACCCTCCTGAAACCACTCCAGACCTCCAACAACAGCTGGACAACCTGGGCCTACAACGAGCCAGAGCAGAGATGGAACTCCTCAGTGACCAGATCAGGACCAACTATGAGGAATATGATGGCCCCATACATGGGGACGGGCCACTCAAGCCATCTGATCTAGACACAGCAACTACCTGGGACCAATGGATACTGGTCAACAGGTCACCAGACATTGGACTACCACTGGGAGAAGTTAATCAGAATGTCAACCACATCCACTTTTCCAACAACTCCAGCCTTAGCCTCACACGTTTTGGATGCACCCTACACCACCTGAACAGCAGGCCTGCTTCACCAGCTTTCAACATCCAGCCCAGGCCTCCACTGTCCAAGCTCATTACAGCATTCACCAGCAAGTTTCCTACCCTGCAAGCTTCTGAAAGAGAACAGTTCCCTCACAGGTCAATGCACAAGGAGCCATCTGATGCCTGCAGCCCTATCATCCAGCACAACAGCAGACTCCAGCAAATGGTGCAAGCCTACCCCACTGTTTCTACCACAGCCAGACCCACTCTACAGTGGGCCATTTGTCTCCAAGCTGCCATGGTCGATGCACATGCTCACACACTCTCATTCAGACCTAAGATGATCATGGACCCCAGGAGCTGTGCACATCCTGGAGGCAAAGTGCTATGTGTCAACCACCTCAGCATGAACTGGAACCCCATGGACTTCACCTTCATCAACATCCTTACCCCCCCCAGCCTAGCTCCCAAGTCATTTGACCAGTTCCTTGCCCAAGTCTGTCAGCAACTTGACCTTGATGGCTTCCCCAGCAAGCCAGACACTTAGTTCAATTTTTGGATAGACTTGAACACTCTAGTTTTTTTTTTTTTTTAGATTACCTGTCTAAATGTACTGCCCCATGTACTTCCACAGGCAGCACCCCTTCTGAATTTAGGATTTTTCTAGTCTCTCCCTTGATGTCTTTGCTTTAATTTAGGGCCTACCTAATGTAGCTCACCCAAATTATGGGGGGATTAGTCCAGACATCATGTCTAAATGACAAATCCTCTAGTCTCGAATCATACAAACTTCTCGTAAAAGGATATCTCCACAAGCCTTAACCAAGCCTGGACTTCCCTTCCCCCAGCAGTCTCCCTGCAGCCTATCTGCAGCCCTCTGCAGTACTTAGTTCAGCCCCATGGCAGCCTATCTGCTCTAGCCTGCAGCCTATCTGCAGTTTCCTTACACCTTCTCAGCAGCCTCTCTGCTACTTAGCCTGCAGCCTACCTGCAGTGTTCCTTAACTAGCCAGCTATCCCAGAAGACTGACATTTCTTTGAAGACCCTTGCTAAAGTGATTTCTCCCTTTTCAGATACTAGGAATTCCCAAAGTCTCCCTAGTTTTTATATTTTAAATTTTCTTATGCCCCTCAGTTAATTCCAGGAATTCTTGAGCTCAAGAATACCTTGAATTGGGGGGGATGTTATTGACTGATTTATATATCAGTCTCTGAGTCGGCATAATGCACACCGGTACCTTTCCCTCCTGGTACCGCGTTGCCTGCCGCCAGGCCACAGGCAAGCTGTGGCCTGCACGTGACTGCAGTACCCTGCAGTACACGTCTCTATTCTATATGATTCCGCCTGTTGCGCGAAATAGCATCTTCTCCTCTATCGAGCCTATGCCGTTGTAACAATCTTACATTAACAGGTTATGTGCGCCATCTTTAGACGCTAACGAAGAACAGCCGCTGATTTCCGCGCTAGGATTCAGTTCCCCTCTGACTTGTCGAAGGCCCGAGTTTTAACTAAGCACCTGGACTCCCTGTGCGGATCCTACTCCCCGCTGCTCCGCCTGCCGCTTCCTACCAAGAATCCTTGGATCTGCCACTGCGTCCTACGACTGGAGCAAGCAAGAGCGACCACAAGTCACCGAAATCTATGAAGTGAGTATAGGACGACGCCCTCACCGAGACTCACACAGTGCTGTATTGATCTCAGACGATCAATTTGTCTACGCCTCCAGCTTAACAGAAGCTTCTGTCGTCGAACATTGCCGCTTGGCAACGTTCACCCCTCCGGTAATCCGCTGGATCCCTTTGGATCGCCGATTCCCACACACACTCCATCCCCTCTTCCCCTCTCCCACCACTCCGACTTACAACGCCAAGACTCCTACACAGAAGACCTCACAATGCAACCGCCCAGAATATTCACTGGTAACAACCTCTACACCTGGCGCAGCGCCAGGCAGAATATCCTCCTTGCCTATTAGGCTGCAGCTGGCAGATCAAGATTCTCCACCTATCCTCTGCAAGCAGATAGGGAAGGCCAAGATCAAGGGCCATGGCAGGACTCTGATCATCCTGAACAATGTACTTCTTGCTGACTGCAACATGCCCAACATCATTAGCATTCATGCAGCCACCAGCCTGTGCCCAGACCTCCAAGTTCACCTGTCCAAGACTCAAGCCACACTCTCCATCCCAAGACCATCTGGTACCAAACTGCTCCTCTCATGCCCCAAAAGGCATGGACTCTACCTTACCCAAACTTCACCAGCCCCTGCCAGTAATCCCTCTATCCCTGTGGACCCTACCATTGCCTACATCATGATGGTTACCAAGCCTCCATCAACTCACACTGACTCTGAGACAGGGCAGTACCCACCCACTCATGAGACCTCCCCCAGTAGAGCTGATCAAGACCTCCAGGACTTCCCCTCTACTTCTGACCCATCTGCACCCCACACTGATTCTGAGATAGGGCAGTACCCACCCACTCATGTGGAGGCAGATCAAGACCACCAGGACTTCCCCTCTACTTCTGCTCCATCTGCACCCCACACTGATTCTGAGATAGGGCAGTTGCCACCCACTCATGTGGAGGCAGACCAAGACCTCCAGGACCATCCTCCCCCTCTCTGCCAGTACCATTCCCCTCCCACTGCAGACAATCTGGAAGACTCTATTGATGATACTGACAGTGATGATATGCCAGAGCTCATCCATCCAGAGGTACACAAGCACCAGGATGACCCTGGACTAGGAGTAGATGACCCTCCTGAAACCACTCCAGACCTCCAACAACAGCTGGACAACCTGGGCCTACAACGAGCCAGAGCAGAGATGGAACTCCTCAGTGACCAGATCAGGACCAACTATGAGGAATATGATGGCCCCATACATGAAGACGGGCCACTCAAGCCATCTGATCTAGACACAGCAACTACCTGGGACCAATGGATACTGGTCAACAGGTCACCAGACATTGGACTACCACTGGGAGAAGTTAATCAGAATGTCAACCACATCCACTTTTCCAACAACTCCAGCCTTAGCCTCACACGTTTTGGATGCACCCTACACCACCTGAACAGCAGGCCTGCTTCACCAGCTTTCAACATCCAGCCCAGGCCTCCACTGTCCAAGCTCATTACAGCATTCACCAGCAAGTTTCCTACCCTGCAAGCTTCTGAAAGAGAACAGTTCCCTCACAGGTCAATGCACAAGGAGCCATCTGATGCCTGCAGCCCTATCATCCAGCACAACAGCAGACTCCAGCAAATGGTGCAAGCATACCCCACTGTTTCTACCACAGCCAGACCCACTCTACAGTGGGCCATTTGTCTCCAAGCTGCCATGGTCGATGCACATGCTCACACCCTCTCATTCAGACCTAAGATGATCATGGACCCCAGGAGCTGTGCACATCCTGGAGGCAAAGTGCTATGTGTCAACCACCTCAGCATGAACTGGAACCCATGGACTTCACCTTCATCAACATCCTTACCCCCCCCCAGCCTAGCTCCCAAGTCATTTGACCAGTTCCTTGCCCAAGTCTGTCAGCAACTTGACCTTGATGGCTTCCCCAGCAAGCCAGACACTTAGTTCAATTTTTGGATAGACTTGAACACTCTAGATTTTTTTTTTTTTAGATTACCTGTCTAAATGTACTGCCCCATGTACTTCCACAGGCAGCACCCCTTCTGAATTTAGGATTTTTCTAGTCTCTCCCTTGATGTCTTTGCTTTAATTTAGGGCCTACCTAATGTAGCTCACCCAAATTATGGGGGGATTAGTCCAGACATCATGTCTAAAATGACAAATCCTCTAGTCTCGAATCATACAAACTTCTCGTAAAAGGATATCTCCACAAGCCTTAACCAAGCCTGGACTTCCCTTCCCCAGCAGTCTCCCTGCAGCCTATCTGCAGCCCTCTGCAGTACTTAGTTCAGCCCCATGGCAGCCTATCTGCTCTAGCCTGCAGCCTATCTGCAGTTTCCTTACACCTTCTCAGCAGCCTCTCTGCTACTTAGCCTGCAGCCTACCTGCAGTGTTCCTTAACTAGCCAGCTATCCCAGAAGACTGACATTTCTTTGAAGACCCTTGCTAAAGTGATTTCTCCCTTTTCAGATACTAGGAATTCCCAAAGTCTCCCTAGTTTTTATATTTTAAATTTTCTTATGCCCCTCAGTTAATTCCAGGAATTCTTGAGCTCAAGAATACCTTGAATTGGGGGGGATGTTATTGACTGATTTATATATCAGTCTCTGAGTCGGCATAATGCACACCGGTACCTTTCCCTCCTGGTACCGCGTTGCCTGCCGCCAGGCCACAGGCTAGCTGTGGCCTGCACGTGACTGCAGTACCCTGCAGTACACGTCTCTATTCTATATGATTCCGCCTGTTGCGCGAAATAGCATCTTCTCCTCTATCGAGCCTATGCCGTTGTAACAATCTTACATTAACAGGTTATGTGCGCCATCTTTAGACGCTAACGAAGAACAGCCGCTGATTTCCGCGCTAGGATTCAGTTCCCCTCTGACTTGTCGAAGGCCCGAGTTTTAACTAAGCACCTGGACTCCCTGTGCGGATCCTACTCCCCGCTGCTCCGCCTGCCGCTTCCTACCAAGAATCCTTGGATCTGCCACTGCGTCCTACGACTGGAGCAAGCAAGAGCGACCACAAGTCACCGAAATCTATGAAGTGAGTATAGGACGACGCCCTCACCGAGACTCACACAGTGCTGTATTGATCTCAGACGATCAATTTGTCTACGCCTCCAGCTTAACAGAAGCTTCTGTCGTCGAACATTGCCGCTTGGCAACGTTCACCCCTCCGGTAATCCGCTGGATCCCTTTGGATCGCCGATTCCCACACACCACTCCATCCCCTCTTCCCCTCTCCCACCACTCCGACTTACAACGCCAAGACTCCTACACAGAAGACCTCACAATGCAACCGCCCAGAATATTCACTGGTAACAACCTCTACACCTGGCGCAGCGCCAGGCAGAATATCCTCCTTGCCTATTAGGCTGCAGCTGGCAGATCAAGATTCTCCACCTATCCTCTGCAAGCAGATAGGGAAGGCCAAGATCAAGGGCCATGGCAGGACTCTGATCATCCTGAACAATGTACTTTCTTGCTGACTGCAACATGCCCAACATCATTAGCATTCATGCAGCCACCAGCCTGTGCCCAGACCTCCAAGTTCACCTGTCCAAGACTCAAGCCACACTCTCCATCCCAAGACCATCTGGTACCAAACTGCTCCTCTCATGCCCCAAAAGGCATGGACTCTACCTTACCCAAACTTCACCAGCCCCTGCCAGTAATCCCTCTATCCCTGTGGACCCTACCATTGCCTACATCATGATGGTTACCAAGCCTCCATCAACTCACACTGACTCTGAGACAGGGCAGTACCCACCCACTCATGAGACCTCCCCCAGTAGAGCTGATCAAGACCTCCAGGACTTCCCCTCTACTTCTGACCCATCTGCACCCCACACTGATTCTGAGATAGGGCAGTACCCACCCACTCATGTGGAGGCAGATCAAGACCTCCAGGACTTCCCCTCTACTTCTGCTCCATCTGCACCCCACACTGATTCTGAGATAGGGCAGTTGCCACCCACTCATGTGGAGGCAGACCAAGACCTCCAGGACCATCCTCCCACTATCTGCCAGAACCATTCCCCTCCCACTGCAGACAATCTGGAAGACTCTATTGATGATACTGACAGTGATGATATGCCAGAGCTCATCCATCCAGAGGTACACAAGCACCAGGATGACCCTGGACTAGGAGTAGATGACCCTCCTGAAACCACTCCAGACCTCCAACAACAGCTGGACAACCTGGGCCTACAACGAGCCAGAGCAGAGATGGAACTCCTCAGTGACCAGATCAGGACCAACTATGAGGAATATGATGGCCCCATACATGAACGGGGCCACTCAAGCCATCTGATCTAGACACAGCAACTACCTGGGACCAATGGATACTGGTCAACAGGTCACCAGACATTGGACTACCACTGGGAGAAGTTAATCAGAATGTCAACCACATCCACTTTTCCAACAACTCCAGCCTTAGCCTCACACGTTTTGGATGCACCCTACACCACCTGAACAGCAGGCCTGCTTCACCAGCTTTCAACATCCAGCCCAGGCCTCCACTGTCCAAGCTCATTACAGCATTCACCAGCAAGTTTCCTACCCTGCAAGCTTCTGAAAGAGAACAGTTCCCTCACAGGTCAATGCACAAGGAGCCATCTGATGCCTGCAGCCCTATCATTCCAGCACAACAGCAGACTCCAGCAAATGGTGCAAGCCTACCCCACTGTTTCTACCACAGCCAGACCCACTCTACAGTGGGCCATTTGTCTCCAAGCTGCCATGGTCGATGCACATGCTCACACACTCTCATTCAGACCTAAGATGATCATGGACCCCAGGAGCTGTGCACATCCTGGAGGCAAAGTGCTATGTGTCAACCACCTCAGCATGAACTGGAACCCCATGGACTTCACCTTCATCAACATCCTTACCCCCCCCCAGCCTAGCTCCCAAGTCATTTGACCAGTTCCTTGCCCAAGTCTGTCAGCAACTTGACCTTGATGGCTTCCCCAGCAAGCCAGACACTTAGTTCAATTTTTGGATAGACTTGAACACTCTAGATTTTTTTTTTTTTTAGATTACCTGTCTAAATGTACTGCCCCATGTACTTCCACAGGCAGCACCCTTCTGAATTTAGGATTTTTCTAGTCTCTCCCTTGATGTCTTTGCTTTAATTTAGGGCCTACCTAATGTAGCTCACCCAAATTATGGGGGGGATTAGTCCAGACATCATGTCTAAATGACAAATCCTCTAGTCTCGAATCATACAAACTTCTCGTAAAAGGATATCTCCACAAGCCTTAACCAAGCCTGGACTTCCCTTCCCCAGCAGTCTCCCTGCAGCCTATCTGCAGCCCTCTGCAGTACTTAGTTCAGCCCCATGGCAGCCTATCTGCTCTAGCCTGCAGCCTATCTGCAGTTTCCTTACACCTTCTCAGCAGCCTCTCTGCTACTTAGCCTGCAGCCTACCTGCAGTGTTCCTTAACTAGCCAGCTATCCCAGAAGACTGACATTTTCTTTGAAGACCCTTGCTAAAGTGATTTCTCCCTTTTCAGATACTAGGAATTCCCAAAGTCTCCCTAGTTTTTATATTTTAAATTTTCTTATGCCCCTCAGTTAATTCCAGGAATTCTTTGAGCTCAAGAATACCTTGAATTGGGGGGGATGTTATGGACTGATTTATATATCAGTCTCTGAGTCGGCATAATGCACCACCGGTACCTTTCCCTCCTGGTACCGCGTTGCCTGCCGCCAGGCCACAGGCAGCTGTGGCCTGCACGTGACTGCAGTACCCTGCAGTACACGTCTCTATTCTATATGATTCCGCCTGTTGCGCGAAATAGCATCTTCTCCTCTATCGAGCCTATGCCGTTGTAACAATCTTACATTAACAGGTTATGTGCGCCATCTTTAGACGCTAACGAAGAACAGCCGCTGATTTCCGCGCTAGGATTCAGTTCCCTCTGACTTGTCGAAGGCCCGAGTTTTAAACTAAGCACCTGGACTCCCTGTGCGGATCCTACTCCCGCTGCTGCTCCGCCTGCCGCTTCCTACCAAGAATCCTTGGATCTGCCACTGCGTCCTACGACTGGAGCAAGCAAGAGCGACCACAAGTCACCGAAATCTATGAAGTGAGTATAGGACGACGCCCTCACCGAGACTCACACAGTGCTGTATTGATCTCAGACGATCAATTTGTCTACGCCTCCAGCTTAACAGAAGCTTCTGTCGTCGAACATTGCGCTTGGGCAACGTTCACCCCTCCGGTAATCCGCTGGATCCTTTGGATCGCCGATTCCCACACACACTCCATCCCCTCTTCCCCTCTCCCACCACTCCGACTTACAACGCCAAGACTCCTACACAGAAGACCTCACAATGCAACCGCCCAGAATATTCACTGGTAACCAACCTCTACACCTGGCGCAGCGCCAGGCAGAATATCCTCCTTGCCTATTAGGCTGCAGCTGGCAGATCAAGATTCTCCACCTATCCTCTGCAAGCAGATAGGGAAGGCCAAGATCAAGGGCCATGGCAGGACTCTGATCATCCTGAACAATGTACTTCTTGCTGACTGCAACATGCCCAACATCATTAGCATTCATGCAGCCACCAGCCTGTGCCCAGACCTCCAAGTTCACCTGTCCAAGACTCAAGCCACACTCTCCATCCCAAGACCATCTGTACCAAACTGCTCCTCTCATGCCCCAAAAGGCATGGACTCTACCTTACCCAAACTTCACCAGCCCTGCCAGTAATCCCTCTATCCCTGTGGACCCTACCATTGCCTACATCATGATGGTTACCAAGCCTCCATCAACTCACACTGACTCTGAGACAGGGCAGTACCCACCCACTCATGAGACCTCCCCCAGTAGAGCTGATCAAAGACCTCCAGGACTTCCCCTCTACTTCTGACCCATCTGCACCCCACACTGATTCTGAGATAGGGCAGTACCCACCCACTCATGTGGAGGCAGATCAAGACCACCAGGACTTCCCCTCTACTTCTGCTCCATCTGCACCCCACACTGATTCTGAGATAGGGCAGTTGCCACCCACTCATGTGGAGGCAGACCAAGACCTCCAGGACCATCCTCCCCCTCTCTGCCAGTACCATTCCCCTCCCACTGCAGACAATCTGGAAGACTCTATTGATGATACTGACAGTGATGATATGCCAGAGCTCATCCATCCAGAGGTACACAAGCACCAGGATGACCCTGGACTAGGAGTAGATGACCCTCCTGAAACCACTCCAGACCTCCAACAACAGCTGGACAACCTGGGCCTACAACGAGCCAGAGCAGAGATGGAACTCCTCAGTGACCAGATCAGGACCAACTATGAGGGAATATGATGGCCCCATACATGGGGACGGGCCACTCAAAGCCATCTGATCTAGACACAGCAACTACCTGGGACCAATGGATACTGGTCAACAGGTCACCAGACATTGGACTACCACTGGGAGAAGTTAATCAGAATGTCAACCACATCCACTTTTCCAACAAACTCCAGCCTTAGCCTCACACGTTTTGGATGCACCCTACACCACCTGAACAGCAGGCCTGCTTCACCAGCTTTCACATCCAGCCAGGCCTCCACTGTCCAAGCTCATTACAGCATTCACCAGCAAGTTTCCTACCCTTCTGCACAGCTTTCTGAAGAGAACAGTTCCCTCACAGGTCAATGCACAAGGGAGCCATCTGATGCCTGCAGGCCCTATCATCCAGCACAACAGCAGACTCCAGCAAATGGTGCAAGCCTACCCCATGTTCTACAACAGCCAGACCACACTCTACCAGTGGGCCATTTTGTCTCCAAGCTGCCATGGTCGATGCACATGCTCACACACTCTCATTCAGACCTAAGATGATCATGGACCCCAGGAGCTGTGCACATCCTGGAGGCAAAGTGCTATGTGTCAACCACACGTCAGCAATGAACTGGAACCCCATGGACTTCACCTTCATCAACATCCTTACCCCCCCCCAGCCTAGCTCCCAAGTCAATTTGACCTCAGTTCCTTGCCCAAGTCTGTCAGCAAACTTTGACCTTGATGGCTTCGCAGCAAGCCAGACACTTAGTTCAATTTTTGGATAGACTTGAACACTCTAGATTTTTTTTTTTTTTAGATTACCTGTCTAAAGTTGTACTGCCCCATGTACTTCCACAGGCAGCACCCCTTCTGAATTTAGGATTTTTCTAGTCTCTCCCTTGATGTCTTTGCTTTAATTTAGGGCCTACCTAATGTAGCTCACCCAAATTGGGGGGATTAGTCCAGACCATCATGTCTAAAGTGACAAATTCCTCTAGTCTCGAATCATACAAACTTCTCGTAAAAAGGATATCTCCCCACAAGCCTTAACCAAGCCTGGGACTTCCCTTCCCCCAGCAGTCTCCCTGCAGCCGACTATCTGCACCCTCTCTTGCAGTAACTACTAGTTCAGCCCCATGGCAGCCTATCTGCTCTAGCCTGCAGCCTATCTGCAGTTTCCTTACAGATCCTTCTCAGCAGGGGGCCCCCTCTCTGGCTTTTTTTTTACTCGTAGCCTGCAGCCTAGCCTGCAAGTGTTTCCCTTAACTAGCACAGGCTATCCCAGAAGACTGACATTTCTTTGAAGACCCTTGCTAAATGTGATTTCTCTTCTCACCTTTTCAGATACATCAGGAATTCCCAACGTGGTGCCCTAGTATTTTATATTTAATATTTTCTTATGCCCCTCTAGTTAATTCCTTAGGATTCTTTGAGCTTATGAATACCTTGAATTGGGGGGCATGTTTGATTGATCTGATTTATATAGTCTCTCTGAGTCGGGCATAATGGCAGCACCAGGTAAGCGCTTTTCCCTGTCCTGGTAGCCGATGGCCGCCGGAGGCGTTGCCGATGTGCCGGCCGTTAGGCGCCCCACAGGCTCGCCTGTGGGCCTGCACGTGACTTGCAAGTACTCTGCAGTACACGTCTCTATTCTTAATATTGATTCCGCCTGTTTTGCGCCAAAGAGAGACTTCCTGCCCAATAGCGTCGAAGCCTATGCCGTTGTAACAATCTTACATTAACAGGGGTTATGTGCGGCCCATCTCTTGGTAGACGCTAACGAAGAACAGGCGCTGCTTTCCGCGGCTAGGATTCAGTTTCCCTCTGACTGTGTCGAAGGCCCCAGTTTTAAACTAAGGGGCATATCGTCTGGACTCGCCTGTGGCGTGATCGTACTGCCGCTGGCTCCGGCCTGCCGCGGCTTGCCCACGCAAGAATCCTTGGAATCTGCGCCACGTTTCGGGCGGTCTAACGACTGGGGAGCTAAAGCAAGAGCGACCGACAAGTTCTCCCGAAGATCGTCTATGAATGTGAGTCCACTACTGGTGATAGTCAGCTTACGGACGGACGACCCACGTCACGAGAGCTCACACAGTGCACTGAACCATGACTATTAGTGTGTTCTTCTTGTATTTTTATCTCATGTTTTCTGGTTACGACTCTTGTGTCTACTCCTTCCTGGCAGCTTAACATGCACAGGCTTTCTTGTCGTGACGGAAAACGTACTATCTGCAGCTTGGACAGTGCAACGATGCAACGTGCCTCTGGGTGTCCCCATCTTCTTTTCTGCCACCCCGTCTTGGCAACGGTCAGCCCTCCGGTAATCCGCTGTCAACTCCTTTTTCGTACTCCAATCTTTCTCCTTGCCCCGCCATCGCACACTTCCATCCCCTCTTCCCCTCTCCCACCACTCACTTAAACTGCCGACAACGATCTCGCTACCACACAGAACCTAGACACTCACCAATGACAATAAATAGATACCAAGCACTATTTCACTATTCACTCGTATGAGGTGCAAGACACATCCGTCTTTCCCACACCGCTGGGCGCCACGCGCCAAATAGGGCAGAATATGAGTGCCTCCTGCCTATTAGCTGCATTCTGTTGCATAGTCGAAGCGCATTGCCCAGGGCCTATCCGGCTCTCTGCTAGGAGCGTGCATGTACTGTCCATGTAGTAATTGGATGCAAATGCCATCAAGCCATGCATAGTATAGACTCGATCGTACAGTCGAATCTCCAAACCGCTGAAGAAACAATGTAAAGCTTCTGCTACTACTTATAGCTGAATGATTTTTTTCTGAGTATTTTTAATTTCTTCGCAACATCATTAGATTCATGCAAGCCACCTGTCTTGCTGTTTAAATTAGGTGGTGTTGTTTTGTGTCTCGCAGAGCCTCCAGAGTTTCATCTGCGGTCTCTAGATGATTCTATATCGGTGACTTACTCTTCTATCCTCAGAAACACTCTTTTTGTACCCAAACGTACCTCTCCCTCCCTAAAAATGCCACCAAAGAACGTCCAATGAACCTCTACGTCTAGCCCAAGACTTTCACCAGCCGCCTTGACCAGTAATCCCTCTGCCAGGTTATCCCTGGTGCTACCACTAAACATGCACAGGATGGATCTGTTTACCTAAGCCTCCATCAACTAGCACACTGACATCTTGTGAGACAGGTGGCTGCGGGTGTGGCGAGAAGTTTACTCACCCACTAT
>CM039467.1:11496723-11557707 GCA_022414725.1 Microglena sp. YARC
ATAAGTTAGCCAGCTCAAGAAGCAGCTCAATGATTGAAGCTGAGCAGCTGAAGTAGCCAGCCGTATGCAGCTCAAACCAGCTCAAAGTTAGTGCTCAATTAGAGCAAGCTCAAATTTAGCGCTTCAAGTAGCAGACTTCAGAAGTAGAGCTAAGTAGCAGTAAGAGCAGCTAAAGTAGCCGCTTCAAGTAGCAGCTAAATAGCCAGATTTCAAGTAGCCAGCTAAGTAGCCAGCTCAAGTAGGCACTCAAGTTAGCCAAGCTAAGTAGTTAGCCTCAAGTAGCCATCAAGACGCAAGCTAAGTACAGTATACACTAAGGCCAGCAAGTTAGCAGCTCAGTAGCAAAGCTCAAGTAGTAGGCTCAAGGTAGCAGCTCCAATTAGCCAGGATCAATTAGCGAGCTGAAGGTAGCCAGCTCAATAGCAGGCCCATAGCCAGCAACCTAGCAGCTAGAAGCCAGCACTCAATACAGCTCAAAGTAGCAGCTCAATAGCAGGAATAGCCAGTCAATTTAGCAGTCAATTGAAGCTCGTCCAGCTCAAGAGCAGCTCAATTAGCCGCAAGAGAAGCTCAAGTAGCCAAGTCAAGTAGCAGCTCAGAGGCAGCTAAGAAGCCAGCTTCAAGTAGGCAGCTTAGTAGATAAGCCAATAGCCAGTCAATAGCCAGTCTAAGTAGCTGCAGTAAGTAACCAGATCAAGTAGGCCAGTTCAAGTTAGCAGCAAGTAGTCATCAGTAGCCAGCTCAAGTCCAGTCAAGTAGCCAGTTCATAAGTAGGCAGCTCAAGTAACCAGCTAAGTAGCCAGGGTCAAGTAGCCAGCTCAACGTAGCCAGCTTTAAGTAAGCCAGCTCAAAGTCAGGGCTAATAGCAGCTCAATTAGCCAGCTCAAAAGTGCCAGCATAATAGCAGCAAGGAGCTGAAGGTAGCAGCTTTCAATAGCAGGTCCAAGCCAAGCCTGACAGTGCAAATAGCACGGTCAAATGTACTCAGCTAGTACCAGCTCAGAGCAGCTAAAGTAGCCAGCCATGGAGCGCAAGGAAGAGAATAGAGCTCAAGTAGCCAGTGTCTCATAGTAGCCAAGCTAAGGTAGTGTTAGCTGAGAAGTAGCCAGTTCAATTAGCAGCTGAAGGTTAGCCAAGCTCAGAGCAGCTCAATAGCAAAGCTGGAGTATAGTCATGAGTCAGAGATAGCCAGTTTACAAGGCTATTAGTAGCAGCTTAAGAAGATGCCATAGACTTGTGTAAGAACCGAGACATTCCCGCTGCATTTGCAATTGATGTTGCCAGCGCATTGCGCACTATGTGGCTGGGCAGCACTCGCACAGGGTAAAGATTACCAGGAACATAGACCCTAATCTTTGGCCTAATCCACAACAAACCAGTAAATGACACTGGCATTACTCTTAATAGCCAACCGCAACAGTATATTTTCCGTTGTTATTTCCCTCTGTAAGAGAAGCTGATAGGAAGCTGCTACGTGTTTATGGGTAGTCGGAAAATAAATAGAGTACCCCATGCAGAGTAGGATAATCTAGGGGAGGTAGCTACATAAATGCAGTATGAGATAAACGGCGTTGGGGATAGTGGGGGGTATTAAGGGAGCCCCGTCTTACGGCAGTAGAAACGGGTGCTACTATAATGACAGAGAACCATAACGATGAAGACCGGAACCATTAAGCACACTGTGGGATTCAGAGCGGCAGCTATGTATTATAGAGCTGGCCACTAAGCATTCGTGAAAGGGACAACTGCCAGTGCACGTCGGAAGTGGATCACCCAGTATCATGTATCACTGCGTATCACAAAAGTATCCCAGGCTACCGTATCCTCGCTAGTATAACTACCAGATCATCCAGTATTTCCACTCAAGATCTAACACAAGTATCATAGGTTCACACCACTATCATAAAGAGTATCCAGGTTCAGTCAGCTAACAATTCCAGTATACTATATCAACAGTTATCAGGTACTCCAGTATCACCATATCCACGCAAGTATCCCAGGTTTCCTCTGTTATCACTCCAGATAATCACAAGTATCACACAAGTATCACACAGATACTACACAAGTGTATCAGGTCACACAGAATCATCAGTTCAACAGTTACTTCACACAGATTAGCTTAACTCAGTATACTCCGTATCACTCAGTAATCACTCAGTATCACAATTATATCACGACAAGATATCTCAGTTGTTTATTCACATATCATTTATATCGCTCCAGCTATCAACGTATAATACTCTGTGTGTGTGTATGAGGCTGCATAGTCGCTGATATCCTCTGTGCCGATGTGATCACACAAGTATCTAACATACCAGGTTCATGAGTGTGATATCTATCCAGTGTATCCACTCTATGATTGAGTTGACACATCCAAGTTTAACCTCAGGGTTTGTACTGGATCAAGTGTTCATCAAGTATCATATCATATCACTCTAGTTCATTTCACTCCAGTATATTGATAATATCCAGGTCTACTGTAGTTACACTCCAGGTTATCACTCTTAATCACTGTCATTCTGTATAAACTACAAGCTGATCCAGGTTCATCAGTATCACTTATAGATTACTCCAGATCACAACTAAGTACCAGGTTCGACTCCTATCACCTCTTATGGTTTACTCCATATCATTCGAGATTAGTGGTTGTGCTCCGTAATCACTCATAGCGTAACCGCGAGTAATCTCATCCAGGTATCACATATATCTGGAGGTTCACTAGGTATAATTTTGTTAAAGGCGCTTAAAGCTCACGACGAAAATGTGACGTTTTAGGGCCAAAATGGTGCAAAAAAGCACGTGCGCAAGGGTGAGAACCTCACCAAAACAACATTAGGCTCGCCTGCTTGTGCTAGGACAAGTTTAAAGTGTATAAATAACGCTTAGTTGCTCCTGAGCTGGTGTGCGCAACTGGGGTGACTGCTAAATTTGAATGTTGAGAGCCCATAGTGGTGAAAAACGTTGTAACAATCATTCATCCGAATGTTAATTGCATCTCTATGCTAGCACAGACTGTGATCGTCTGCAACCCCATTATACATACATGAGGCTTTGCTACAGTATTATTTTGTAGATATTAAGTATACCATACCATATATGGCGTACAATATGGAGTATGACAGATAAGTAGCATACGAGATATCGAACATACCAGGGTACTTCTAATGTCCAAAGGCTGCAGGCTTGGCATTGGAAATCAAAAAAAACTGCCGTTTGTTGCTGCAAAAAAGCGAAAAATTTGCGCGCATAGGGGGTGAAAAAACTGTAGCTTAGAAGCAGAGGGGGCAAAAGCCAGCGCCTCAAAGGAAAAGCGGCGCTTTGAATTTACGGTTACCATACGTATAAATATCGCCTATATCGACAGAATACAACCTATTCTGCATGTTTTTTGGTCTCATTGACCCATTGTATTTTCGACTAGATCAGGTGACTAACATTTAAATAAGGCCAACGCTGTCAAAACATCTAAGACAACAGGTTCAACATCACATCTTTTAACAAAAGGCAAGCGATCAGAATAAGCATCCGGACATGGCAATACCCGATCTCATCCATTTGACTACCTCCAAGCTGAATCAGCATTGGAAGCAGTAAAGATATCACCACGCTTAACAACAAAGCAAGAAACAGAAGTAGAGTAGTAAATCAGGTCAATGGGCCAATACCAGGATGCCTCATGAATGCTGACCTATTATTTCAGGTTTACATTTGAATTATCACCCATTCTAAGTTTGAATTAAAATTGAAGCAGCTAAAGATAACACTGCTCTTCAACAAAAGCGCAAGAGAAGAGAAATGAAAGTCAGGAAGTGCCAATACCCGGCATATACATTGGCTATCTCAGTTTGAATTTTTAGTGGTGAACCTATTTCTCAGGTGGAACAAAATGGTAGCAGCTTAAAGGACAACTAGCGTTCAAAAAAGAGCAGCAATATCTTTTTAATGGATCATATAGACATGGCCAAAGAATGGTCTCAAAGACTATATATTTAAGTAGTTGCACAGCATCGATCAGGATGGAGTTAACCCAGAGCTGACACTACACTAGATATAATGCCTCCATGATATGACAGGGCGACTGATTGTTAGGACTTCCTTAATAGGAGGTCTTAGAATCATTGTTAGGGTGGAGCATGTAGAGTCTACATTAGTCCAAACACTACTGGTCGGTGTCATGGAGTACAAGATACATGCAAGTATATGAGAACATTTTGGCTCATGAAACATTAATGATAACTGATTGAAGCTATAAAATTTTGTCATGCAGTTCAAGCAAATGCCTGCCCTTCAACCCGCATCCTAACAAGCGTACATTCATTTATGATATTATAAGTCCAAAACGTAGCGATTTTAGTACCTTGAAGCTGATTAGACACCCAATTGGACCTGACAGCGTTACAGTTAAATCCATTAGTATATATATGAGGCTATGAGTAAATACAGGGCGCCTGTGGTATTTCTTAAATTAGCGGCTAATGATAGTATTGACGTGCCTACCACGACCTTAAAAGGTAGTTCACTCATATGATTGTTACAGACTAGAAGACTGTCATTTGAAAACTACAGTACAATGATACAACGGAGGATGACCTTAGCAAAGCGAGTCGTATATCAGAAATAGCAATGCCCTGGTTTACATGGTTATGCCCAAGGATATATAATGGATATCTTCCCATTTTTTGTATGATATGGACATGGACCTTGAGCCATGTATCTGTACTTTCATGTCGGATTTCGGAGACTGCAGAGACATTTGAGGAAGATGCTACTTCCATTGTTAAGTGTCATAGAATGAATATTCGCAGTTAGCCGAAGTGATAAAGAGGAGGGAGGCAGTCACATAAATCTTGGATTAGCCGTGGACGTAGCCTGCTGGACGGCACAGAGACACGGTACTTTTGATCGGAGGTTATGTGAGAGCACAGTGACAGGGAAGTCGGTGAGGCATAAGATTTACAGTTAGATAAAAGCATGAGGGAAATCGCGAAAGTATGATGTGCGTCACTAGGGTGCCACCACAGTGCTGCCCAGCAGGCAGGGCACTGCAAGTAGAGCAGCAACAGGCGGAGACCGTTGTTGCATATTAAGTCACTCTAGGGGGACCGGGAAAAAACCCGGTGAAATACACGTACAGAAAGTCAGAGGAGCTGCTGCTGCGCTCAAGCCACTATAGAGACGAGGCATATAAGCCAGGACCATAATCTGTATGTCGGTAAGATCCCAATTGAACAGGGAAAAACTAGTACTCATATTAGGCCCTTGGTGGACCTTGACAGTATTATGAGCTTACAGCTCCTTATGCAGTGTAATGTTGACTGTGATTTATTTTGGGGATAGCTGGGAAAACCCCCTTCTCGACCCCCACCCCGCCCCCCCCCCCCATAACACACAACACACACACACACACACCCCCTCCAACCCAAGATTTTTTGGGATCGGCCTAACTGGGGTAATATGCTGTCAGCGTTTTTTAGCCGATTCATTGCATTTTGCACCACGTTAGTGTTTATTTGTGTAATTGGTCATCGTTTTCTCAGGTGGTTAAGTTTTCGATTAAACGTTGACTAAGATCGCTCATGACATCTTATGTATAAGCCGGGGCGGTGATTTGTATGTGACGACGCAGGACGCCTCCGTTGCCAGATAGGGCGTGCCATCAGCACCAAATTACATGACTGCGTACTGGCTTTCCTTCCTCATCTTTACCACCTCCGCCTTTGATGAGCATCTATAAGCGAAGATCCTTCCCATCCTTAGCTTGTCTTAAACTCCGAAGTGAAAATAGTTGTACAGCTTGGGCGTCCGGGTCAGAGTGCTGTTATCTTCGCCTTACAAAAAGTTTGACAAGATGGATGGTAAAGCGATGGTTACAAATATAGAATGACGCAATGAAAGCCAAGCCAGGGTCCGTAAGTGTAAGGCGATAGCCCCTGGGGAGTCTGAAGACCATACAGAACTTATAAAGCGTAGACCCCTTCGCCTAGGGCACCAGAGCCGATGCATCACATAGACACTTATGTATACCTTGTATTATATGTATAATATATACTTGATGCCCCGACGGGTATTCTTCATACCCCGGCCACCACCTGTTATTGACTGATTATATATCAGCTCTGAGTCGGCAAAATGACATCGCACTTCCCTCCTGGATTTACGCGTTTGCCTGCGGCCAGGCCAAGGCTAGCTGTGGGACGTACTGGCAGTACCCCCTGAGTAACAGCTTATTTTATATGTTCCGCCTGGCGCGATAATAGCTCTTCTTCTAATCGAGCATTGCCTTGAACCAATCTTACATTAACAGTTGTGCGCCATCTTTGACGCTAAACGAGAACACGCTTCCGCGTGGATTCAGTCCCTCCTGACTTGTCGAAGGCGAGTTTAAAAGCACCTGTAACCCTGTTGCGGATGCTACTCCCGCTGCTCCGCGCCGCCTACAAGTCCTGGATCTGCTACTGCGTCCTACGATGGAGCAAGCAGAGCGACAAACACCAAATCATAGTGAGTATATGACGACGCTCAAACCGAGACTACACAGGCTGTATTGATCTCAGACGATCAATGTTACGCTCAGCTTAACAGGAAGCTTCTGTTCGGTCGAACATGCGCTTGGCAACGTTCACCCCGTCCCGGCTAATCCGCATAACAGACTTCCCTTTGCGATCGAGCCGATAATAATCCCACACACACTCCATGCCGCCTACTTGCCCCATTCTCCACCCAAGCCACTCACAACTTAACAGACGCACGACTCCAACTAACCAGAAGACCCTCACAAATCAAACCGCCAGAAATATATCAACTAGGTAAACAACTCTACACATGCGACGCGCAAGCAGGGATAATCTCCTCCTTGCTATTAGGCTGCAGCGCAGATTCAGATTCTCCACCTATCCTCTGCAGCGATGGAAGGCCAAGATCAAGGGCCTGCAGGACTCTGTCATCACTTGAACAATGTACTTCTTGCTGACTGCAAATGCCCAAACATCATAGCAATTCATGCAGCCAGCTGCTGACCAGACCTCCAAGTTCACCTGCCAAGGACTCAAGCACACTCTCCATCCCACGACATTTGGGACCAAACTGCTCCTCTCATGCCCAAGAAAGGCCATGGACTCACCTTACCCAAACATTCACCAGCCCCTGCCAGTAATCCTCATCCCTGTGACCTACCATCTGCCCCTACATCAATGATGGTTACCAAGCTCCATAAAACTCACACTGACTCTGTAGACAGGCATTACCACCCACCTCTTTGAGACCTCCTCAGTAGAGCTGATCAAGACCTCCAGGACTTCCCTCTACTTTCTGAACCCCATCTGTGCACCACACTGATTCTGAGATTAGGGCAATACCACCCACTCATTGAGGCAGATCAAGACCACCCAGGACTTTCCCCTCCTACTTCTGCTCCATCTTGCACACCTCACTGAATTCTGAGATAGGGCAGTTGCCACCCATCACTGTGGAGCAGACCAAGACCCTCCAGACCATCTTTCCCCCTCTTCTGCCACGTAACCATTTCCCTCCCACTGCAGACAATCTGGAAGACTCTATTGCATGATACTGACAGTGATGATATGCAAAGCAGCTATTCCATCCAGAGTTCACACAAGACACCCAGGGATGACCCATGACTAGGGTAGATGACCCCTCCTGAACACACTCCAGACCTCCAAACAGCTGGGACAACCATGAGGCCTTACAACGAGAGCCAGAGCACAGAGATGTAACTCCTCAGTGACCGATCAGGCACCAAGCATATGAGGAATATATTGGCCCATACATCTGGGACGGGCCGACTCAACCCATCTGATCTAGACACAGCAACTACCATGGACATGCCGCATACTGTGTCACACAGGTCACCAGACATTGGATCTACCACTTGGGAGAAGTTAATCAGAATGTCAACCACATCCACTTTTCCAACAACTCCAGCCTTAGCGCTCACACGTTTTGGATGCACCTACACCCACCTGAACAGCAGCCTGCTTCACACAGCTTTCAACATCCAGCCCAGGCTCCACTGTTTCAAGACTATTAGCAATTCACACCAGCAAGTTTCCTAACCCTGAAGCTTCTGAAAGAGAACAGTTCCCTCACAGGAATGCACAAGGAGCCATCGGATGCCTGCAGCCCATCATCCAGCACAACAGCAGACTCCAGCAAATGGTGCACTAGCCTACCCCACTGTTCTACCACAGCCAGACCCACTCTACAGTGGGCCATTTGTCTCCAAGCTGCCATGGTCGATGCACAGCTCACACACTCCGCATCAGGGACTTAGGGTAGTCGCTCAGAGAGACCTAAAGTATGATCAATTGGCTAGGAGTGCGGTTTTGGCCAACTGCAAGTCGATTTCGCTCATGGTTGGGGTGATGGGTGAGGAGATCCTGGCCCTCGGAGCAAAGTTGCTTCTTGATGTGTCCTCTGGTGAAGGGAGTATATCCATTTAGGTTACCTGTATATTGCAT
Organism: Microglena sp. YARC; assembly: GCA_022414725.1. Taxonomy (NCBI): domain Eukaryota; kingdom Viridiplantae; phylum Chlorophyta; class Chlorophyceae; order Chlamydomonadales; family Chlamydomonadaceae; genus Microglena; species Microglena sp. YARC. The sequence continues at coordinate 11,505,201 of CM039467.1, forward strand.
AAGGTGTCTGAGTGGTCACCCCATGGAGGGGTCTGCCGCCATTCTGTTGGGTATTGTTGCACGCCGTGATTAGGACCATCATCTCATCTTAACCCTGATGCAAGCAGACCAGCCCAGCCTTAGCTCCCAGTCATAGACTTGACTTACCCGTAGTTCCTTTGACCAAGTCCCATGTCAGAACTTGACCTTGATGGCTCCCCCTGAGAGAGCCAGACACTTAAATGTCAATTTTTGGATATTCAGACTTGAACACTCTAGGATTTTTTTTTTTTTAGATTACCTGTCTAAATGTACTGCCCCCTGTACTTCACAGGCAGGCACCCCTTCTGAATTTAGGATTTTTCTAGTCTCTTCCCTTGGATGTCTTTGCTTTAATTTAGGCCTACCTAATGTAGCTCACCCAAATTATGGGGGGATTAGTTCCAAGACATCATGTCTAAAATGACAAATCCTCTATCTCACGATCATACAAACTTCTCGTAAAGGAATATCTCCACAAGCCGATTAACCAAGCCTGGACTTCCCTGTCCCTCAGCAGGTCTCCTGCAGCCTATCTGCAGCCCTCTACATACTTAGTCCAGCCCCATGGCAGCCTATCTGCTTCTAGCTCTGCAGCCTATCTGCAGTTTCCTTACACCTTCTCAGGCCTCTCTGCTACTAGCCTGCAGCCTACCTGCAGTGTTCCTTAACTCAGCCAGCTATCCCAGAAGACTGCACATTTCTTTGAAGACCCTGCTAAAGTGATTTCTCCCTTTTCAGATACTAGGAATTCCCAAAGTCCCTAGTTTTATATTTAAATTTTCTTATGCCCCTCAGTTATCCAGGAATTCTTGAGCTCAAGAGATACCTTGAATTGGGGGGATGTTATTGACTGAATTTATATATCAGTCTCTGAGTCGGCATAATGCACACACCGGTACCTTCCCTCCTGGTACGCGTTGCCTGCCCGCCAGGAGTAACCCAGGAGGCAGGGAAAGCTGTGGCCTGCACTGCAGTTTCGCGATGGGTGGATCCTGCAGGACAGTCTCGGAGCTAGTACAACAGATCTATATGATCCATGTCCGCCTCGTTGCGCAAAATAAGCATCTTCTCCTCTATCGAGCCTATGCCCGTTGTAACAATCTTCATACATTAACAGGTTATGTGCGCCATCTTAGACTGCTATACGAAAGAAAAGCGCTGGGAGTTTCGCGCCTAGGAGATTAGTTCCCCTCTGACTTTCGAAGGCCGAGTTTTACTAAGCACCTGGACTCCTGTGCGGATCCTACTCCCCGCTGGCTCCGCCTGCCGCTTCCAACCAGAATCCTTGGATCTGCCACTGCGATTACGACTGGAGCAAGCAAGAGCGATCCGACAAGTCACGAAATCTATGAAGTGAGTATAGGACGATTGTTGCCCTCACCGAGACTCACGACAGTGCTGTAGTTGATCTCAGACGATCAATTTTGTCTACGCCTCCAGCTTTAACAGAAGCTTCTGTCGCGAAACATCTGCGCTTGGCAACGTTCACGTTGTAGTGATTGAGGCGGAAGTCCTCCTGTAATCCGCTGGACCCTTTGGATCGCCGATTCCCACACACCGACTCCATCCCTCTCCCCTCTCCCACCACTCGACTTAACAACGCCAAGACTCCTACCAGAAGACCTCACGAATGCACCCGCCCAGAATATTCACTTGGTAACAACCTCTACACCTGGCGCCAGCGCCAGGCAGAATATCCCTTGCTATAGGCTGCAGCTGGCAAGATCAGATATCTCCACCTATCCTCTGCAAGCAGATAGGGAAGGCCAGATCAAGGGCCATGGCAGGACGTCTGATCATCCTGAACAATGTACTTTCTTGCTGACTGCAACATGCCCAACATCTATTAGCATTCATGTCAGCCACCAGCTGTGCCCAGACTGGATGTCTCTCAAGTTCACGACTGTCCAAGACTAAGCCACACTCTCCATCGCCAGACCATTACTGGTACCAAAACGAAACCACCTGCTCCTCTCATGCCCCAAAAGGGGGCCTGGACTCTACCTTACCCAAACTTCCACCAGCCCCTGCCAGTAATCCCTCTATCCTGTGGACCCTACCCGGTGTGCTTGCCTACATCATGATGGTTACCAAGCCTCCATCAACTCCACACGTGCTCCGCGTAACTCTGAGTACAGGGCAGTACCCACCCACTCATGAGACCCATTCCCCCAGTAAGCTGATCAAGACCTCCAGTGACTTCCCCGTCTACTTCTGACTGTGCCATCTGCCACCCATGTTACAGGCTCCTTAGTCTTTGATTCTGAGATAGGGGGGCAGTACCTCCCACCGCAGTCATGTGGAGGCGATCACAGACCTCCAGGGAGCGTGGTCCCCCTCTACTTCTGCTCCAGTCTGCACCCCACATGATTCTGAGATTGGCGCAGTTGCCACCATCATGTTGGAGGCAGACCAAAGACCTCCAGGACCATCCTCCCACACATATCTGCCAGTACCATTCCCATCCCCTTGGCAGACATCTGGAAGACTCTATTGAATGATACTGACAGTGATGAATATGCCAAGAGCTTCATCCATCCAGGTACACAAGCACCAGGGATGACCCTGGACTAGGAGTAGGATGACCCTCCTGAGTTGTTTTGTTGGGGTTTGGTTTGGTTTAACCCTTGTGTGTGTTTGGTCTGGCGCAGAGCAAGCGCTCCAACAACAGCCGGGACAACCTGGGCTACAACGAGCCAGAGCAGAGATAGGAACTCCTCAGTGACCAGAATCAGGACCAACTATGAGGAATATGATGGCCCCATACATGGGGACGGGCCACTCAAGCCATCTGATCTAGACACAGCAACTACCTGGGACCAATGGATACTGTGTCAACAGGTCACCAGACATTGGACTACCACTGGGAGAAGTTAATCAGAATGTCAACCACATCCACTTTTATCCAACAACTCCAGCCTTAGCCTCACACGTTTTGGATGCACCCTACACCACCTGAACAGCAGGCCTGCTTCACCAGCTTTCAACATCCAGCCCAGGCCTCCACTGTCCAAGCTCATTACAGCATTTCACAGCAAGTTTCCTACCCTGCAAGCTTCTGAAAGAGAACAGTTCCCTCACAGGTCAATGCACAAGGAGCCATCTTGATGCCTGCAGCCCTATCATCCAGCACAACAGCAGACTCCAGCAAATGGTGCAAGCATACCCCTACTGTTTCTATTACCACAGCCAGACCACTCTACAGTGGGCCATTTGTCTCCAAGCTGCATGGTCGATGCACATGCTCACACACTCTCATTCAGACCTAAGATGATCATGGACCCCAGGAGCTGTGCACATCCTGGAGGCAAAGTGCTATGTGTCAACCACCTCAGCATGAACTGGAACCCCATGGACTTCACTTCATCAACATCCTTACCCCCCCCCAGCCTAGCTCCAGTCATTTTGACCAGTTCCTTGCCCAAGTCTGTCAGCAACTTGACCTTGATGGCTTCCCCAGCAAGCCAGACACTTAGTTCAATTTTTGGATAGACTTGAACACTCTAGATTTTTTTTTTTTTAGATTACCTGTCTAAATGTACTGCCCCATGTACTTCCACAGGCAGCACCCCTTCTGAATTTAGGATTTTTCTAGTCTCTCCCTTGATGTCTTTGCTTTAATTTAGGGTACCTACCTAATGTAGCTCACCCAAATTATGGGGGGATTTAGTCCAGACATCAATGTCTAAATGACAAATCCTCTAGTCTCGAATCATACAAACTTCTCGTAAAAGGATATCTCCACAAGCCTTAACCAAGCCTGGACTTCCCTTCCCCAGCAGTCTCCCTGCAGCCTATCTGCAAGCCCTCTGCAGTACTTAGTTCAGCCCCATGGCAGCCTATCTGCTCTAGCCTGCAGCCTATCTGCAGTTTCCTTACACCTTCTCAGCAGCCTCTCTGCTACTTAGCCTGCAGCCTACCTGCAAGTGTTCCTTAACTAGCCAGCTATCCCAGAAGACTGACATTTTTTTGAAGACCCTTGCTAAAGTGATTTCTCCCTTTTCAGATAACTAGGAATTCCCAAAGTCTCCCTAGTTTTATATTTTAAATTTTCTTAGCCCCTCAGTTAAATTTCCAGGAAATTCTTGAGCTCAAGAATACCGTTGAATTGGGGGGGATGTTATTGACTGGATTTATATATCAGTCTGCTGAATCGGCATAATGCACACCGGTCCTTTCTATTAAAGAAGTGATTTATGTTTGGCCTCCTGATTATATTAGTACCGCGTTGACTGCCCCCAGGGTGTGTGTCCACAGGCTAAGCTGTGACCTGCACGTGACTGAAGTGACTAGCCCACCGCTACCCTGCAGTACACATCTCTATTCTATATGATTCCGCCTGTGTTGCGCTTAATAGCAATCTTCCAAATCTATCGAGCCTATGCTGTTGTAAACAATCTTACATTCAATACCACCCTGTCTAGCTGATATATAGGCCACAAAAACCTTGCAGATCTCTGTTGCAGGATGCCCTGCGGATCCATTTTTTGCGGTTGGAGCCCCCTCTATTAATGGGGCGGGAGCCCCGCAGGGTCCACTCCTTGATCTGATGGACGGTTTATCTGAAGCGGTTACCAGACCTCCTTGCCACTGAGAACAGGCTATTCAACCTGAAGCTGACCTGTCCCACTGATCCACAATGATGTATGGTCTACCCTCATCCCACCTCAGAAGCTTCAGACCCCAAAACCCGATTGCCCCAGACCCACCAATGGATCACTAGCTTCAGTCAGCTATGGTAGACGATGCTCATTACATTACATTACATTTACATTTTAAAGTCTACTTGAACCGCGAGGGCGTATGAGACTCCTGTGCGGTTTAAACAAAAAAGCACCCACTAAAGCAAAAAAAACCCATAACATCAGGGGTGGGTAGGTCGAGGACAAACAAACCAAACTCCCAACCACCGTTTGGGTGGCGGTAGGGTATTAAACCCCCCTAGAGCAGGCACCCAGATCTTCAACCACTTACAGTGGCGGAGAGTAAGAAGCTAACAAATGAGAAGTCACAAGAAGAAAAAAAGGGATAATAAATTACGGTGCCACTAAGCAGTCCAGGGCTTCCTGTCTTGCTCTACTACAAGTAGAAAGATAGTCGGCTAGGTTTGCTCCAGAACAAGTCTTAGTGCCATTTCCATTCATAAAGGTTCTGATGTGGAATCGCAGAATTCCACATTCCATACGGTTAAGTCGGTATCCTCATGTGTTATATATCAGTCTCTGAGTCGGCATAATGCACACCGGTACCTTTCCCTCCTGGTACCGCGTTGCCTGCCGCCAGGCCTCAGGCTAGCTGTGGCCTGCACGTGACTGCAGTACCCTGCCTTACACATCTCTATTCTATATGATTGCGCCTGTTGCGCTTAATAGCATCTTCTCCTCTATCGAGCCTATGCCGTTGTAACAATCTTACATTAACAGGTTATGTGCGCCATCTTTAGACGCTAAAGAAGAACAGCCGCTGATTTCCGCGTTCGGATTCAGTTCCCCTCTGACTTGTCGAAGGCCCGAGTTTTAACTAAGCACCTGGACTCCCTGTGCGGATCCTACTTCCCGCTGCTCCGCCTGCCCGCTTCCCTACCAAGATCCTTGGATCTGCCACTGCGTCCTACGACTGGAGCAAGCAAGAGCGACCACAAGTCACCGAAATCTATGAAGTGAGTATAGGACGACGCCCTCACCGAGTCACCGAGACCCACACAGTGCTGTATTGATCTCAGACGATCAATTTGTCTACGCCTCCAGCTTAACAGAAGCTTCTGTCGTCGAACATTGCCGCTTGGCAACGTTCACCCCCCAGTAATCCGCTGGATCCTTTGGATCGCCGATTCCACACACACACTCCATCCCCTCTTCCCCTGCCCCGCCCTCGTAACTCCCCCTATCCCAACACTCCGACCTACAACGCCAAGACTCCTACACAGAAGACCTCACAATGCAACTCCCAAAATATTTCACCGGTAACACCTCTACAACTGGCGCAGCGCCAGCAGAATATCCTCCTCGCCCTCAAATCAGATAGGGATACCATTGCCATTGCTTCGACTGCCAACAAGCGGTGGGTCGTGGCGAGCCTAATGACTCTGATGGTTACCCTGCTGATGACGTTAGTTACCCTCCTGTTGCGGCTGCTGACCCGGCTGCTCCGGCTGCCCCTAGGATTGGTGTCCCCAACAGGATCTCCACCTGGAAGAACAACAAGGCCTTTAAGGTCATCATATATCATGTATCAGATGGCATCCAGCAGGCCATTCATGCCAACACAGATATGGCCTCTACAGCCTTCAGGTTTCTAGATGCCCTGTACTCTGAGGACGGCAGCAGGCTAGAGCATACCACCCTGACTGCCATTATGGGATTACGTATGACCTCCACTGAATCCCTGCAGACTTACCTCTCCAGGGCAGCTGATCTGTACTCCCAGATTCCCAAGATACAAGGCCTCCACATCGTCTCTGCCAGCACCTTCCTGACCCTCATTGTCAAGGGACTGAACTCCCGCTCTGAATATGATGGTTACATCAATCAGTTCAACCCCACTACTATTACCACCTTTTCCATGCTCCAAAGTGCCCTCTTCAACTGGTGCTTAGTGAAGCAAGTTGATCCTGCACCATCTCCTGAAGAGGCTGAGATGGCAGCTGCAGCCTACAGGGCCAGGAAGCCCTTCAACAGCAAGCACCTCCCATTCAGAGACAGGACCATCTCCTACAAGAAGATGACCTGCTAGAACTGTGGGGGAATAGGCCATAGCTCCAGAGACTGCACCAGTGAGGACACTGATCTGGCTTTCAGGCCAGCAGACTCAGATGAAGCTGACCATGGATCTAAGTCACCTCCCAAGAACAGATCAGGAGATGACAAGGATCCTGACGACAAGAAGACCCCCGAGAAGACCAGTCCAGACAGGAGGCGTCTAAGAAGATACCCAAGCAGGGGACGCCATGCCCATGTTGCTGATGGTGATCAGTCCACCTCCAACTCTGACAGTGAGGGTGAAGAACACAACTTCCTGTCCCTGGCACTGGATGAGGACAACCTCCAGCCCATGAGATTTGCTACACCAACCAGAGGCAAGTCTGTTTCATTTGCTTTGCCACCTGGCCCCCTGGCTGATACAGCATTCTTTGGACAAATAAGTGCTGATGATGAATGCACTATAGAAGATGGAGAAGTTTTCCAGGCAGCACTGCAGACAGAATGGATCATAGATACTGCAGCACACTCTCATGCAACAAGTAACATCTCCCATCTGCATGACATTCAGGACCTTCAACAGCCTATTAAGTTGCAGCTAGCAGATCAAGACTCTCCACCTATCCTCTGCAAGCAGATAGGGAAGGCCAAGATCAAGGGCCATGGCAGGACTCTGATCATCCTGAACAATGTACTTCTTGCTGACTGCAACATGCCCAACATCATTAGCATTCATGCAGCCACCTGCCTGTGCCCATACCTCCAAGTTCACCTGTCCAAGACTCAAGCCACACTCTCCATCCCAAGACCATCTGGTACTAAACTGCTCCTCTCATGCCCCAAAAGGCATGGACTCTACCTTACCCAAACTTCACCAGTCCCTACCAGTAATCCCTCTATCCCTGTGAACTCTACCATTGCCTACATAATGATGGTTACCAAGCCTCCATAAACTCACACTGACTCTGAGACAGCGCAGTACCCACCCACTCATGAGACCTCCCCCAGTAGAGCTGATCAAGACTGCCAGGTTCCCCCCTCTACTTCTGCTCCATCTGCACCCCACACTGATTCTGAGATAGGGCAGTACCCACCCACTCATGTGGAGGCAGATCAAGACCACCAGGACTTCCCCTCTACTTCTGCTCCATCTGCACCCCACACTGATTCTGAGATAGGGCAGTACCCACCCACTCATGTGGAGGCAGTACAAGACCTCCAGGACCATCCTCCCACTATCTGCCAGTACCATTCCCCTCCCACTACAGACAATCTGGAAGACTCTATTGATGATACTGACAGTGATGACATGCCAGAACTCATCCATCCAGAGTTACACAAGCCCCAAGATGACCCTGGACTGGGAGTAGATGACCCTCCTGAAACCACTCCAGATCTCCAACAACAGCTGGACAACCTGGGCCTACAACGAGCCAGAGCAGAGATGGAACTCCTCAGTGACCAGATCAGGACCAACTATGAGGAATATGATGGCCCCATACATGGGGACGGGCCACTCAAGCCATCTGATCTAGACACAGCCACTACCTGGGACCAATGGATACTGGTCAACAGGTCACCAGACATTGGACTACCACTGGGAGAAGTTAATCAGAATGTCAACCACATCCACTTTTCCAACAACTCCAGCCTTAGCCTCACACGTTTTGGATGCACCCTACACCACCTGAACAGCAGGCCTGCTTCACCAGTTTTCAACATCCAGCCCAGGCCTCCACTGTCCAAGCTCATCACAGCATTCACCAGCAAGTTCCCCACCCTGCTGGCTTCTGAAAAAGAACAGTTCCCACACAGGTCAATGCACAAGGAGCCATCTGATGCCTGCAGTCCTATCATCAAGCACAACAGCAGACTCCAGCAAATGGTGCAAGCCTACCCCACTGTTTCTACCACAGCCAGACCCACTTTACAGTGGGCCATTTGTCTCCAAGCTGCCATGGTCGATGCACATGCTCACACCCTCTCATTCAGACCAAAGATGATCATGGACCCCAGGAGCTGTGCACATCCTGGAGGCAAAGTGCTATGTGTCAACCACCTCAGCATGAACTGGAGCCCCATGGACTTCACCTTTATCAACATTCTTACCCCCCCCCCAGCCTAGCTCCCAAGTCATTTAACCAGTTCCTTGACCAAGTCTGCAAACAGCTTGACTTTGATAGCTTCCCCAGCAAGCCAGGCACTTAATTCAGTTTCCAACATTGCTCTTCATCTTTTGGATAGACTTGAACACTCTAGAATTTTTTTAGATTAACTGCCTACTGTACTGCCACATGTACTTCCACAGACAGCACCCATTCTGAATTTAGAATTCTTCTAGTCTCTCCTTGATGTCTTTGCTTTAATTTAGGGCCTACCTAATGTAGCTCACCCAAATTATGGGGGGACTAGTCCAGACATCATGTCTAAATGACAAATCCTCTAGTCTCGAATCATGCAACTTCTCGTAGCCAAGGATATCTTCACAAGCCTTCACCAAGCCTGGACTTTCCTTCCCCAGCTTCCCATAGCAGCCTACCTGCTCTAACCTGCAGCCTACCTGCAGTTTCCTTACACCTTCTCAGCAGCCTCTCTGCTACCTAGCCTGCAGCTTACCTGCAGCTTCCTTGCACCTTCTCAGCAGCCTTTCTGCTACTTAGCCTGCAGCCTACCTGCAGTGCCACCTACCTAGCCAGCTACCCCAGAAGACTGACATTTCTTTGAAGACCCCTGCTGAAGTGATTTCTCCCTTTCAGCTACTAGAAATCCTCGAAGTCTCCCTAGTTTTAATATTTTAATTTTCTTATGCCCCTCAGTTAATTCCAGGAATTCTTGAGCTCAAGAATACCTTGAATTGGGGGGGATGTTATTGGCTGATTTATATATCAGTCTCTGAGTCGGCATAATGCACACCGGTACCTTTCCCTCCTGGTACCGTATTGCCTGCCGCCAGGCCTCAGGCTAGCTGTGGCCTGCACGTGACTGCAGTACCCTGCAGTACACATCTCTATTCTATATGATTGCGCCTGTTGCGCTTAATAGCATCTTCTCCTCTATCGAGCCTATGCCGTTGTAACAATCTTACATTAACATCATGGACCTGCCTATAAATATCTGTAAACAGCTTCTGGTAGCGGAGGCGAATATCATTATAAAAAGGGCACTCAAACATATGCATTTCATCCTCAGGTTTTTGGAACCCACACATTTTACAGCGTCTCATTGAACGAGGGATGTGTGCTCTATCCACCACCACCATTCTTTCTGTGTTCAGCCGATGGGAACCCATTCTAAACTGTGCTATAGAACAAACTTATGTAAGGCAGATGTAAAGGGAATCAAGCCATTCTCATGTCACAGCTATCACTTTCCACCCCAACCTACTCATGAGCCCTGGTGCATCTAAGGGACCTGCCCCACTACTGCTGTACTTAGATGACTTCCTGATGCCATGGTCTGAACTGTACTACCAACTGATCATGTCTTTACCACCTTCACTGCCAAGCACCCCAGGATCTTTTGATGAGTTCATCTGCCAACTTCCTGGCCTGCTCAGAGCAGATGTAGTCTACCATTCAAAGTTTCCCCCTAGGCAAGTAGGCAGGGGACCTAGGTTTGATGACCTTTTGTTTTAGGAATGAACTCCTTAGGCAGGGAACCTAAGTTTGATGACCTTTAGTTTGGGGAATGAACTCCTTAGGCAGGGAACCTAAGTTTGATGCCCTTTAGTTTGGGGAATGAACTCCTTAGGCAGGGAACCTAAGTTTGATGCCCTTTAGTTTGGGGAATGAACTCCTTAGGCAGGGAACCTAAGTTTGATGACCTTTAGTTTGGGGAGTGACCTCCTTAGGATGATTTTTCCAGAATGATCCTGGATGTACCTATAGTCTTTTGGTCTTTGCTGGAAGGAGATTTGATGTACATCAAATATATTGAAATCGAAATTGAAATTGTTACATCCTTGTAATACAGTTACTCACAGGACGTGAAGTTAAGGACACCATAGCGTAAGCCGGGAGCTAGCTATAGTCACCGTACATAAAATATATATAGATCTTGCCCCTGGCCTCAATTTCTATCCTGTGCATGTCTCCTCTGGAATTATCTGCTCTATGTTTTTTTCATTCTGTTGCTGTCAGCGTGTACTACTAGGACTGGTCACAAGTTATTTTCCTGCCACCAGGATTTATCTCTGGGTTTCTGGGTTCTACATTTGTTCCTCCTACTAACCCTGGTTCCTGATGCTGTTTTTTTAGTTTTTGTATGCCCTCCATGCTTTGAATATATTGGATTATTTTTCTGATTGATTTGACACCGCCCTAGTAGTTTTGAATTCCATGTTTTCGAATTTGTTTACATCTCCAAGATGTTTTTCTGTTATGTATGACTAAGACTTTATGGAGCAACCTAGCCGACTATCTTTCTACTTGTAGTAGAGCAAGACAGGAAGCCCTGGACTGCTTAGTGGCACCGTAATTTATCATCCTTTTATTTTCTTGTGACTTCTCATTCGTTAGCTTCTTACCTCCGCCACTGTTCGTGGTTGCGATCTGGGTCCTGCTCTAGAGGGTTCAATACCTACGCCAACAAAACGGTGGTTGGGAGTTTGGTTTGTTTGTCCTCGACACACCTCTGATGTAATGGGTTTTTTTGCTTTATTTGTGGGTGCCTTTTCTTTTTGTTTAAAGCACAGAGTCTCATACACCCTCGCGGTGTCAAGTAGACTTTAACATGTAATGTAATGTAATGCAATGTAATGTGTGAATCCCCGGCACTCATGTCTACAGAGCACCAGGGATTGGGAGGGATGTTATGCTACGGCTTTTCGACCGTAGCATGTACACGTGACACGCGGAGCTACCTACTACGGTACATGTGACGTGTCCTCCTTACTGCTAGGATAGTCGGTTAGTGCATCTGGCAGTTAAGACTACCTGTTGGTTACACCGCCAGTCAGTTAGATCATGCCAGTTGGTTATCCCGCAGGCATGCCTTGATATATAACCTCTCCTAATAAATGCTCCGGCATTGCCCTAGTGCTGTGCCCTCCCAAATCCTGCCATCTGGTTTGCAGGACTGCTTAGCTTGCAGCCCTCGACGCCGCTGCCCTATCAGGGGGCAGCGTCGTCAATGTACTGCTAAGGACCGCCAGACGGTTCAGTTGTTTTCACGGTCTTCTACTCATTGTAACAATATTTCCATTAAAAAAATGCTCTGCTACTTGACCTTGAGCATTCAGTTCCTCTCGATCGTTTGTAAAAGGTGATGACAACGCCTGGTGGGGCGTGGTGTTAAGGGAGCCCGTTGTGCGCGGGTGGGGAGCGGTCTCCTACTTCAACTGGACAAGCTACCATCGCGGGTGACGACGACCTGCGACGCCAAGAGCGACCGAAGGGGGAGTCGAACCCCCGACTCTTCATTCTTTGGCGATCTGGTCTACCTCTAGACCATTGTTAATCACTGAAAGAGGCCGAGCGATAGTAAACCTTACATTGATCTGCTTCACTTGCTGCCTCGTGCAGTCGCGCACAGGGTACTTCAAATGTAATATTTTTTCTTTTCAAATGGCCGAATTGGCCAGCGCTCTAGCACACTTGAAAACAAAAGAACTGCGCTTTGTAGTGCAAAAAGCGCAAAAATTGCTTGCTGCGCCCACAGGGGGTTGCAAAAAACTGCGCTTAAAGCGCAGAGGGGGTCAAAAAGTCAGCGCTCAAAAGCGCGCGCTTTGAATTACCCTGGTCGTGCATAAAAAGGTGTGTGTCTCACTAGTGTGTGCGTGACAGCGTGAGGTTCCCCCTTTTGTTTTGTTTTCCCCGCGCAGCCGAGCTTTTGTTTGTATGGTTCGTCGCTAGGACAGTGGCATCGAAGCTTTTGTTTTGATGGTCTGTCGCTCTGTACCCATGTTCAAGTGATGAATGCAGAGAAAGGTGGTGAGCATGCATGCCGTGGTCTTTCCATTACATCACATTACGTTACTTTGTCATATGCAGGCCAGTGCTGGCCCAAGACAAGCCCACTCCCCAACTTCCGGGGTGGGGGTGGAGGGTCTCTTCCAACTATCCTCACTAAATGAACTAAATGCAGATATACGTATGTGCATCATATAATATTCTCTACGAGTGTGGTCACTAATTGATTGTATGGATTGAGTAACAATGCATTAGTCGTATATGCAGTCTAATGTCGTATATCAAGTCATTAATCATACATGCAGTCTTATGTCTTATTATATATTATGCCTTATTATGTCTCATGTCTTATCATGTCTTATGTCTGATTATGTCTTGTTATGTCTTAAGGCATAATATGTAAATGATTTTATATATATATATATATATATATACCATGTGCCCATGTCAAGACATCAAGTAGTGATCGAATCTCCAAGTACTGCTGGCTGGCTTGTGTACTGCTGCCTGCCTGGCTACTGCTGGCTGGAGCCATGTAACCAAGTTTAAGTAATGATCCCATCTAACATACGCAGAATAATTAAATAAGCTGACATGAGGTAATCTAAGCAAATAGTTCTGATGCATGTTGCTGGATGGAGCCATGCAACCAGGGTACTTCCAAGCGCGCGCTTTTGCGCGCTGCTTTTTTGAGCCCCACTGCGCGTTTCTTGTGGGCGCAGCAAGAATTTTTTGCGCTTTTTGCACTACAAAGCGCAGCTTTTTTTCTTTCATGTGCGCTAAAGCGCTGGCCAATTTGGTCAATGGAAGTACCCTGCATGCAACTAAGTTCAAGTAGCCCTTATGTTGTTCCCTCTAGTAAGCAGTGGCCGGGCTGGTTGCCATGCTTTCCAGCCTCTCTAGCTCGCAGTTTCTGTTTCCTCTAGTAAGCACTGTTTCTCATTTGGGCTATGCATTGCAGCTTCCAGCCAGCTCCATTAGCCAGCCGCTGGGTCAAGCCCAAAGCTTTTAGCAGCGTTGGATGGCCGGTCATGCCAGCATAAAGACACACTAGCTAGCTTCAGGTTTGGCCTAGGTGTAGGAAAAGGGAGATGTCTAGAAGCTGCTACGCGTAGCTCAAAAAAGCAGTGCTAGTAAGCGGTGGCCGAGCTGGTGGCCCCAACCAACAACCAACCAACCCCAAAGAAGCAGTGCTAGTAAGCGGTGGCTGAGCTGGTGGCCCCAACCAACCGACAACCAACCAACCCCAAAGAAGCAGTGCTAGTAAGCGGTGGCTGAGGTGGTGGCCCCAACCAACCGACAACCAACCAACCCCAAAGAAGCAGTGCTAGTAAGCGGTGGCTGAGCTGGTGGCCCCAACCAACCGACAACCAACCAACCCCAAAGAAGCAGTGCTAGTAAGCGGTGGCTGAGCTGGTGGCCCCAACCAACCGACAACCAACCAACCCCAAAGAAGCAGTGCTAGTAAGCGGTGGCTGAGCTGGTGGCCCCAACCAACCGACAACCAACCAACCCCAAGAAGCAGTGCTAGTAAGCGGTGGCTGAGTTGGTGGCCCCAACCAACCGACAACCAACCAACCCCAAAGAAGCAGTGCTAGTAAGCGGTGGCTGAGCTGGTGGCCATGGTTTCCAGCTCCTATAGCAGCTGTTGCTGTTTCCAGGGGGGGGGGGGGGCCTGGGAGGGACAGCCTGGACAGTGCTAGTAAGCGGTGGCTGAGCTGGTGGCCATGGTCTCCAGCTTCTCTAGCAGCTGTTGCGAGTAAGAGGGGCTATAGTACTTCACAATCTCCTCGGGATATGACGAGTTGATGATCTCAACAGCCTCACGCAGTTTGCTTCCAGGTGCCTCAGCCATGAGCTGAACTGCGGCAAGACCACCAGAGTGGACGAATTGGGCACGCCCAGCTGGGTCATTAGCCAGCACCTTGCCCACCTGGAGATACGGAAGAGGAAGGTCAGCTGGTTAGTGGGTCTGACTATGTGATTTGGGGTGGTGGGGTGGGGAGGGTCTTAGCCCTAGGGAATGTGGTTAGTGGGTCTGACTATTCGGTTTGGGTTGGTGGGGTGGGGGGTGGGGGGGGGTCTTAGCCCTAGGGGATGTGGTTAGTGGGTCTGACTATTCGGTTTGGGTTGGTGGGTTGGTGGGTTGGTGGGGTCTTAGCCCTAGGGGATGCGGTTAGTGGGTCTATTTAGTTTGGGTTGGTGGGGTGGGGGGTGGGGGGGTCTTAGCCCTAGGGGGATGTGGTTAGTGGGTCTATTCAGTTTGGGTTGGTGGTTTGGTGGGTTGGTGGGGTCTTAGACCTAGGGGATGCGGTTAGTGGGTCTATTTAGTTTGGGTCGGTGGGGTGGGGGGTGGGGGGGTCTTAGACCTAGGGGATGTGGTTAGTGGGTCTATTCAGTTTGGGTTGGAGGGGTGGGGGGTGGGGGGGTCTTAGCCCTAGGGGATGTGGTTAGTGGGTCTGACTATTTGGTCTGGGGTGGTGGGGTGGAGGCTGGGGGTGTCTTGGCCCTATGGGATGTAGTTACGAGAGAGAATCCCACCTCACTGTAGCACAAGTTGTATGCTTTATTTTTCAGGATTGCTTTTTTGTGTGAGGTGCGTCGCCATTCTGCCGCTGCATGGTGATGCATGGGTCCGTCTAAACTAGAAAGAAATGCCTCCCCACCCCGGCTCCGCGCTTCGCCCAAGGTCACTGGACTTTAATAACAACATACATATAGCAGTGCTTGTATGTGTGTGTGTGTGTGCGGCTCACCCGCTCTAGGACCATCTTCATCACAGCATCTGGCAAGTTCCTGTGCACCAGGGTCTACCCATAGGATGTAATAAAAACATACATATACCAGTGCATGTGTGTGTGTGTGTGTGGCTCACCTGCTCTAGAACCATCTTCATGACAGCTTCTGGCAGGTTCCTATGCACCAGGGTCTACTCATGGACTGTAACAACATACATATACCAGTGCATGTGTGTGTGTGTGTGTGTGGCTCACCTGCTCTAGAACCATCTTCATGACAGCTTCTGGCAGGTTCCTATGCACCAGGGTCTACTCATGGACTGTAACAACATACATATACCAGTGCATGTGTGTGTGTGTGTGTGGCTCACCTGCTCTAGGACCATCTTCATCACAGCTTCTGGCAGGTTCCTATGCACCAGGGTCTACCCATGGACTGTAACAACATGCATATACCAGTGCATGTGTGTGTGTGGCTCACCTGCTCTAGATCCCTCTTCATCACAGTCTCTGGCAGGTTCCTATGCACCAGGGTCTACTCATGGACTGTAACAACATACATATACCAGTGCATGTGTGTGTGTGTTGTGTGTGTCTGTGTGTGTGTGTGTGCGGCTCACCTGCTCTAGGACCATCTTCATGACAGCTTCTGGCAGGTTCCTATGCACCAGGGCGTCCAGTGCTGGCAAGTGGGTCAGCTTTCCTATGATGCTCTTCAATGCGCGTCGGCACTTTGTGCGCAGATCATCGCTGGACATGGAGTCAGCTTCCATGTTGACCAGTGTCATGAGCACACCAGTGTCAGCAACAGCCTGCAGCACAAGTGGGTTGGTGGTGAATGGGTGAATGGGTAGGTGGGTGGATGGATGGGTGCGCAGATCATTGCTGGATATGGAGTCAGCTTCCATGTTGACCAGTGTCATCAGTACACACACACAACTGCACATACAAACACGCAAAAACACAAGCACACGCACACCCCTACACACACAAGCACAAGCACACACACACACCCCTGCACACGCGCAGACACGCACACACAGACCCCCCCCTGTACACACAGCTGTGTTGCTTCTATCAATATCCAAGATGCACTCAAGCAGGGGGATCTGAAGATAAGTTCAGCATCATGCAATTATCTTGCCTAATCCTACCTGCTAAACCCTCAAGCCTGCATCATGCATCATGCAATTATGTTGCCCTAAATCGGCCTAAATCCCAAACTGTGAATGTGATGCAATTCAAAGTAAAGTAAAGCAAATCCCCCCCCCCCCCCCCCCACCACCACCACCACCACCACACACACACACCTCTGAGCTAACCATAGCATGATCTGGTGTGTGTCGCCCGATCTGACATAACATCCGAGCTATACCACACAGATTATGCCAATGTGGGGCAACCCAAAGTAAAGCAAATCCCCGCTCTCCACCTTGCCCCCCCCCCACACCCACCCCCACCCCCCCACACCTTCTGAGCTAAAGGAGCTTACCTTGGCATGGTCTGGTGTGTGTTGCCCGATCTGACCCAACGTCCAAGCTGTACCACTCAGGCTAGGCCAATGCGATCTAATCCAAAGTAAAGTAAATCAAATCCACGCTTTCCACCTTCTCCCCCCCCCCCCCCCCCCCCCCCCCCCCCCCCCCCCCCCCCCCCCCCCCCCCCCCAAGCTGAAGGAGCTTACCTTGGCATGGTCTGGTGTGTGTCGCCCGATCTGACCCAACGTCCAAGCTGTAGCACTCCTCAAGTGATCCTCCGTCTCTTCGTTCATTGCCTGAGTCACAAGTTGGTTTGGTTTGGTTTGGTTTAGTTTGGTTTGGGTTGGGTTGGAAGGGATGGGATGGGATGGGTAGATGGTGGGATGGGGTGGGGGGGGACACCATCAACACCGCGTCATAAGTTGGGGTGGGATTGGGTGGGATGGGTGGGTTGGGATGGGTTGGGATGGGTCGGGTTGGTGTGTGTTGGGGTGGGATGGGTGGGGGGGGACACCATTGACACGGTATCCATAAGATGGGGTGGAGTGGAGTGGGATTGGGTCGGATGGGTTGGGTTGGGATGGGTTGGGATGGGTTGGGATGGGTCGGGAAGGGGTGGGTTGGGTGGAATGGGTGGGGGGGGACACCATTGACACCGTATCATTAGTTGGGGTGGAGTGGAGTGGGATTGGGTGGGATGAGTTGGGTTGGGATGGGTTGGGATGGGTTGGGATGGGATGGGATGGGATGGGATGGGATGGGATGGGATGGGATGGGTTGGGTTGGGGGATGGGTTAGGATGGGGTGGGCGGGGACACCATCAACACAGCATCACAAGTTGGGATGCGAGGTCGATTTCATGAATCATGAAACAAGGAGCAGAGAATTACCCCCACCCCCGCCCACCCATCATCAGGTTGTCATACCATTCCCGCCCCAGTCCCCCATTTCTACCACCACCACACACGCACCAAAGCCAAGCCAACCAAAGCCAAAGCCAAGCTAACTAAATCCAAGCCAAGCCAAGCTAACCAAAGCCAAAGCCAAGCTAACCAAATCCAAGCCAAGCCAAGCTAACCAAAGCCAAAGCCAAGCTAACCAAATCCAAGCCAAGCCAAGCTAACCAAAGCCAAAGCCAAGCTAACCAAATCCAAGCCAAGCCAAGCTAACCAAAGCCAAAGCCAAGCTAACCAAATCCAAGCCAAGCCAACCAAAGCCAAAGCCAAGCTAACCAAATCCAAGCCAAGCCAAGCTAACCAAAGCCAAGCTAACCAAAGCCGAGCCAAGCAACAGCACTAACCTGTACAAGGGGTGGTAGTGCCTTCTCTGCAATCACACTGAGAGCCAGAGTCTCACTGAAGGCAGCAATGTAGCCCAATGCCATAATGCCGGGAAGTCTATTGTTGCCGCAGCTCTCTGCAACGTAGTCAACCAGAGATCCTACACCGCCGTTGCCCACAACCAGCTGGGCAAGCTCTGGGGTGTGCTTGGCAATCTCACGCACAACAGTGGCGGCATGTTTCTGCAAGAGTGTGTGTGTGTGTGTGTGTGTGTGTGTGTGTGTGTGCGTGTGTGTGTGTGTGAGTGTGTGTGTTATTATTATTATTATTATTATTATTTCCATTATTATTATTATTATTTCCATTATTATTTATATTATTAATGAATCTTATGATTTCCATTATTCTGTAAGGGTGAAGAGAATTGCAGAAACACACCTTGCAGAACTCATTATTATTATTCATATTGTTATTTCCATTATTATTTATATTATTAATTTATTGTGTATCTTATTATTTCCATTATTGTTGAAATTCTTTATGGATGAAGAGAATTGCAGAGTCACACCTTGCAGAATTAATCATTATTAATATTAATATTGTTATTTTCATTATAATGTATAGATGAAGAGTGTTACAGAATCACACATTGCAGAACTTGTTAGTATTATTAATATTAATATACCTATTTTCATTATTATGTAGGGATGAAGAGTGTTACAGAATCACACCTTGCAGAATGTATTATTACTATAATTATTATTATTATTATTATAATAATAATAATTATTATTAATAATATTATTGTTATTTTTCATAATTATTTATGGATGAAGAGTGTTGCAGAAACACACTTTGCAGACCTTATTATTATTATTATTCATATTATCAATAATAATAATATATTTACTATTGTTTTTTTCATTATTATGTAGGGATGAAGATAATTACAGAAACACACCTTGCAGAACTCGTCGGGGAACTTGAGGCAGGTGAGAATCTTGGGGAAGATCTCGGCGCCCACAACCACTTCGGCCAGGTCGACGCTGTGCTTGGCAATCTGGCTTAGTGCGCAGCAAACCTGCAGAAATATCCAATGCAGGGATGAGTGGGTGGGTGGGTAGGTAGGTGGTTGGGTAGGTAGGTGGGTAGGTGGATGGGTAGGTAGGTAGGTAGGTGGGTAGATGGGTGGGTGGATGGGTAGGTGGGAGGGTAAGTGGGTGGGTTGGTAGGTGAGTGGGTACTTAAGTGGTTAGGTGGGTGGGTAGGTAGGTAGATAGGTAGGTGGGTAGTTAAGTGGGTTGGTGGGTGAGGTAGGTCTTAGCAACTGAACTGAATGTAGGTCTTAGTAACTGATCTGAATGTAGGTCGTAGCAACTGAACACACGGAGCACGCAAGCCAGATATTGTATGACATGACATGATATTGTATGACATGACATGACATACGACAAGATCCCCTTGTTTGGATTTTATAAGTCAAACCATCTGAAGCCAACTTGTCAATTTTTGGACCCCACAGATTCGCCCCATTGTTCGTCTGTACGTCCGACGACCGACCGCAAATTTGAGCCTGACACGTCAGCCAACTGTATAACTAACTGGCTTCAGTCAGCTCCATCGTTGCCACATGAAGTTTTGTTGCCAACACGTTCGGTCAATTTTCCCCATCGCTTGCGACGCTGCATAGGAATTGTTTGTGATGTTCATAAGTTCCTGTTGATTCTGCCAGGCCACTGGCACATTTGGAGTCTAGTAGGGCACCAGGAAAAATGAAATTATGATCATCAATTAGTCATCAGTATTGCTTGTCATCATCAATTAGTCATCAGTATTACTCGTCATCATCAATTTGTCATCAGTATTGCTCATCATCATCAATTAGTCATCAGTATTGCTCATCATCAACATTAGGTCATCAATATTGCTCATGCTGCCATGCTCTCCCCCACCTGGCGCTTGAGCTTGGCATCCTGGCTGATAATGAGAGGAGCAAGGTAGGCCACAGCTCCTGCGTCAACTACAGCTTGAGCCAGCTCGGGAGTGTGCTTAGAGATATCAGAGAGGGCAGACGCTGCAATGCGCTTCACACTCAGCTCAGGCTCCTGGACACACAACACCAGCAGGGGGACAGCACCAGCGTCCACAATCTGTTGTGCCAGCTCAGCATTGTGTCCTGCAATGTAGCCCAAGGTCCATGCAGCGGCCTCTTTCACTCCGGGGTCAAACTCCTCAAGGCATGTGACCAGGGAGTCCAATGAACCACTGTCTATGACTGCCTGGGCAAGCTCGGGAGAATGCTTGGCAACAGCTCTCAGGCAGAAAGCTGCAGCCTGCTTGTAGAAACGGTTCTGTTCGCTGAGGGAATACACCTGGGATGGGTTAGGGCAAGAAAGCATTTTGAAGAAGGTCGAGGGAAGCATTTTCAGTGAGTACTACAGACAACCCGCATCAACAGAGGCACAGCACCGGATGGACTACTAACTACCATAGCCTGTTAACATGTTAACACCAGTCGCCGGAGCTCGGCTATGAGCGGTACATAACTGGTTAGAGCTACGAGGAAGTTGCAAATTGCATCGGGGCGCGTCCCGGTGTCGAATGAAGTGCCCAAGAAGACAACCTACCAGCTGAGGTAGGATCTCATTCTGTACGACTGCCTCAGCCAAGTCATCACTGTAGTTCGCCAGACGCCCAAGGGCCATAGCAGCGGACTGCTGAATGCTGCGAGGGACAAGAGGACAAGTTGCGAGCGTGAGTTGCAACGACCAGAGACCGAAATGGTGAGAATCCTCATCAGCAGCAGAATTTCGCGACTCACTCAAGACTCGCAATGCAAAATCACACTCGCATACCTGGGGACATTGTCGAGAAGCAAGGGTCGAAGAAGTGCCATGGCGCCAGCCTGTTGCAGAGCCTCGATGTTCTGCGCAGAATGATGAATATGATGTTCCCGGGCTGGAAGCGAAGGGACTTTGCAACACCACAATTTCTAACCTGTGGGTTCTTGGCCATTTCTGCAACAGCCGTGACGAACGCCACGCGCTCTTTCTGATACTTCTCAAATGTTTGCAATACAGCCCGAGTTGCCATCTTGGCGCGGTGTCTAAAGAAAAGGAAAGCTAAGGGGCCAAATACGGAGCGTCTGAAGCTTCAAGGTAAACAAGTTAAAATCTTGAACTATTAATCGGACTTAGTGCAATTGTATCAACTTCAAGCGATTGACGGGCTGTTGAATACGAACTCTAAGTTTCGTGAGTGAAAGAAAGGCATGTGTGGTTGTATTGCCAGCAGTACGGAAGGGCGCGTTCCAAGGAACTTTGGACTCACACTCACCGCCCCGTCGATTTCTCCACGACTCACATTTCCCGCTTTCTATCTCTTACCATTGCGTTCTCTCGCGATCCGTCACTGAAGACACGACGCTCCGTGTTCTTTTGTGCTCCTTTATTTTCAGAAGTGGAGCAAAACGTTACTCCTTACATATTCTTCGAAACTTGCAAGGCAGGGGCACGCTTAAGGAAGTAGAATCCGCCTTGTAGTGAGCACTTCCAGCTTGGGCGCATTCGCAAAGACATACAGCAGTGTGACTCCCAGCATTAAATTTCTGTTGGCCAAAACGCCCCTCCCTCGCCCCTTTCGAATAAGCGCGTGCAAATGGCTACCGAGTCAGCGTTGGCATCAGACTTCGCCATCGAACCTCCTTTCAGCGAGAAGTAAGCCCCGTTTGAATCAATGTCATGTTGGATCCTGCCACTTACTACTCACCCTGAACCCATCAAGCTGCTGGCACATTTGAATCCATTAGGGGCACCAGAATGTATGGGTGTGGGTGCGGGCGAGGATGCAACCATCATCATCAGGGGGGACTCACAGGATAGTTCCCCTTGACCCGTATAGCTGCTGGCACATTTGGAGCCCAGTAGAGCACCAGGAAAATGCAACCATGCGCACCATCAATTATTCCCTCCTTACCAAGTCAAGTTGCTTACATCTGTCTAGTTGCTAACATATTTGGAGTCTGACAGGGCACCAGGATAATGTATCCTACCATCGCTATCCCTTCCCTCGTTCATGTTTAAGGCATCTGAATGTAACCAAGGACAAAGTAACCAACCACCCCTATATTATGTGACCAACCACCACTATCCCTTCCCTCGTTCATGTTTAAGGCATCTGAATGTAACCAAGGACAAAGTAACCAACCACCCCTATATTATGTGACCAACCACCATTATCCCTTCCCTCGTTCATGTTGAAGGCATCTGAATGTAACCAAGGACAAAGTAACCAACCACCCCTATATTATGTGACCAACCACCACTATCCCTTCCCTCGTTCATGTTTAAGGCGTCTGAATGTAACCAAGGACAAAGTAACCAACCACCCCTATATTATGTGACCAACCACCATTATCCCTTCCCTCGTTCATGTTGAAGGCATCTGAATGTAACCAAAGACAAAGTAACCAACCACCCCTATATTATGTGACCAACCACCACTATCCCTTCCCTCGTTCATGTTGAAGGCATCTGAATGTAACCAAGGACAAAGTAACCAACCACCCCTATATTATGTGACCAACCACCACTATCCCTTCCCTCGTTCATGTTGAAGGCATCTGAATGTAACCAAGGACAAAGTAACCAACCACCCCTATATTATGTGACCAACCACCATTATCCCTTCCCTCGTTCATGTTTAAGGCATCTGTATGTAACCAAGGACAAAGTAACCAACCACCCCTATCCCTAAACTACAACACACACATACACACACATACACATACCTACACAAACACACCCACATATACACACATACACGCACACTCACCACGCTCAGGTTCAAGTCATCTGCAGCAAAGGTCCTAAAGGATGCAATCAACCACCACCATAATATATAAACAACCACCACTATCCCTAGACCACAACACGCACACACAGATACACACAAATACACATACACACATATACACACATACGCACATACACACACATACACACACATATATATACACACACACATACACACACATATATACACGCATACACACACATATATACACAAATACACACACATACACACACATATATACACACATACACACACATACATACACACATACACACACACTGCGTTCAAGTTCAAGGCATCTGCAGCAAAGGAAGTGATAGCAAAGGTCCTCAAGGATGTTATCAGCCACCACTATAATATGTGACCAGCCACCATTATCCCTACACCACAACACACACATATACACATACATACACATACACACACATATATACACACATACACACACACATACATACACTCATACACACACACACATACACACATACTGCGTTCAAGTTCAAGGCATCTGCAGCAAAGGAAGTGATAGCAAAGGTACCGAAGGATGTTATCAGCCACCACTATAATATGTGACCAGCCACCATTATCCCTACACCACAACACACACATATATACACACATACACACACACATACATACACACATACACACACACACATACACACACACTGCGTTCAAGTTCAAGGCATCTGCAGCAAAGGAAGTGATAGCAAAGGAACTGAAGGATGTTATCAGCCACCACTATAATATGTGACCAGCCACCGTTATCCACACACCACAACACACACATATACACATACACACATACACACACATACAAACACACACACTGCGTTCAGGTTCAAGGCATCTGCAGCAAAGGTCCTAAAGGATGCAATCAACCACCACCATAATATATAAACAACCACCACTATCCCTAGACCACAACACACACACACACACACAGATACACATACATGTTATGAAGGATGTTATCAACCACCACTATAATATGAAACCAGCTACCATGATCCATACACCAGAACACACACATATACACATACCTGCTCATACACATACACTCACAAATACACACATACACACATAGACACATACACACAAAGACACACAAAAACTCATATACATATACATATACACATAGGACCAAACACACATAGACACACACATAGACACACAAACACTCATATACATATACACATCCACACACACACCGCGTTCAGGTTCAAGGCATATGCAGCAAAGGAAGTGATAGCAAAGGTCATCAAATATGTTATCAACCACCACTATAATATGTAACCAGCCACCATTATCCCTACACCATAACACACACATATACACATACACACACACGTACACACACATATACACACACACGGTGTTCAGGTTCAAGGCATCTGCAGCAAAGGAGGTGATAGCAAAGGTCCTCAAGGAACGCCTAACTGGGACCGTGTACCATGCAGACAACACGTCAGCGTGGACAAGAGAGATCGCAGATGACATCAAGCAGAGATTGAAAAGTGGGTTGTGAGTGGATTGTGCTGTGGGTGGGTGGTGGTGGGGGTGGGGGGTGGAGCGCCTAACTGGGACAGTGTACCATGCAGACAACACGTCAGCGTGGACAAGAGAGATCGCAGATGACATCAAGCAGAGATTGAAAAGTGGGTTGTGGGTATTTCAGGCTATTTCACGTTATTATAGTTTATTTCAGGCTATTTCATGGTTTGTACCATGTGAACAACATATCAGCTTGGATAAGAGAGATTGCCGATGACATTAAGCAGAGATTGAAAAGTGGGTAGTGGGCGGCATGTGGTGTGGTGTGGTGTGGGTTGTGGGTATTTCAGGGTATTTCACGGTATTCCAGGTTATTTCACGGTATTTCAGGCTATTGCACGGGATTCTAGGTTATATCAGGCTATTATATGTTGTGCACCATGCGGACAACACATCAGCGTGGACAAGAGAGATCGCAGATGACATTAAGCAGAGATTGAAAAGTGGGCAGTGGGTGTGGTGTGGTTTGTGGGTATTTCGCGGTATTCCAGGTTATTTCATGTTATTTCAGGCTATTTCATGTTGTGCACCATGCGGACAACACATCAGCGTGGACAAGAGAGATCACAGATGACATTAAGCAGAGATTGAAAAGTGGGCAGTGGGTGGGTTGTAGGTATTACAGGTTATTTTAGGGCATTTCACGCTATTCTAGGTTATTTCATGCTGTGGGTGGGTTTGTGGTGTGGGGGTGGGGTGTGGTGTGGGTGGTTTGTGGTGTGGGTAGTGGGTGGGTTGTGGTGTGGCTGGGGTGTGTGGCTGGGGGTGGGTTGTGGTGTGGTGTGGGTGGGGTTTTGGGTGTGGGTCGGTGGGATTGTGGTGTGGCTGGGTGGGGTTGTGAGTGTGGGTCGGTGGGGTTGTGGTGTGGCTGGGTGGGTTGTGAGTGTGGGTCGGTGGGGTTGTGGTGTGGCTGGGGGTTGGTTGTGGTGTGGGTGGGTTGTGGGTGGGGGTTGTGGTGTGGCTGGGGGTGGGTGGGGTTAGGGGTGTGGGTCGGTGGGGTTGTGGTGTGGGTGGGTGGGGTTGTGGTGTGGGTGAAATTGTGGTGTGGGTGGGGGTGGTTGATTTAGTTGATTTATTGTTCATGCTGGGGATCAAATTCACAGCTATATACAGGCTGTATATGACTTTTTTAACTATTGCACTGTTGTACTTGCAGATGCATGAGGGGTGGCCGAGGTACAAGTTCGCTGTACAGGTCTTTATTGGAGAGCAGGGAGTAGAGGTTTTAGAGTTCTTGGGTTAGTTAAACTACTTTACGAAATGCATGCTCCACTTATTTTACTACTTCGCTATTTTGCTTGCAGATGAGGGGTGGCCGAGGTATGAGTTTGCCGTACATGTGTTTATTGGAGAGCAGCAAGGAGAGGGTTTAGTGTTTTGGGTTTCAATAAACTACTTAACTAATTTTAGACTCCACTTATTTTACTCCTTCGCTTTATTACTACTTTGCTTGCAGGCAAGGGGTGGCCAAGGTACAAGTTCGCCGTACAGGTGTTTATTGGAGAGCAGCGACGAGAGGGTTTAGGGTTTATAAATATTACTTCCTGACTACTTCACTAATTTTACACTACTCCACTTAGTTTACTACTTTGCTATTTTGCTTGCAGGTGAGGGGTGGCCGAGGTACAAGTTCGCCGTACAGGTGTTTATTGGAGAGCAACGAGGAGAGGGCGTCAGGTAGGCTGGATTTCCTTTTGTAATAATAACAATTGTTACAAGGTTCTATACGCCAGGTATGGCGTCTAACCATCTGCACATTGCAGTTAACAATACCCCCCGTGCGATTACCACGGAAACCAGGGATTTCTATAGCACATGTCAGTGCAGATTCGAACCGGAGTTCTCCGGCTGTGGTGACCATATTTAACGATCCCTCTACCACTACGGTCTTTCCTTTTGTAAGAGGGAGAAATAGGGAGGGGCACGTCTGACATAAATACAAACAGGTGCGTGTTGACTGCATCTCAATAGTCAACAATTCCATCCACCCACCCACCCCACGCCCACACCCACCCCTCACACATGCCCACCAACCCAACACACCCAACCCCTCCAGCAGCAAGGAGAGGGCGTCAGGTAGGCTGGCATTCTTTTTATAAGAAGGGGAAATAGGGAGGGGCACATCCTTCCACCCACCCACACACCCCAGCACCTACCCCCCCAAACACAAACACACACACACCACCACATACACAGCATACCACCTACCCCACCACACCACACACTGGTGCTTGTTGACTGCATCTCGATAGTCAACAAGTCCATCCACACACCATCCACACCACACACCACACACACACCACACACACATCCCCGAGACGTCAGGTAGACCGGCTTTCCTTTTTTTTGACAGGGGTAAACAGGAAAGGGCACCTCTGACAAACCTAACCCTGTGTGACCAAAGTAATGATAATGCCTGGTGGGGCGTGGTATTAAGGGAGCCCCGTCTTACGGTGGTTAAGATCAGGCTGCTACTTTACCTGGACAAAGCTACCATGGTGGTTGACAGCGACCGCGAACACTAAAGCGCACCCGTAGGGTTTCGAACCCGGCACCTTCTTCGTTCAAGGTGCTCAACCATTGAGCCATTCGTCGAATCCACAATCCCACACACTACACACACCACAATCCACACACACACACACACACACAATCACCACACCACACACACGCCACCTGTTTGCTTCTTCATATCGTTGCAGGCTTGAGTGCCACACCACAATCCCACACACCACACACCACACACCACACACCACAATCACACACACCACACACCACACACACCACCTGTTTGCTTCTTCATATCGTTGCAGGCTTGGGTGCCACACCACAATCCCACACACCACGCACCACACACCACACACCACACACACCACACACACCACCTGTTTGCTTCTTCATATTGTTGCAGGCTTGGGTGCCACACCACAATCCCACACACCACACACACCATACAGTACACACACCACCTGTTTGCTTCTTCATATCGTTGCAGGCTTGGGTGCCACACCACACACACCATACACCACACACCACACACCACAATCACACACACCACACACACCACCTGTTTGCTTCTTCATATTGTTGCAGGCTTGGGTGCCACACCACACACACCATACACCACACACCACACACCACAATCACACACACCACACACACCACCTGTTTGCTTCTTCATATCGTTGCAGGCTTGGGTGCCACACCACACACACCATACACCACACACCACACACCACAATCACACACACCACACACACCACCTGTTTGCTTCTTCATATTGTTGCAGGCTTGGGTGCCACACCACAATCCCACACACCACACACACCATACACCACACACCACACACCACACACACCACCTGTTTGCTTCTTCATATCATTGCAGGCTTGGGTGCCACACCACACACACCATACACCACACACCACACACCACAATCACACACACCACACACACCGCCTGTTTGCTTCTTCATATTGTTGCAGGCTTGGGTGCCACACCACAATCCCACACACCACACACACCATACACCACCTGTTTGCTTCTTCATATCGTTGCAGGCTTGGGTGCCACACCACACACACCACACACCACACACCACAATCACACACACCACACACACCACCTGTTTGCTTCTTCATATCGTTGCAGGCTTGGGTGCCACACTACACACACCATACACCACACACCACACACCACAATCACACACACCACACACACCACCTGTTTGCTTCTTCATATCGTTGCAGGCTTGGGTGCCACACCACAATCCCACACACCACACACACCATACACCACACACACCACCTTTTTGCTTCTTCATATCGTTGCAGGCTTGGGTGCCACACCACACACACCATACACCACACACCACACACCACAATCACACACACCACCTGTTTGCTTCTTCATATCGTTGCAGGCTTGGGTGCCACACCACACACCACAATCACACACACCACACACACCACCTGTTTGCTCTTACATATCGTTGCAGGCTTGGGTGCCACACCACACACACCATACACCACACACCACAATCACACACACCACACACACCACCTGTTTGCTTCTTCATATTGTTGCAGGCTTGGGTGCCACACACACACCCATACACCACACACACACACCACAATCACACACACCACACACACCACCTGTTTGCTTCTTCATATCGTTGCAGGCTTGGGTGCCACACCACAAACACCACACACCACACACCACACACCACACACCACAATCACACACACCACCTATTTGCTTCTTCATATCGTTGCAGGCTTGGGTGCCACACCACACACACCATACACCACACACCACACACCACAATCACACACACCACACACACCACCTGTTTGCTTCTTCATATTGTTGCAGGCTTGGGTGCCACACCACACACACCATACACCACACACCACACACACCACCTGTTTGCTTCTTCATATTGTTGCAGGCTTGGGTGCCACACCACCATCCCACACACACCACACACACCTGTTTACTTCTTCATATCTTTGCAGGCTTGGGTGCCGAGGCTTTTGGGATTCTAAGACAGACAACTTTGCAACTGAGACCTTCCAAAATGAAAGCCTCTTCTGTGTAGCGGCTGCTTTTGGGGTTTATATCTATTGATTGAAGACGAAGAGGCAACGCCATTCGAACCGAATCCTTAGTGTCGCTGGTTTGCCTCTTCTGTGTAGCGGCTGCTTTTTGGGGTTATATTAACTGAGTTTGACCCCCTCCCCATGTTGGGTGAGCGCGTGATTCATAAAGGACGCTTTAATTTTAGTCTGATCACCACGCTTCCAGAACCTAGAGGCATGGATCAGTGTATTCAAGGCTTTTGGGATTCTAAGACAGACAACTTTGCAACCGAGACCTTCCAAAATGAAAGCCTCTTCTGCGTACCGGCTGCTTTTGGGGTTTATATCTACTGATTATGAGCCTGCTGATTTCTGCTGTGCTTCAAAGAGGCGTGTATCAATGTATTCAAGGCTTTGGGGGGTTGTATCTACTGATTGGCGACGAAGAGGCAACGCCGTTCAAACCAAATCCTCAGTGTTGCTGGTTTGTGTCTTCAGCGTAGCGGCTGCTTTAGGGGTTTATATCTACTGATTGGCGACGAAGAGGCAACGCCGTTCAAACCAAATCCTCAGTGTTGCTGGTTTGTGTCTTCTGCGTAGCGGCTGCTTTAGGGGTTTATATCTACTGATTGGCGACGAAGAGGCAACGCCATTCAAACCAAATCCTCAGTGTTGCTGGTTTGTGTCTTCTGCGTAGCGGCTGCTTTAGGGGTTTATATCTACTGATTGGCGACAAAGAGGCAACGCCATTCAAACCAAATCCTCAGTGTCGCTGTCTGGGTCGGGAGGCCCTCCTCCTACGGCAAAATTCCTTTCACAACTAAAAAACGACTTATAACATGGTTATGTATGCCGTAAGGCGTCTGACCTTCTGCAGAATACAACTCGTCCCCCTGTGTGTGCGTGCAGTCCAGGGGGTAGTAGATAAGCCGTTGACTTAACATTCCGTGGTATCTGGCGCCAGATACCACAGAGTGGTAAGTCCACGGCGTAAATAGGTAGCCAATTTGGCTCCGTGCTGTAGCGTGGTAGCCCAAGCTCAGGCACAGAGGGTCTGCGAAACCAAATAAACCCAACATGGTAGCTATTCTCCAGTATGGACACAAGCAAGCAAACGGGAGGGTTCCCTCAATCTCACGCCTGTGGCATGGCGTACTAATTTTCAATTTAGCCAATTTGGCTGAAGGGTCTTGTCCAGCCTCAAAGACGGTTATATACGCCGTAAGGCGTCTGACCTTCTGCAGAGTACAACTCATCCCCCTGTGTGTGCGTGCAGTCCAGGGGATAGCCAATTTAGCTGAAGGGGCTTGTCCAGCCTGAAAGACGGCAATCGAGATAAGTTTAGACTCTCGGGAGGATTGGAATGAATTGGATTGCTGTCAGCGTTAACTGTTATATGGTTCTGTGACTGAGGACAAGCAGACCCTTAAAGCAATTCAGGGGTTGAACTGGACAAACTGTTTCTCGAGAACTCGTACTTTGTACTTGGTCGAGAATTTTTGCCTGGAAATCCGAGAATTCTCGACAATTTGGCCTAGAATTCTCATCAATTCTCGACAAAGTGCGAAACGTTTATCCAGTTGATCCCCTGAATTGCTATAAGGGACGCCGTCAATGGTTTTGTGACCTTGAAAATTGCCTCGTGGTTTTTCAGCCTACTGTTGTTGACTGCCTAGCGTCTCCCAATTCCGAGTCCTCATGTGTGATACCCACGGAAGCCAGGACTTTCAGGAGGGAGCCCCCCTGTGTGGTTCGTACGAGACCAGGGGGTGGAACCAGGGTTGTTCAGGGAGCTGCGTCCTCCGACGCAGACGAAACGCCAGAGGGTCAGTTGCATCCTGATACGCAACGAGTGGAGGGTCCGTCCCGTTGCAGACGCAGCTTCAGTGGGTTGGTTGCATCGCAGACGGGTCGGTTGCGTCTCCTATGGGTCGGTTGCGTCTCAGGGGGCAGGCTATGAAATTGGTTGCGTCTGTGGAAGGAGGCTATACAATTGGTTTCGCCTCAGGAAGGAGAGCTGGGGGTCCTCCTGAACAACCCTGAGTGGACCACCAGGATTCGAGCCTAGGATGTCTACTAATAGACTCTAAGTTGGTTACATGGCTCCAGGCTGTTAGTCAGTTTTTTTTTAAAGGAATGACAATCCTTTAAAACTAGAATCGCTTGGTGCTGTTGTTGGCCAGATCTTGTTACAAAACTAGAGATTGTGGTGCTAGTGTTGGTCCGGCTTCAGCCTCTAACATAATAATAATTGTTACAAGGTTCTATCGTATACACCAGGTATGGCGTCTAACCGTCTAACAATAGCACCAGCTTCAAAAGTGTGTCAGCCTGTTACGTCTACTGGTTGGGGACCATTTAATCTTAAGCACGCAGGTATCCCAGTTATCATGTTTTGTACTAGCATTTGATTTCTACCCTTCTCTGTTCAGCAACATGTAGTGATAACGCCTGGTGGTGCGTGGTAGTAAGGGAGCCCTGTCTTCCGGCGGTAGGGAACTGGCTGCTACTTTACCTGGACAAAGCTACCATGTCGGTTGACAGCGACCGCAAACACTCGAGCGTACCCGTGGGCAAGCAACATGAGTATATGACAGCTACCTTACGGTGACTATAGCTAGCTCCGGCTTACGCTGTGGTGTCCTTAACGTCACGTCCTGCCGTCCTGTGAGTAACTGTATTACACGGATGTAACAATTTCAATTCCAATGACAGCTACTTGAACTTGAACATGGTTTCATACCGGTAGCTTAAGATTCAGCCAGTAATTTGGCTGCTCGCCGTCTTCGGCAGTAAACAATAATATTACCAGGGGGAAATGATACTGCTGACTTCCAATGCTGATTTCGCATGGCTGCAGTTTAGTTCCTTGGCTTTGCTTGGATTGTTACATATGATGGAAAAGTACCTGTAACCAAGTTCAAGTAGATAGGAAGTGGGCAGCCCAGAGATGACTGAAAAATATGTAACAATCCAAGCAAAGCCAAGGAACTAAACTGCAGCCATGCGATATCAGCATTCGAAGTCAGCAGCATCATTTCCCCCTGGTCAATTTTGTTTTGCTGCCAAAGACGGCGAGCAGCCAAATTGCTTGCTGAAGCTATGTAACCAAGTTCAAGGTTGAGAGATCAGCAGGCAACTCATAATCTTGACCTGGACAAGCTTTGCGACTGTCACACCCGCTTATTAACCTCCTTGGTTTCCGTGGGTGTGTATAGCACGGTAGGGGTGCTCAGAAGTAATAAGGCACCTATTGTTATATTTCACACCCCTAGCATAATAATTGAATAAGCATACTATGCCATGATACTTGTCTGTGGCTCATGTGCTGGGTTTGTAGGGATCTGGTTGAACGCACATGTATGCCTGCTTTTAGCTAGGGGGGCCCTTCAATGTTTCCGCCATTTCAATGTGGCATAAAAGTTGTTACCCAAATATTATTTTTGCATACCTCTGCAAGGTTCGTTTTACCCCCCCCCCCCCCCCCCCCTTTAGTTCCAAGTACCGGTATGTTGCTATGGAAGGCCTTTATGGTCCGCGGTCCACAAATTTTAAGAGGTAGGCCCTGCATAGTTTATAGCACCTAACCCCTCTCTCACACACACACTTAGTGACAAGTCACACACAATGACACTACCAATCAGGAAGTGGTAAGGCACAACCGAGCAACACAGGAGAGAACAAGCTAGCCCAACCTTACATGAAAAAACAGTGGCCAAGAAAAACAAAACAGATCCTGTATTTTCCCAGATTTAAAAGTTGTAACACACTAAAAACTAACACTACCCCTAGTTTACAGCTCACTCACATTCATGCCAGCACCCAAACACCCCAGCTATACATAGGGATCCCCCATCCAAACCTGGAAGTTTAGTTTTAGTACCGCATTTGGCGCGTGGCTGAGGCCAACGGCACAGCGGGAGACACGTCAGGCAGTAAGGCCTACGTGCTCTGTAGTCACTCTAGAGAAGGTATGAAACTCATGCAATAACTGGAAGCTCTTATCCTGGGGTATAAGTGACTAGGAGATGGGAGCAGTCCAAGCCCATAAAATTGTGGTTTAGTTACTTATGCTCACGTGGCTGGTTACTTTTGAGCACCCCTAACGGGTAGACTAGGACTTGGAAGACGGTGTGGAGTACTGCAGTCCAGAGTTGGCTGAAAACCATGTAACAATCCAAACCAACTCATAATCTCTCGTGTGTCTCTTTCAAAAATTGCCCACTTGGCCACCGCTCTATTTGCTTATAGCAAAAAATAGAAACAGTGCATCTCTTGTTGCCCTGCTGTTTTGATAACGTTTACAATACCCTGGTAATTGTTGCCCTGATGCCCACCAGGATTGTCCCGAAACGCCGCGTCTTGCGTCTCAGCCGCAGAACATATCTGGGGGCCTGTTGCGACTCAGACACAAATGATGGAGAGTCCGTCTTAGATGCAGGTCCAGTTGGGCGGTTGCGTTTCAGCAAAAAAACGATTTTGACCCTGAATTTTCTATGGCGAAGAAAACATAGAGCCAGATGCGAAACTCTTCAGAACGCTTGATAGCAGGGGATTTGCACAACGAGGTAAGCCTGTACCTCCATTCATATATATGAATGGGGTGGCCGCTCGGAACTGCAGGAGCTCGCGGACGGTGTTTACGATCCCCTCATGTTTTCCTGAAACATGCTATATAACTGCTGAAATACCACCGGTCTGGCCTTGGCTCGGAATCTGAATGTTGGCTCTGTATGGATTCTCGGTTCGATTCGATGGTCAGAGTGCGTCGGTTCAATAGAGTCTGGTCCGAGTGCCAGGTGGAGCACCCACCAACTCCTGCGGACGGCAGAAAATCTTTTTACTCCACCCCAGCTCTACCTGCATCTTCACCAATCCGACTGCGCAATCTAGTTAGAATTGAGTTCCGGAATGAAGTTCAAATTTTTCGGAGAGAAGGTTCGTGACTCGTCTTTCAAGTGGACCCAGTTTGACTCGCGTTTTTCTCATTCGCTCTCCCTCTGAACAGGTGAAACAAGCCTTGAAAGTTAGCGCGAGCGGCCAGAAAGATTGGCAGCCCTCGTCCAATGATCGAAATAGGGCTATGGTGGACGAGGCCAGGAAGTTTGCCTTTCAGATCAAGGCGCTTCACAAAGATCTCGTGGCCTGTGAAAAAGCCATTTCAGGCAAGCAATTGGCGGGTGGACCGAGTGCATGTCGATGAGTGAGCGGGCTGGCAGTGGTGGTTGGATGTGTGTGTGTGTGTGGTGGGGTGTGGTGGGGGGAGGGGGAGGGGTGTGTGTGGTGGGAGTGTGTGGTGGTCGTGGGGTGTGTGTGGGGGGAAGGGTGGGGAGGGGTGGTGTGGGAAGGGATGGCGCTGGTGGGGGGGTGGGAATGAGTGGCGTTGGTGGGGTGGGGCTGGGGCTGAGGGCAGAGAACATGAAAGTTATAAGTCTGTTTGATTCACCCTACATGCTGGATCATCCTGTATGCTGAGTCACCCTACATGCTGAATCATCCTGCATGCTGAATCACCCTACATGCTGAAGAAGCACGACCGGCCATTTCTTGAAGAGTAAATGCTGCACCTGTTTTTTGGCTGCATGGCTCATCTTTGCTGCATGCGTCTGTAGTTTTTTGCTGGCTCGGAAGGCATGTGGGGACTCTATCATCATGTCTCCAGGGTCCTTAACTTGGGTCGTGGGTGGGTGGGAGGGTGTTTGGTGTCTGTGCGTGAGTGTGTGTGTGTGCGTTTTGCTGCGCATAGACTTCACAATGTATCTGCAACTCGAGCATCATGTCTCCAGGGTCCTAATGTTTGAATTTGAATTGCGACATGGTTTTTCAGCCAACTCTGGGCTGATCACCCTCTTCCAATTCAGAGCCCCCCGTGCGATACCCGCAAAAACTGGGAAGTATACTAAGCAGATTAGACAGTTTATAGCAATTCAGGGGATGAATTGGGATGCACACTTAGTACTTCGGACTTGGTTCTCAGCATCTCAGGCCAATTATCGAGAATTCTCAAGAGAATTCTCAGATTTCCAGGCAAAATTCTCGATTTCATGTACGAAGTCTGGGTTCTTCAGAAACCTTGAACCCAAATCATCCGCTGAATTGCTATAAAGACTTGTCCAGGTCAAAGGGAGCACACTAATGAGATTAGGCGGGTTAGGGCTTGTCCAGGGTCCTAAACTTGGTGAAGACACATGATGTTGGGCGCTGTTCGTGGGTGGTGGGGTGTTTGGTGTGTATGTGTTTGCAATGTGGGGGTTTGTTGGTGTGTGTGTTTAGATGTGAGGGGTGTTTTGGTGTGTGTGTGATTAAATGTGGAAGGGTAATTGGTGTGTGTGTGTGTTTAGATGTGAGGGGGTGTTTGGTGTGTGTGTGATTAAATGTGGAAGGGTAATTGGTGTGTGTGAGTGTGTTTTTAGATGTGAGGGTGGTGTTTGGTGTGTGTGATGATTAAATGTGGAAGGGTAATTGGTGTGTGTGTGTGTTTAGATGTGAGGGGGTGTTTGGTGTGTGTGTGATTAAATGTGGAAGGGTAATTGGTGTGTGTGTGTGTTTAGATGTGGGGGGGTGTTTGGTGTGTAGGTGTAGGTGTGTGTTTTGGTTGTGAGGGGTCGTTTGTTGTGTGTGTTTATATGTGGGGGGTGTTTGGTGTGTGCGTTTAGATGTGGGGGGGTGTTTGGTGTGTGCGTTTAGATGTGGGGGTGTTTGGTGTGTAGGTGTAGGTGTGTGTTTTGGTTGTCAGGGTCGTTTCGTTGTGTGTGTTTATATGTGGGGGGATTTGGTGTGTGCGTTTAGATGTGGGGGTGTTATGGTGTGTTGCGTTTAGATGTGGGGGTGTTTGGTGTGTAGGTTAGGTGTGTGTTTCGTTGTGAGGGTCGTTTGTTTGTGATGTGTTATATGTGGGGGGTGTTTGGTGTGTGTGTTTAGATGTGTGTGTGTGTGGGGGGGTGTTTAGTGTGTGTGTTAAGATGTGGGGAAGTGTTTGGTGTGTGTGTGGAAGTGCTATTAGGCACTTGAACACTTGTCCAGGTGGCAGGGAGCACACCAATCGTCATATCCAGGTAACCTAACAACAGTGAAGGAAGTGTTTACGAATCTGCCCAAGGCTAACCAGGATCAAGGCATAGGGCTGGGCATCAGCCTGGTAGACTGCATACAATAAATAAAACGTGTCTTGCTAACTTGCACCCACTGTGCACCGATTGTATTCCATTTGTCTCATCCAGGTGACCTAGCAACAGTGAAGGAAGTGTTGACGAATCTGCCCAAGGCTCACCAGGATATACATTACATACACATACCATACACAACACATACATACATTACATAATACATACATACATACACTAAATACATACATATACACATACTACATACATACATACACATACATACACAACATACATCACAAAATACATACATAATACATACATACATACATACACACATTAAATACATAAATACATAGCATACACATAAACATACAATACATACAATACACATACTACACGTATAAATACATACATAGCATACATACACATACATACACACAATACATACATACACATACAATACAGTACATACATATCTAAACAATACATACATAATACATAACACGATAAATACATACAATACATACATAGCACATACATAGCCAGTACACAATACATACATTACATAATACACATAATACATACATACATACGTATACATTACATACACATATACATACACATAATACATATACATACATACATCATACATACATACATACTATACATACAATACATAACATACATACATACATACACCATACATACAATACTCTGACATACATACATACATACATACATACATACATGCATACACATACATACATACATACATACATACATACACATACATACATACACATACATACATACAATACATACATACATACATACTACACATACATTACATACATACACATAATAATACATACATACATTACATACAAATACATTAACATACATACATACACATACATACACATACGCACATACATAATCATACAATACAAAGATACATATAATAACATACCACATAATATACATACATACATGACATAACATACATACATACATACATACATACATACAACACATACATACATACATACATACATATAACGATACATACATACATAATTACATAAATACATACATACATACATACATACACATAACATACATACATACACGAACATACATCACATACATACACATACATATACATTACATACATACATTACATACATACATACACATACATACATTACATACATACATACACATAATACAACATACATACACATACATACATACATACATACATACACATACATACATACACAAAATACATACATACATACATTACACTACACACATGAATACATACATACATACACATACTATAATACATACACATACATACATATTACATACATACATATACATACATACATACACCCCCCCCCCCCCTTACAGCATACATACATACATACATACATACATACATAACATACAGGTACATACATTAATACATACACATACACATACAGTACATACATACATACATACAACATACAATATACATACATTACACCACATACATACACATAATTCATAAAGAAGTACATCATACACGAATACATACATTACACATAAATACATTAAAACCAACATACATGGCATACACATACATACTAAACACAACAACATACACATACATACATAATACACATACATACATAACATAAATACATACACAATAACATAACATACATACATACATACATACCATACAATACACATACATACATACATACAACATACATAGCATACATAAATAACACAAAATACATATACATAACACATACAGACAACATACATACATACATACATACATACATGACATACATTAGCTATACATACATACATACAACATACATGACATACATACACATACAAGCATACATATACCATACATACACATAAACATTACATACATACATACACGATAAATACATACATACATACGCATACATACATACAACACACCATACATACATACATACAGCATACATACATACATTAAACAATACATACATACACATGAATACATAAAATTACATACACAACGACATACATACACACTACATACCACATCATCACACTTGTCTACATACATACACAACAATACACAGTACATTCATACACATTACATACATAGCACATACATACATGTACACATTACTACAACATACATACATACATACATACCATAACATAAAACATACATACTATACATACATACATACATACATAAATACATACATAAACATACATTACATACATACATACACATACACATTACATACATACACATACATACACATACATACATACACATACATACATACACATAAATACATACATACATACACAAACATAAACACATAAATACATACAACATACACCCATAAATACATACATACACATGATACACCATAATAGCATATTAGAATACATGACATAGCATACATCATACATACACACGATAGAATACATATCACATACACATAAATACATACGATTACATTACACAATACTACATACATACACATACACATACCACATAAATACATACATACATACACATACATACAACATAATAACATAAATACATACATACATACATACACAATACATACATTCATAAATACACAATACATTATACAAAAACATACATACATACACATATACATACACATTACACATAATACATATTACATACACTACACATACATACATACATACATACATACACATAAATCACACACATACATACATACACAATAAAATACACATACATACATACACATACATTCATAACACATAATAACATACATACATACACATACACATACCCAACCATACATGCATACATACATACACATACATACATACATAATACACACAAACCATACACATAAATACATACATACACATACATTACATAATCACACATACATTAGCATACACATACATACATAACCACATACAATACCATACATAACATACACATAAATACATACATACCATACCATACATACATACATACATACATACATACATACATACATACATACTATACATACATTACATACACATACACTACCATTTACATACATACATAAAAATTACATACACAAGAGCATACATTTAACACATAAATACATACATAACATATACATTAAATACATACGATTACACCATACTATACATTACATACACATAAATTACATAATTACATACACATACATACAACATACATCAGCACATACATACACATACATACACACACATAACATACAACACATAAAATACATACATACAACATACACATACATAGCATACAACAAAAAATTAGCATACATTAATACATACACATAAATACATACTATACATAACATTACATATCATATCATACACAACATACATACATACCATCCATAAAACACCCACAAACATACACGATAAATACATTACATACATGCCACACATACATTCATACATACATACATACATTACATACATCATACATACATACATACATACATACATAATACATAGAATGAACATGCATACAAGCATACATACACCATAAATACACATACACATAAATGACATACAGAGTACAGACATACACATTAAATACATCACATACATACAAAAAAAACATACATACATACACATAAATACAATACATACATACACATACATACATACACAACAACATAACATAAATACATACATACAATACATACATTACATAAATACATACAACATACATACATACACCATGCATACATCATACCATACATAAACATACACATACATAATACATACACATACATACATACACATAAATACATACATACACATAGCACATACATACACACACATACATATACACGATACACATATCATACCTATAAAATTAATACAGTACATACATACACATACATACATACACACATAACATACATACACATACAATAATACACTAATAACATACATACAACATACACATATATACATACAAAATACATATACACATAATGCAATACATACAATACATACATACGATGCAGACATACATAACCATATCAACATACATAGATACATGAATACATACACACATACGATATACAATAATACATACATACACATCATTACATATACATCATTATAACATACATACATTAAACATACAACACATACATCACATATCACATAATAACATACACATACATACATACATAAATAACACATACATTACATACATACATAATACATAAATAAGAACATACATACATTACATTTACATTGACATACCACATAAATACATACATACTAATACTTTACAATACATACATACATACACACACATACATACAACATAAATACATACATACATTAACACATACACATAACAATACATAACATACTACACATTTACATTACATACGACATTTTAATATATATCTATACATCATATACATACACATAAATGCATACAATCATACACATACAATAATACATAATGATAACATACATACATACACATACATACACATGAATCATACAACATACACATAAATACATACCATACATACACATAAATACATACATTACACATAACTAAATACACATACATACATACATTACAATAAATACATACATACGATACATACATAACATACATACATAAATAATTTAACAGTAACATAATACATACATACATACATACATAAAGCACCATACATACAACAACATACATATATCACATACATACACATACATACATACATACATAATACACATACATACATAACAATAAATACATACATACATACACTACACGATAAATACACAACATACACACATACATACACCATACACATACATACATACACACCCATACAAACACTACCACTAACATCACATACACATACATAGATGACATACACATACGATACATACATACACAATAACATACGATACAAAAACCATACAATACACCATAAATACATACAAAAATAACTAATACATATACCACATCCACATAATACATAGACATCACATACATACACAGATCAACATTACCACATAAATACATACATACATGAACACAAATCACATAAATACATACATACACAATACGATAGCATTACACATATACATACATACATACACAACAACATACAGTTAATACATACATAAAACACAATTACATACATAAAACATCACACATACACATATCATAATACATACATACATTAAACATCATACCGCTATATCATTCACAATACATACTATTACAATCACAAAATCACATACATACATACATAATACATACAATACACTACATCAGAAATACATAAATACACCACAGCGACATAACACATAAATACCATATCAACAGTACATCACATACAAGCATACACAACATAATACATACATACTTTAAACATAAATACATACCAAACATACTAGATCTACATACATAAAACATACACATACATACATACACATAAATATACATACATACATACATACATATAATTACACATACATACATACACATATATACATAATACATGAAACAGTATCATATACATACATACATACATAATACATACAACATACTACATACATACACATAAATACATACATACACCATACACATCATATCATATAAATACACATATAGCAAAATACATGACTACCATACATGACATAATAATACACATAACATACATACATACACACATAACATACACATAAATACTACAGTACATACACTAATACATACATAACATAAATACATCACCTAAATATACCATTTTAACACATACAACAACACATACCACATAATACATACACATACACATATACATACATAACACATACATACATTCATACACATACAAACATACACATAAACATTTTACAACTAAAGCATACATAACTATACAACATTAATAATACATACATACACATAACATACATTTTACACCAGTACATACCATTTTACACAGAAAAAATACACCCCACATAATATAGCATTTATTACATACGAAAAGGCATACACATTTTGTACCAATACCATTAAATCAACATTTAAAATTACACCACCCATTTTACCAATACATTACATACATACATACACATATCATACATACATACATACATACACGTATAAAAATACATACATACACCACATAACATACATACATACATCACATAATACATTACATAGCATACATCATACATAATACTTACATACATACACATAATACACCAAACAATACATACACATAAATTCAACATTACACATACATACATACACATACATACATACACTACACATACAAATACTACCATACATACACATAAATACATACATTACATACACATTAAATACATACATACTAATACATTCACATTAGCATACATACATAGCATACATACATACATACATACACATACATACATACACATACATACATACACATAAATACATACATTACATAACATACACATAAATAATACATACATACACATACATACATACATACATACATACATTACCACATACACACTAAACATCATACATACCATACACATAAATACATACGATACGATACAGCGATGACATGACATAACACTTGCAAGGCAGGTACATACGGTACAACATATACATACACGATGAAATACATACACATACAATTAATACACATACATACATGACTTACATACATAATACATACATACAATTACACATAAATACATACATAACAGTATACATTAAATACATACATACATATACACAATAACATACATACAGCATACGATAATAGCATGACGATACGATACATGAGTACATAACATACACATACATACATACATACATCAATAACATTACATACAATAATCATACACATTAAATACATACATTACATTTACACATACATACATACATAAATACACATACATCCACAATTACATACATACACATACAATATACACATAAAATACATACTACAAACACATACATACATACACATTAACATACACTACCATACATACACATTAAAATACAACAACATACACATAATACATACAACATAAATTACATACATACATACACATTACATACATACACATAAATAACATACATACATACACATAAATACATACAATACATACCAACATACATACATACATACCACATACATACATACACATAAATACATACATACATCACATACCATACATAACACATAAATACATACATACATAACATACATACATAACATACACACATACATACATACACATAAATACATACATACATATACATAAATACATACATACATACGCATACATACATACATACAACCAAAATACATACATACATACACATA
This sequence comes from Microglena sp. YARC, assembly GCA_022414725.1. Taxonomy (NCBI): domain Eukaryota; kingdom Viridiplantae; phylum Chlorophyta; class Chlorophyceae; order Chlamydomonadales; family Chlamydomonadaceae; genus Microglena; species Microglena sp. YARC. The sequence continues at coordinate 11,548,846 of CM039467.1, forward strand.
CATACACATACATACATACACATACATACATACACATAAATACATACATTACATACACATACATTCATACACATAAATACATACATACATACACAATAAAATACTACATTTACATACACAATGCATACATACATACATATTATTACATAACACATACAAACTACACACATCTACATATAAATACCATACATTACATAACACCCATACATACATACATACACCATAACATACATACACATTAATACATTACATACATACACATACAATACATTACACAATAAATACATACATACATACACATAACATTAATACATACACACATTAACATACATACAACATAAATACATACATACATATACATAAATACATAACATACATACGCATCATACATACATTACAATACATACATACATACATACACATACATAACACATACTACTATACACATACATTACATACATCATAAATACAACATACATATCATTACATTTTCATACACTATAAATTCATAACATTACATACACATAAATTACATACATACATACACATGTCATACAACTAATATATACATTACACATAATACACACATACATTATAAATACATTACATACATACACATACATACTACCATTATACACATACATACATACACATACATACAACTACACATAAATAACATACATACATACACATAATACATGCATACATACATTACATAAGATACGGGATAGAGTACAGTACGAGTACACGATGACAGTTGAGCATACGACAGTACATACATGAAACACATAGAATACATACGATACATACATACACATAAAGTACATTAGCATACAGTACACTACATACGATAATCACTACATCACACATACCATCCACAACACATACACATACCATCACATAACGATACCCATACATCACAACATCACATACCATACACATACGAGTAAATACGACGAGTAAATACACTCACATAATCACACATACATACGTACATCAAATACATAACCATTTACATCACTACATACATACAGTACATCACCATAAATACATACATACATATCATATCATACATACAGTACCTCCACATTATCATACATACATACATACATACATACATGACATACATAGCATTACAGTACATGACATGACAGGTTGCGTAGGCGATGAACACATACATGACATACGAGTACACATACATACATACTCATAAATAGCATACATACATACAGTACACATTAAATACCATACATACATACACTACAGTACATACATACATACACTACACATACATACATACATAGACATACATACCATACACATTACATACATACACTTACCTACAACATACCATACATACATACACGATACATACATAACAGAGTACAGTAGCATACACATAAATACGATACATACGATAGCATACACATACATACATAGAATACATTACGATACAGCATACATACATACACATAAGATACATACCACAGGTATACATAAAATACATGACATAGCATACCACATACGATGACATACGAGCAGTACATACATACATTCATACGATACATGAAGGATACAGTACACGATAGAATACATTCACACACATACCACATACATACCAATACCATACATACATCATACATACACATTACATACATACACATAATCACATTACACATAAATACATACATACATACACATACATACATACACATAAAATTACATAACATACATACACATAAATACATACATTACATACACCACAATACATACACATAAATAAACCATACTACATACCACATACATACATTTACACATAAATACATACATACGATACACATAAATAACATAACATACTACACATACATACATACATTACAATACATACATACACATAAATACATACCTACATACACATACTACATAACACATAAATACATACATACATACACATAACATACATACATCACAATTACATACATACACAAATAAATACATACATACATATAACATACAATACATACATACATACACATACATACATTGGCATACTACATAATAACATACCATACATACACAATACATACATACATACATTACATACACAATACATACACATAATCATTACATTACAACAATACATATATACACATAAAATAACAAACAATAATATTACATTACATTCATTACACATAAATACATACAACAATACACAATAAAATCATACATACATACACATGCATTACATACAATACCACATAACTACATACACATAAATACACAACATACAACACATAATAACACTACAATACAACACATAAATAACATACACATAACATACATACATCATACATACATACACATAAATACATACATACATACATCATAAATACATTACATACATACATACATAACATACATATCATACATACCATTACATACATCATACTACATTACACATACATACATACAACATAATACATTCATACATACATACACATAATATACATACATACATACACATACATACATAACATACATACATACAACATACATACATACATAACAATACACATACATACATACACATACATACAATACATACACATAAATACAATACATAAACATTACACGATACTCATACAGGTACAAGTACGATACATTGACACGAATACATACAATACACATAAAATTCATACATACATACATACACATACAACATAGACATTACATACAATACAACATACATACATACACATAAATACATAATTTACATATACATAAAAATACATACATAATACACAATACATACAATAAAACATACATACATACATACATACATACATACATAATACAATAACATACATACACATAAATACATACATACCATACACATACATACAATACATTACATACAATACATACACCATACATACTACACTACATACATACACATAAATACATACATACATACACATAACAATACATACACATAATACATACATACCATACACATACAATACCTTACATCACATACACCACACATACATCACACATAACATACCCCTACATCACATACCACCATAACATACCATACACACATAATTACATACATTACATAACACATAAATACATAACAAATTACATACACCATACAAACATAACATAACACATTACATAACATACACATTAAATACATACATACATACACATATCATACATACACATAAATACATACATACTACACATACATACATACTATACACATACATACATTCACAATAAATACATACATCACATATACAAAATACATACATACATACAACATACATACATACATACAACATAAATACATTACATACATACACCATACATACATACATACATACACATTTTACATAACACATACATACCAACAACTACATACATACACATAAATTACATACATACACACACATACATTCATACACATAAATACATACATACATACACATAAATACATACATACATACACATGCATTACATACATACACATACATACATACACATAAAATACACACAAACATACACATAAATACATACATACATACACATACATACAACAATAACACATACCCCATACATTACACCATACATACATACACGTGAGATACATACATTAGCAATTACAATAAATACATACAAATACAATACTACATACAATACATACCAAATACATACATTAACAACATAACACAATACATAACATACATACATACAATTTACACATTAACATACCTACCATCATTTACTATACATACACATTAAATACATTACAACATTACATCCCCCCCCCGCCGCGCCCCGCCTCTACACCCATACAATACATACATACCATACACCCATACATACATACAATACATACACATACATACATACATACACATACATTACTACACATATAATAAACATACACATACATAACTATACACATACATACATACACATAATATAAATACATACATACATATAAATACACATACATACATAGAATATCATACATAACATAAAATATCATACATACTGCACATACAGTTACATACATACATAGATACATACAATATCATACTTAGACATACATAATACATTACACATTAAATACATACATATCATACACATACATAGCATGACATACATAGCACATGAATACCACTAACATATGATACAGCGAATACATTATCATTATCACATTAAATTACATATCATATCAATACCAACATACATTCATACACATAAAATACATACATACATACACATAAATACATACATACATACACATGCATTATACATACACATACATACAATACACCATAATACCATACATTACATACACATTAAATTTACATACATACAATACATATACATTAGCGATACAAATACAAAATAACATTACATACACAATACATACATACACATAAAATACATACATTAACATAACAAACAATACATACATACATACAATAAAAACATACTAACATACATACATTACATACATACATAACATTAACATACATACATACATACATACATACATACATAAGAACACATAACATTACATACATACAACATAACAACATTACAACATAAATACAATAACTACATACATACACATAAATACATACAATACTACACAATACATAACATAATACCATACATAACAACATACATAACATACATACAACATAACATACATACAACATAAATTACACATAACATACATTACACATACAATACAATACAATACAAACATACCATACACTCACAAATACCCATTACATTACACCATACAATACCATATTATTAACATACATACACATACATTACATAGACTTAGCATGTAGCATGTAGCCACATACATACATACACATAAATTACATTACATACATATATACATAAATACATTAATACATACACATTACATACATACACATACATACATACATACTATACATACATACCATACATTACATACATACAAAATACACATTAAATAACATTACACACATACAACATACATACATACTGATACATACACATACCATACCACATTACATACATACACATACATTACATACATACACATATAAACATACTTACATACACATATCATACATACACATAAATAACATACTCACTACACCCCACCCATCACACATACCCACTAACCCATACCCATCCACACACCTCCCCCCCTATACCCCCATTACACATAATACATACATACATACACATACATACATACACATAAATACATACATACTACACATAAATACATACATACATACACATACATACATACATACACAACATACATACACATAAATACATACATACATACACATACATACATACTACATAAATACATACATACCCACCCTCACACCCCCCCCCCACTACCCTACCCCATACACCCCCTACCCCCGATACAGAACATACACATAAATACATACATACATATACATAAATACATACATACATACACATACATACATACATACACATTAAATACAATACATACAATACACATACATACATTTTACACATACATACACATACATACATACACATACATACATATACACATAAATACAATCACATATCATAACACATACATCATACACATACAATACCATACATAACATACACATTAAATTACATACATACATTACACATGCATACTCATACAACATACATACATTACAACATAAATACACACATTACTAATACACATATACATACATACATTACACATACATAAATACTATTACACAATACATACATGACGACGATACATACGATAGGCAACAGTAAATACAGTACATAAAAAACAATACACAAAATAAAATAACATACAATACATACAACATACAAAATAACATTACATACATCATACAATACAATAACAAATAATAACATAAACATACATAAACATACATAACAAATACAAACATTAAAATAACAAACAATACACCATATACATTACATCATTAAATACTATATCATATCATTCATTACACATGATTTGAGCATGACATGACATACACACTAACATACATACATACCATAGGATGGCTACATGACACATCACACATACATACTAACCATACACTACACTACATCTACAATAAACTACACTACCATTAACCACTCACATCACACACTACCATAACATTCACATACCACTAACCAATACACATACATACATCACATAATATATACATACACATTTAACATACCAGGTACAGTAGCATACGTACACATAGCATTTACGATACACGCAATAAATACATTACATACATATACATCCTTACATAACATACATTACACATTACATACATACACAATACAATACATACATAACATACATACAAAAACATACCCATTACATAACAACATATTACATAGAGTGTGACACAGTCCCAATACACTTACCATACATACACATTACAATACATAATAAAATATCACAGTGATCATTACACATTACATACATACACATATCATACATACACTATAAAATACATTACATTACATACTATCATAAACAATTACATAACACATAAATAATAACATAAATACACATAAACTTAACAATACATGACATACAAATACACATACATAACATACACATAACACCATACATACCCATACCATTCATTCATTTAACATACATACATCATAAATTTACATACATACATACACAATATTAATATCATACATTACATACAATATCATACCATTATATATACACATACATACATACACATATAATATACTATACATACATTGCATCTATATCTTACATTACAATAAATATCATACATACTATACACTATATACATTACTACACACATATCATTTACTATATCTACATTAATATAATTTACATACAACATTATATCTATATAAAACTATACTATACTATACGTCATTTACATACATACATACACATATAATTATCAACTCATACATACGATCATTACATATCATCATACATTATCATACTACATACTATACATACACATTAAAATTCATACATACATTTACACTATATCATTCATTACACATTAAAAAACATACTTATACTATACATCATAATATACATATCATACATACATCTATGGCTATATATTATATTTACATATATATCATTACACACATATATAATCACACTATACATTATCTATATAAATTACATATCCCTCCCATACATACATTACATACACATCATACATAACATACATACATACACAATAAATTACATACATAACATACACATAAATACATGACATATACATCACATACATACATACATACATACTACATACACATACATACATACACATAATACATACACATAAATACAAATACATACATACATACATAATTAATACATACATTTATCATTACACATACTATACCCCATACCCACCTACCCCATACACCCATACCCACTACAACCACCCTCACACCACTACATTACCACCTCACCACCACATACCCCTACCATCATCACCACTCCCACCATACCCCACCCCTAACTAACTACACCATACATCCCTACCACCTCCACATAACATACAACATACTACACATAAAACCTCACATACCTCACATACAACATACATACATCACCATACATACATACATACATACATACATACCAACAAATATACATACAATACACACACATTGACATACATAACATACATACATACATAACATAACATACATACATAAATTACATACATATACACTACCCATCACATCCTCCCACATCAACTACATCACTCAAAATTTATCATACATCTCAATACATATACATTAAATACATTATCTATATCATACACATCATACATATCATTACATATCATTACACATTACATATCTATATCATTACACATTATCTATCCACTACCACCACTAAATACCATAACAACTACACCATACATCACCATACAGTCACACATAATCACATACAACATACCACTACATACCCACACCCCCCAAAATTACCATCACATCACCCATACACACAACACTACCATACCTAGACATACATCACACTTACACATACCATACTACCATCACACCATAAATCTTACCCATACACTTAACATATACATAAATACATACATACATACACCATACCTACATACCATTACATACATACATTCATTATCATTACATACTATACATACACATAAATAACATACAACACATACACATACAATTACATACTACATACACATACATTACAAACAACAATAACATAACTGACATACATATCATACACATAATAAATTACATTACATACATACATCATGAGCGATACATTAACACATAAATACATTAATACATACACATAAATACATAATACATAACACACAACATCATAAACACATAAATTCATACATACATACACATACATACATACACATAAAATAACATACATACAGATCACATAAAATACATACATTATACATACACTACATACTATACATACATAAATACTATTACATACTATATCCCACATCACCACTCACCCATAACCATCACCACCACTCATATTTACTATATCCATCCACCTACCTCATTATCCCCATACATATCTACCTATACATACCCCTACTATATATTACATACATACATATACTAAATACATACATTACATCCAATACATCCTACCATGCATCACACTAAATACATATACATACTATACACATACCATACCATACCACTTACATTACATTCACATACTATACTTATCAATCATACATTACATCTATACTATACATACACATTATAACATACATCTCTCTT
>CM039467.1:11558707-11616700 GCA_022414725.1 Microglena sp. YARC
CCCGATCCCAGGCTATTTAGGTTTGACACACCTAGACAAGGATGTGAGGCCCTGGAGTTGTTGACAACTTTGTGACACAGTTGTCACACAACTCCAGGACCTCACAGCCCTGTCAGTGCTGTGTTCCATCTAAACATCCTGGATCTGTCTGGTGATACTAGGGTAGGTTGTGAGTAGTTCCAGCCTACTACGAACATGTAGCCCATGTAGCGACAATGTAAGCTGATGCACTACTATCACACACTGACCAAGCATGTAGCTGAGCAGTAGCCTGATCATTTCTATACACACACTCACCAAGGCTGCGATGACCGATTGCAGGGCAACCAGACAGGATCCAGGATATTTCCCGGTTGACACACGCATGACAAGGATTGCAGGCCCTGCGAGTTGTGACACTTGTGACAAGTGTGGACCAACTTCCGAGGACCTCACAGCCACTGCAGCGCCTTGTGCAATCTAAATATCCTGGGCTGTCTGGTGATTACTAGGGTTAAGAGGAATCGTGTTTGTGTGAGGTAGAGTTATCAGGGATTACTGATACGGAGTGTGGAATTGATGGAAGGTGGGAATGTAGCTGGAGCGCGTTGGATTTGGTAAGTGGAGCTATCATATATATACACACCACTGACAAGCATGTTAGCTGAGCATGTAGTGATCATTTCTATAACACACACTCTACCCAAGCTGCGATGACCTGGATTTGCAAACAAAAGCAGACAGATCCACGATATTTAGGTTACACACGCTGACAAGAGATGTGAGGCCCTGGAGTTGGTTGACACTTGTGACAAGTTGTCCAACAACTCCAGGACCTCACAGCCCTGGTCCCAGCCCTACAGGGTCCGACGTGGTCAATCTAAACATCCTGGATCTGTCTGTGATACTAGGGGTAGGTTGTGAGTAGTTGCAGCTACTACAACATGCTAGCATTGTAGCTGAGCATGTAGCTGATCATAGATATACACACACTGACAGCATGTAGCTGCAGTGTTAAGTAGCTGATCATTTCTATACACACACTCACAAGGCTGCGGATGACCTGGATTTTGCAAAACAAGCCAGACAGAATCCCAGATAATTTAGGTTGACATCACCGCTCGACAAGGATGTGAGAGCTGACTGAGTGTAGGACAACTTGTGACAAGTTGTGGACAACTCCCAGGGACCTCCACAGCCCTGTCAGCGTGTGTCATCTAAGCTATATCCCTGGATCCTGTCTGGTGATACTAGGGGTAGGTTGTGAGTAGTTCAGCTACTTACGGGACATGCAGCAATGTAGCTGAGCATGTTAGCCTGATCAATATATATACAATCTACACTGACAAGCATGTAGCTGATGCATGTAGCTGATCATTTCTATACAGCACACTCACAAGCTGGATGACCTATTATGCAAACAAGCAGACAGATCCAGGATATTTAGGTTGAGCACACGCTGACAAGGATTGTGAGGCCCTGGAGTTGTTGACAACTTGTGACAAGTTCGTGGACAACTCCAACCTCCAAGCCCTGTCAGCGTTGTCATATCTAAACATATCCTGGATCTGTCTGGTGATACTAGAGGGGTAGGTTGTTGAGTAGTTCAGCTACTACGGACATGTCAGCATGTAGCTGACATGTAGCTGATCATAATATATATACCACCACTGACAAGCAATGTAGCTGAGCATGTAGCTAATCATTTATATACACACACTCACAAGGCTGCGATGACCTGGATTTGCAAACAAGCAGACCCAGATCCAGGATCATTTAGGTGACACACCGCTGACAAGGATGAGGCCACCTGGAGTGTTGCACTTGTGACTTGTGACCCCCAAGCAACTCAGGTACCTCAGCAGCGCTGGTTCAGTGTGTGTCAATCTACAAATATCCTGGATCTGTCTGTGATACTAGCGGTAGGTTGTGATGTACGTTCAGCTACTACGGACATGTTAGCAGTTAGCTGAGCATGTAGCTGATTTCATTTATATATACACACACTGACAAGCATGTAGCTGAGCATGTAGCTGATCATTTCTATACACACACTCACAAGGCTGCGATGACCTGGATTTGCAAACAAGCAGACATAGAGATCCAGGATATTTAGGTTGACACACGCTGACAAGGGATGTGAGGCCCTGGAGTTGTTGACAACTTGTGACAGTTGTCAACAACGTCCAGGACCTCACCAGCCCTGTCAGCGTGTGTCCCAATCTAAACCATCCTGGATCTGTCTGGTGAATACTAGGGGGTAGGTTGTGAGTAGTTCAGCTACTACGGACATGTTTGCATGAGCTGAGCATGTAGCTAGAGATCAATATATATACACACACTGACAAGCATGTAGCTGAGCAAGTAGCTGATCACTTTATATACACCACTCACAAGGCTGCGATGACCTGGGATTTGCAAGCAAGCAGACAGATCCAGTAATTGTAGGTGACGGCCCACACGCTGAACAACGGATCATGTGAGGCCCTGGAGTTGTTGGACACACGCTGAACAAGAGTCAACAACTCCAGGTGCAGCCCTGTCAGCGTGTGTCAATCCTAAACATCCTGGATCTGTCTGGTGATACTTGGGTAGGTTGTGAGTAAGTTCAGGCTAACTACGAACAGTTTGCATGCTGAGCATGAGCTGATCATATATATACACCACCCACTGACAACCTGTAGCTGCAGCAAGTAGCGAAAAGTTTATAACACACCATCACAAGGCTGCAATGACCTGAGCAATTTGCAGGCAAGCAAAGACTCCAGGATATTTAGGTGACACACCGACCGACAAGATTTGAGTCTGACAACTTGTGACAAAGTTGTGGAACAATCCAGGACCTCACGCCCTTTCAGCGTGTGGTCAATCTAAAATATAGGAACCTGGATCTTTCTGGTGACTTATAACTAGGGTAGGTTGTGAGTAGTTAAGTCTACTACGACATGTTTGCATGTAGCGAGCATGACATGTAGCTGCATCATATATATTACACACACTGACAATAGCTGATCATCATATATGACACACCTCAAGTCGGCGGCGAGCCCTTTTTTTTTACTTTGACCACAATGGGGTTTAAAAGATAACAAACAACACTTGAAAACAGAAATTCCATTTTAAATATACACAAAACACTGCTGCGATGACCGGACACAAGCAGACGGATCCCCAGGATATTTAGGCTTGACCACACGCTGAACAAAGGGATGTGAGGCCCTGGAAAAGTTGTTTTTCGAACCCAACTTGTAGACCAAGTTGTCCCCCAACAACTCAGGACCTCACAGCCCTGTCAGCCGTGTGTCAATCTAAATATCCTGGATCTGTCTGGTGATACTAGGGGGTAGGTTGTGAGTAGCTTCAGCTACTACGGACATGTTAGCATGTAGCTGAGCATGTAGCTGATCATATATATACACACACTGACAAGCATGTAGCTGAGCATGTAGCTGATCATTTATATATACACACTCACAAGGCTGCGATGACCTGGATTTGCAGGCAAGCAGACAGATCCAGGATATTTAGGTTGACACACGCTGACAAGGATGTGAGGCCCTGGAGGTTTGTTTTTGAAACAACTTGTCGACAAAGTTGTGAACAACTCCAGGACCTCACAGCCCTGTCAGCGTGTGTCAATCTAAACATCCTGGATCTGTCTGGTGATACTAGGGGTAGGTTGTGAGTAGTTCAGCTACTACAGACATGCTAGCATGTAGCTGAGCATGTAGCTGATCATATATATACACACACTGACAAGCATGTAGCTGAGCATGTAGCTGATCATTTCTATACACACACTCACAAGGCTGCGATGACCTGGATTTGCAAAACAAGCAGAAGCAGATCCAGGATATTTAGGTTGACACACGCTGACAAGGATGTGAGGCCCTGGAGTTGTTGACAACTTGTGACAAGTTGTCAACAACTCCAGGACCTCACAGCCCTGTCAGCGTGTGTCAATCTAAATATCCTGGATCTGTCTGGTGATACTAGGGGTAGGTTGTGAGTAGTTCAGCTACTACGGACATGCTAGCATGTAGCTGAGCATGTAGCTGATCATATATATACACACACTGACAAGCATGTAGCTGAGCATGTAGCTGATCATTTATATACACACACTCACAAGGCTGCGATGACCCTGGATTTTGCAAACAAGCAGACAGATCCAGGATATTTAGGTTGACACACGCTGACAAGGAATGTGAGGCCTGGAGTTTGTTGACAACTTGTGACAAAGTTGTCAACAACTCCAGGACCTCACAGCCCTGTCAGCGTGTGTCAATCTAAATATCCTGGATCTGTCTGGTGATACTAGGGGTAGGTTATGAGTAGTTCAGCTACTACGGACATGTTAGCATGTAGCTGAGCATGTAGCTGATCATATATATACACACACTGACAAGCATGTAGCTGAGCATGTAGCTGATCATTTCTATACACACACTCACAAGGCTGCGATGACCTGGATTTGCAAACAAGCAGACAGATCCAGGATATTTAGGTTGACACACGCTGACAAGGATGTGAGGCCCTGGAGTTGTTGACAACTTGTGACAAGTTGTCAACAACTCCACAGCCCTGTCAGTGGTGTGTCAATCTTAACATCCTGGATCTGTCTGGTGATACTAGGGGTAGGTTGTGAGTAGTTCAGCTACTACGGACATGTTAGCATGTAGCTGAGCATGTAGCTGATCATATATATACACACACTGACAAGCATGTAGCTGAGCATGTAGCTGATCATTTCTATACACACACTCACAAGGCTGCGATGACCTGGATTTGCAAACAAGCAGACAGATCCAGGATATTTAGGTTGACACACGCTGACAAGGATGTGAGGCCCTGGAGTTGTTGACAACTTGTAACAAGTTGTCAACAACTCCAGGACCTCACAGCCCTGTCAGCGTGTGTCAATCTAAACATCCTGGATCTGTCTGGTGATACTAGGGGTAGGTTGTGAGTAGTTCAGCTACTACGGACATGTTAGCATGTAGCTGAGCATGTAGCTGATCATATATATACACACACTGACAAGCATGTAGCTGAGCATGTAGCTGATCATTTCTATACACACTCACAAGGCTGCGATGACCTGGATTTGCAAACAAGCAGACAGATCCAGGATATTTAGGTTGACACACACGCTGACAAGGATGTGAGGCCTGGAGTTGTTGACAACTTGTGACAAGATGTCAACAACTCCAGGAACCTCACAGCCCTGTCAGCGTGTGTCAATCTTAATATCCTGGATCTGTCTGGTGATATAGGGTAGGTTGTGAGTAGTTCAGCTACTACGGACATTAGCATGTAGCTGAGCATGTACTGCTATATATGCATTATATATACACACACTGACAGCATGTAGCTGAGCATGTAGCTGATCATTTATATACACACACTCACAAGGCTGCGATGACCTGGATTTGCAAACAAGCAGACAGATCCAGGATATTTAGGTTGACACACGCTGACAAGGATGTGAGGCCCTGGAGTTGTTGACAACTTGTGACAAGATGTCAACAACTCCAGGACTCACAGCCTGTCAGCGTGTGTCAATCTAAATATCCTGGATCTGTCTGGTGATACTAGGGGTAGGTTGTGAGTAGTTCAGCTACTACGGACATGTTAGCATGTAGCTGAGCATGTAGCTGATCATATATATACACACACTGACAAGCATGTAGCTGAGCATGTAGCTGATCATTTATATACACACACTCACAAGGCTGCGATGACCTGGATTTGCAGGATATTTAGGTTGACACAGCAAAGGAGAGGCCCAGAGTTGTTGACACTTGTGACAGATGATCCCGGATTTAGGTTGGTTACAACACGGGGTAGGTTGTGAGTACGCTGACACAAGGATGTGAGGCCATGTAGCTGGAGTTGTTGACAACTTGTGACAAGTTGTGGACAACTCCAGGACCTCACAGCCCTGTCAGCGTGTGTCAATCTAAATATCCTGGATCTGTCTGGTGATACTAGGGGTAGGTTGTGAGTAGTTCAGCTACTACGGACATGCTAGCATGTAGCTGAGCATGTAGCTGATCATATATATACACACACTGACAAGCATGTAGCTGAGCATGTAGCTGATCATTTCTATACACACACTCACAAGGCTGCGATGACCTGAATTTGCAAACAAGCAGACAGATCCAGGATATTTAGGTTGACACACGCTGACAAGGATGTGAGGCCCTGGAGTTGTTGACAACTTGTGACAAGAAAAAATCAAAATCTAAATATCCTGGATCTGTCTGGTGATACTAGGGGTAGGTTGTGAGTAGTTCAGCTACTACGGACATGTTTGCATGTAGCTGAGCATGTAGCTGATCATAAATATACACACACTGACAAGCATGTAGCTGAGCATGTAGCTGATCATTTATATACACACACTCACAAGGCTGCGATGACCTGGATTTGCAGGCAAGCAGACAGATCCAGGATATTTAGGTTGACACACGCTGACAAGGATGTGAGGCCCTGGAGTTGTTGACAACTTGTGACAAGTTGTGGACAACTCCAGGACCTCACAGCCCTGTCAGCGTGTGTCAATCTAAATATCCTGGATCTGTCTGGTGATACTAGGGGTAGGTTGTGAGTAGTTCAGCTACTACGGACATGTTAGCATGTAGCTGAGCATGTAGCTGATCATATATATACACACACTGACAAGCATGTAGCTGAGCATGTAGCTAATCATTTATATACACACACTCACAAGGCTGCGATGACCTGGATTTGCAAACAAGCAGACAGAGCCAGGATATTTAGGTTGACACACGCTGACAAGGATGTGAGGCCCTGGAGTTGTTGACAACTTGTGACAAGTTGTGGACAACTCCAGGACCTCACAGCCCTGTCAGCGTGTGTCAATCTAAACATCCTGGATCTGTCTGGTGATACTAGGGGTAGGTTGTGAGTAGTTAAGCTACTACGGACATGTTTGCATGTAGCTGAGCATGTAGCTGATCATATATATACACACACTGACAAGCATGTAGCTGAGCAAGTAGCTGATCATTTATATACACACACTCACAAGGCTGCGATGACCTGGATTTGTAGGCAAGCAGACGGATCCAGGATATTTAGGTTGACACACGCTGACAAGGATGTGAGGCCCTGGAGTTGTTGACAACTTGTGACAAGTTGTGGACAACTCCAGGACCTCACAGCCCTGTCAGCGTGTGTCAATCTAAATAACCTGGATCTGTCTGGTGATACTAGGGGTAGGTTGTGAGTAGTTCAGCTACTACGGACATGTTAGCATGTAGCTGAGCATGTAGCTGATCATATATATACACACACTGACAAGCATGTAGCTGAGCATGTAGCTAATCATTTCTATACACACACTCACAAGGCTGCGATGACCTGGATTTGCAAACAAGCAGACAGATCCAGGATATTTAGGTTGACACACGCTGACAAGGATGTCAGGCCCTGGAGTTGTTGACAACTTGTGACAAGTTGTCAACAACTCCAGGACCTCACAGCCCTGTCAGCGTGTGTCAATCTAAACATCCTAGATCTTTCTGGTGATACTAGGGGTAGGTTGTGAGTAGTTCAGCTACTACGGACATGTTAGCATGTAGCTGAGCATGTAGCTGATCATATATATACACACACTGACAAGCATGTAGCTGAGCATGTAGCTGATCATTTATATACACACTCACAAGGCTGCGATGACCTGGATTTGCAAACAAGCAGACAGATCCAGGATATTTAGGTTGACACACGCTGACAAGGATGTGAGGCCCTGGAGTTGTTGACAACTTGTGACAAGTTGTCAACAACTCCAGGACCTCACAGCCCTGTCAGCGTGTGTCAATCTAAATATCCTGGATCTGTCTGGTGATACTAGGGGTAGGTTGTGAGTAGTTCAGCTACTACGGACATGCTAGCATGTAGCTGAGCATGTAGCTGATCATATATATACACACACTGACAAGCATGTAGCTGAGCATGTAGCTGATCATTTATATACACACACTCACAAGGCTGCGATGACCTGGATTTGCAAACAAGCAGACAGATCCAGGATATTTAGGTTGACACACGCTGACAAGGATGTGAGGCCCTGGAGTTGTTGACAACTTGTGACAAGTTGTCAACAACTCCAGGACTCACAGCCTGTCCAGCGTGTGTCAATCTAAAAATCTGGATCTGTCTGGTGATCTTAATCCTAGGGGTAGGTTGTGAGTAGTTCAGCTACTACGGACATGTTAGCATGTAGCTGAGCATGTAGCTGATCATTTCTATACACACACTCACAAGGCTGCGATGACCTGGATTTGCAAACAAGCAGACAGATCCAGGATATTTAGGTTGACACACGCTGACAAGGATGTGAGGCCCTGGAGTTGTTGACAACTTGTGACAAGTTGTCAACAACTCCAGGACCTCACAGCCCTGTCAGTGTGTGTCAATCTTAACATCCTGGATCTTTCTGGTGATACTAGGGGTAGGTTGTGAGTAGTTCAGCTACTACGGACATGTTTGCATGTAGCTGAGCATGTAGCTGATCATATATGTACACACACTGACAAGCATGTAGCTGAGCAAGTAGCTGATCATTTCTATACACACACTCACAAGGCTGCGATGACCTGGATTTGCAAACAAGCAGACAGATCCAGGATATTTAGGTTGACACACGCTGACAAGGATGTGAGGCCCTGGAGTTGTTGACAACTTGTAACAAGTTGTCAACAACTCCAGGACCTCACAGCCCTGTCAGCGTGTGTCAATCTAAATATCCTGGATCTGTCTGGTGATACTAGGGGTAGGTTGTGAGTAGTTCAGCTACTACTGACATGTTAGCATGTAGCTGAGCATGTAGCTGATCATATATATACACACACTGACAAGCATGTAGCTGAGCATGTAGCTGATCATTTCTATACACACTCACAAGGCTGCGATGACCTGGATTTGCAAACAAGCAGACAGATCCAGGATATTTAGGTTGACACACGCTGACAAGGATGTGAGGCCCTGGAGTTGTTGACAACTTGTGACAAGATGTCAACAACTCCAGGACCTCACAGCCCTGTCAGCGTGTGTCAATCTAAATATCCTGGATCTGTCTGGTGATACTAGGGGTAGGTTGTGAGTAGTTCAGCTACTACGGACATGTTAGCATGTAGCTGAGCATGTAGCTGATCATATATATACACACACTGACAAGCATGTAGCTGAGCATGTAGCTGATCATTTCTATACACACACTCACAAGGCTGCGATGACCTGGATTTGCAAACAAGCAGACAGATCCAGGATATTTAGGTTGACACACGCTGACAAGGATGTGAGGCCCTGGAGTTGTTGACAACTTGTGACAAGATGTCAACAACTCCAGGACCTCACAGCCCTGTCAGCGTGTGTCAATCTAAATATCCTGGATCTGTCTGGTGATACTAGGGGTAGGTTGTGAGTAGTTCAGCTACTACGGACATGTTAGCATGTAGCTGAGCATGTAGCTGATCATATATATACACACACTGACAAGCATGTAGCTGAGCATGTAGCTGATCATTTTATACCACACTCACAAGGCTGCGATGACCTGGATTTGCAAACAAGCAGACAGATCCAGGATATTTAGGTTGACACACGCTGACAAGGATGTGAGGCCCTGGAGTTGTTGACAACTTGTAACAAGTTGTCAACAACTCCAGGACCTCACAGCCCTGTCAGCGTGTGTCAATCTAAACATCCTGGATCTTTCTGGTGATACTAGGGGTAAGTTGTGAGTAGTTCAGCTACTACGGACATGTTTGCATGTAGCTGAGCATGTAGCTGATCATATATATACACACACTGACAAGCATGTAGCTGAGCAAGTAGCTGATCATTTATATACACACACTCACAAGGCTGCGATGACCTGGATTTGCAGGCAAGCAGATGGATCCAGGATATTTAGGTTGACACACGCTGACAAGGATGTGAGGCCCTGGAGTTGTTGACAACTTGTGACAAGTTGTCAACAACTCCAGGACCTCACAGCCCTGTCAGCGTGTGTCAATCTAAACATCCTGGATCTTTCTGGTGATACTAGGGGTAGGTTGTGAGTAGTTCAGCTACTACGGACATGTTAGCATGTAGCTGAGCATGTAGCTGATCATATATATACACACACTGACTAGCATGTAGCTGAGCATGTAGCTGATCATTTATATACACACACTCACAAGGCTGCGATGACCTGGATTTGCAGGCAAGCAGACAGATCCAGGATATTTAGGTTGACACACGCTGACAAGGATGTGAGGCCCTGGAGTTGTTGACAACTTGTGACAAGTTGTCAACAACTCCAGGACCTCACAGCCCTGTCAGCGTGTGTCAACCTAAATATCCTGGATCTGTCTGCTTGTCTGCAAAAAGAGCAGCAAAAAGAGCAAGCAAAAAGAGAATTACTTATGCTCACGTGGCTGGTAACTTTTGAGCACCCCTACCCCCCCCCCGGGGGGCAGGAGCTCCCAGATTCAACCCTCCGTCCATCTGTGCTGCCGCCCCCCTGAGAAATATGCTGACACGTCAGTCAACTGTTTTGTAACTAACTGGCTTCGGTCCGCTCCATTCCATTGCCAGCACTCTACGCCAATTAACCGTGTCGCTTGCGACGCTGCTGAGGACTTGTTCCCCTCAAAAACCATTGACTCCAAGGCTAGTGCACGAAGACCCACACTTTGAGGCAGAAATCACTGTTTCTTTTCTGGGCTACACATAGCAGCTTCTAGGCAGCTTCTTTCACCCACCCTGAGGCCAAACCTGAAGCTAGATAGTGTGTCTGAAAGCTCACATGTCAGGCATTCCGATGCAGCGGTAATCTGTGGGTGTGCCTCAGTCGCTGGCTAATGGAGCTGAGTGGAAGCTGCTACGCATAGCCCAAGAATGAAACAGTGGCGGAAATCCTTTTATAAAAAATGAATGGCCAACATCAGTGCAAATCCTGGGCCGGTAGGAGTATCCGAATCTATTAATCATGACTTCCTAATGGAAGATGGTTGAAAATGATCCCCCAGGTACACATGGCGTGTAGTAGGAGGATACAAACCATATAAACAAACAATACAAACACACGATATAAGGGAGGATACAAACGATATCAAGGAGCATACACAAGATATAAACCATATAAACAAACGATATCAAGGAGGATACACAAAAAATAACCATATAAACAAACAATACAAACACACGATAGAAGGGAGTATACAAACGATATATAAATACATATATTACATACAATACATACAATACATATGAATAAATAAATACTTATAACAACTCACCTGCAGACGTGGTTCATGAAAATGGCGTCAGCATTAAAGCTTGACAAGTTATATGTGTCGACGCTAACAATTCAAAAATAGTGTTCGCAACGGAGCAACAGGTGGCAACAGAAGTGAGCTTAGTTACGAGACCGTTGGCTGACGTGTCAGTCTTCGTCTCGGTCAGACGGTCATTGGTCACACACGCGGACAACGGGGTGACCCAGGGGGCTCCGCCAAAGAAGAGGGGGCTCCGCCAAAAATCCTTTCAACACAAAATAAAAATAAAAACACCCACCTGCAGACGGAGATGACATGAAATAAGCGGCCATGCCATACTTGATGAAAATCCGTTCAATACAAAAAAAACATAAAAACGCTCACCTGCAGACAAAGATGCCATGAAATAAGCGGCCAGGTTTGATGAAAACCCGTTAAACACAAAATAAACATAAAAACACCCACCTGCAGACGGAGATGACATGAACGAAGCTGCCATGTTTGACGAAAATCCGTTAAATACAAAATAAAACATAAAAAACACCCACCCTGCAGACGGAGATGACATGAACGAAGCTGCCATGTTTGACGAAAATCCGTTAAATACAAAATAAACATAAAAACACCCACCTGCAGACGGAGATGACATGAACGAAGCTGCCATGTTTGACGAAAATCCGTTAAATACAAAATAAACATAAAAACACCCACCTGCAGACGGAGATGACATGAACGAAGCTGCCATGTTTGACGAAAATCCCGTTAAAATGCAAAATAAACATAAAAACACCCACCTGCAGACGGAGATGACATGAACGAAGCTGCCATGTTTGACGAAAATCCGTTAAATGCAAAATAAACATAAAAACACCCACCTGCAGACGGAGATGACATGAACGAAGCTGCCATGTTTGACGAAAATTCGTTAAATACAAAATAAACATAAAAAAACTCGAATGCAGACGAAGATGACATGAGCGAAGCTGCCATGTTTGACGAAAATCCGTTAAATACAAAATAAACATAAACAAAACTCGAATGCAGAAGAAGATGACATGAAATTAGCTGCGATTTTTGATGAAAATCCGTTCAATAAAAAATAAACATTAAAAACACTCACCTGCAGACAAAGATGACATGTGATGGAAGAAGCCGCCCTTTTTGATGAAAATCCGTCCAGTACATTATAAAAATAAAAACGCTCACCTGCAGACAAAGCTGCCATGTTTGATGAAAATCTGTTTAAAATAAATAAATAAAACACTCACCTGCAGACAAAGATGACATGAACGAAGCTTCCGTCTTTGATGAGAATTGCGGCAGCATTGGACAAGCAGACAGACACCAGACTAGAACCCTGTAAAGAAACAAAATATACATGTGATTGGGGATTGAAGGGTTGGGGGTTGGGGGTTGGGGGGGGGGCAAGTGCGGTCAAATGAAGGTGCCATGTTTGATAAGAATGCTGGCAGCATTTGACAAGCTGACAGCCACCCAGACTAGAACCATGCGAGGAAGGCAGGGATGCATGGAGTTGGGGGTTGAGGGGGTTGGGGTAGGGTTGGGGTTGGGTTGGGGTTGGGGTTGGGGTGGGGTTGGGGTTGGGGTTGGGGTTGGGGGGGGGGGGGGGTAAGTGTTGTCGACAAACTGTCATGTTTGATAAGCATGTTGTCAGCATTTGACAAGCAAACAGACACCAGACTAGAACCCTGCAAGTAAAGCAGAGATACACGGGGTTGGGGGTTGAGGGGATTGGGGGAGTTGGGGGGTTGGGGGGTTGGGGGGGGGGGGTATTGGTAATTCCCTCACAACCCTCTTGCCTAGGGCTAGCGCACGGAGACCCACCTTTTGAGGCAACAAAATATGTTTTGTAAAATAAATAAGATTTTCTCCAGACCAAAGGTCACCTTCCTGCTCTCTCACTGGGTCAGTCTCAGGCACATCTAGCAGGCTGCTTTTGAGTCATCAAACTTTAAATATTTCCCTCCGAACCTACAAGCTCACCCACCTGCCCTCTCACTGGGTCTGTCTTAGGCACATCCAGGGAGCTGTATTTGAGTCGTCAGTATTACATATTTTCCTCCATACTTCAATTCACCCACTTGCTCTCTCACTAGGTCCGACTCTCACTCAGGCACATCTAGCAGGCTGCTTTTGAGTCACAAAACCCGTTATCAATGATATTTATTTACATATTTCTCTCCAAACCTATAAGCTCACCCACGTGCTCTCACACTCAGTCATTCGCAGGCATGATTCTCTCCAAAGTTAAAACGTCACCCACCTGCTCTCTCACTGGGTCCGACTCAGGCACACCCAGGAGGCTGTTTAAAGTCGCAAAACCATATACAAATGGTATATTTATAAATTAGTTTCCTACGAATCTACAAGGTCACCCACCTGCTCTCTCACTGGGTCTGACTCAGGCACATCCAGGAGGCTGCTTTTTTAGTCGTCAAACCTGTTACCAATGATATACATTACATATTTTCCCCCAAAGCTAACCAACCTGCTCTCTCAATGGTCTGTCTCAGGCACATTCAGGGAGCTGTATTGAGTCGTCAGTATTTCATATTTTCCTCCATACTTCAATTCTCCCACCTGCTCTCTCACTGGGTCCGACTCAGGCACATCCAGGAGGCCATTTTTAAGTCGCAAAAACCTATACCAATGATATACATTACATATTCTTCTCCATACATCAAGTCACCTTCCTGCTCTCTCACTGGGTAAGTCGCAGGCACACCCAGCAAGCTGTTTTTAAGTCGCAAAACCCGTTATCAATGATATATATAATATATTACATAGTTTCCTCCAAAGTTAAAACGTCACCCACCTGCTCTCTCACTGGGTCCGACTCAGGCACATTCAGGAGGCTGTTTTTGAGTCATCAAAGCCGTTACCAATGGTATATATTTAAATATTGTCATTCGAAGCTATAAGATCACCCACCTGCTCTCTCACTACGTCTGTCTCAGGCACATCCAGCAGTCTGTTTTTGAGTCCTCAGTATTCCATATTTTTTGGCAAGCCCCCTCTTCAAGGGGGCGGGAGCCTCCAGCGTTACCCCGTTGTCCGTTTGTCCGACCGTTTGTCCGACCGAGCGACAAAAAAATTGAAGCCTGACACGTCAGCCAACTGTCTTAACTAACTGTCTTCGGTCAGCTCCATCGTTTCCGCCTTTTGTTCTGTTGCCAATACACTCCGCCAATTTTCCGCGTCGCTTGCGACGCTGCATAGGACTTGTCCTCCCTACCTCAAGTCACCCACCTGCTCTCTCACTAGGTCCGACTCAAGCACATCCAGGAGGGTGTTTTTGAGTCGTCTTACCTGTTACCTATGGTATATACATTTAAATCTTGTCATCAAAAGCTACAAGGTCACCCACCTGCCCTCTCCCTGGGTCAGTCTCAGGCACATCCAGGAGGCTGCTTTTGAGTTGCAAAACCCATTATCAATGGTATAAATTTTAACATTTTCCTCCAAACCTATAAGGTCACCCAACTGCCCTCTCCCTGGGTCAGTCTCAGTCACATCCAGGAGGCTGCTTTTGAGTCGCAAAACCCATTATCAATGGTATAAATTTTAACATTTCCCTCCAAACCTATAAGGTCACCCACCTGCTCTCTCACTGGGTCTGTCTCAGGCACATCCAGGAGGCTGTTTTTGAGTGGCAAGTCCTCTGCTGATTTGTTCTTCCCTCGGTCAAACCATATAAGGAGTCCCAATGCGCGAGAGTAATGCTCCAATGCAGCTTCTGGGTCCTGGGCAGCAGTTTGAATGCAGGGTGTGTGGGCTGGGGTGTGTGTGTGTGTGTGTGTGTGTGTGTGTGTGTGTGTGTGTGGTGTGTGGGGGGGGAGGGGGGGGGGGGGGGGAGTAATGCTTCAATGCAGCTTCTGGGTCCTGGCAGCAGTTTGAATGCAGGGTGTGTGGTGTGTGGTGAGTGTGGGTGTGTGGGTGGGGTGGGGGGTGGGGAGTAATGCTCCAATGCAGCTTCTGGGTCCTGCGCAGCAGTTTGAATGCAGGGTGTGGGGTGTGGGGTGTGTGTGTGTGGGGGGGGGGGGGGGGGGGGGGGGAGGGGAGTAATGCTTCAATGCAGCTTCTGGGTCCTGGGCAGCAGTTTGAATGCAGGGTGTGTGGGGTGGGTGTGGGTGTGGGTGTGAGTGTGGGTGGGGTGGCCCCCTGCCCTGTAGAGGTAGGGCCCTGTCCTCCAGCACCCCTCCCCTAACACTAACACTAACAAGAAAGAAAACGTTCCTAACAAACACCCCTAACGATAAAATAGAAACCCCTAACAATAACACAAATACCCCTAACAATAAAACAAGCATTCCTAACAATAAAATAAATAAAACTACAGATAAAACAAAGACCCCTCACCGTCTCCATGGCCTTCCAAACACCCCTAACACTAACACTTAAAAGAAAATGTACGTTCCTAACAAACACCCCTAACAATGAAACAAACACCCCTAACAATAAAATAAATAAAACTACCAATAAAAGAAACACCCCTCACCGTCCCCATGGCCTTATTGCCCTCTTCCTTGTACTTTGAGCAAAGTTGCACCCAGTTGTCTAGGGGTAGTGCCCTGTGCTGCAGGACACCTCCCCTAACACTGAAACTAACAAGAAAACAAATGTTCCGAACAAACACCCCTAACAATGAAACAAACACCCCCCACCGTCTCCATGGCCTTATTTCCCTCTTCTTGTACTTCGCAAATTTGCACCCGGTCCTCTACAGGTAGTGCCCTGTGCTGCAGCACATCTTCCCTTACACTAACTCTAACACTAACAAGGAGACAAACGCTCCTAACAAACACCCCTAACAATAAAAAAGACACCCCTAACAATAAAACTGTCAGCCCTACCAATAAACCTGACACCCCTAATAATAAAACAAACACCCCTAACTATAACAAAAACATAAACACCCCTAACAATAACACACACACAGCCGTAACAAAAATATAAACACTCCTAACAATAAAATAAATAAAACTACCAATAAAACGAAGTCCCCTAACAATAACACAAACAACCCTAACAAAAACATTAACACCCCTAACAATAAAATAAATAAAACTACTAATAAAACGAACACCCCAAACAATAACACAAACACCCCTACCAATAACATAAACACCCCTAACAAAAACAAAAACACCCTTAACAAAAACATAAACACCCCTAACAATAAAATAAATAAAGCGACCAATAAAACGAACACCCCTAACAAAAACACAAACACCCCGTACAATAACACAAACACCCCTAACAACAACACAAACACCCCCTACAATAACACAAACACCCCTAACAAAACAATAACCACCCCTAACAATAAAATAAATAAAACTACCAATAAAACGAACACCCCTCACCGTCTCCACCGCCTTATTGACCTCTTCCTTGTACTTCCCGCAAAGTTGCACCCTGTTCTCTAGAGATAGTGCCCTGTGCTGCAGCACACCTCCCCTAACACTAACACTAACAAGAAAACAAACGTTCCTTACAAACACCCCTAACAATGAAACAAACACCCCTCAGTGCCTTTTTCCAGAAATCTTGAGGCCATTTTGGTAGCCACAAGTGGCAACCCAAGCTTCATTCTGCGACAGTTCGGTAGCAACGTCTGTAGAGCGCAAAGAGCTCGGCCCGATGCGCCCCTTCTTTAAGAGGGGTCCGGGGGCATGGCCAAAAAACACTGTCACCCCTCACCGTCTCCATGGCCTTATTTCCCTATGCCTTGAACTTTGCGCAAAGTTGCAACAGGTCCTCTAGGGGTAGTTCCCTGTCCTCCAGCACCCCGCCCCTAACACTAACACTAACACTAACAAGGAAACAAACACTCCTAACAATAAAACTGATACCCCTAACGATAAAACACTGTCACCCCTCACCGTCTCCATGGCCTTATTTCCCTATGCCTTGTACTTTTAGCAAAGTTGCACACGGTCCTCTAGGGGTAGTGCCCTGTCCTCCAGCACACTTCCCTTAACACAAACACCAGCAAGAAAACAAACATTCCTAACAAACACCCCTAACAATAAAACAGACGCCCCTAACCGTCTCCATGGCCTTTTTTTACTCTTCCTTGAACTTTGCGCAAAGTTGCAACCGGTCCTCTATAGGTAGTTCCCTGTCCTCCAGCACCCCTCCCCTAACACTAACACTAACACTAACAAGGAAACAAACACCCCTAACAATAAAACTGACACCCCTAACGATAAAACAAACACCCCTCACCGTCTCCATGGCCTCATTTCCCTCTTGTACTTTGCGCAAAGTTTCACCCGGTCCTCCAGGGGTAGTGCATTGTCCTCCAGCACACCTCCCCAGACAATAACACTAACAATAAAACAAACGTTCCTAACAAACACCCCTGACAATGAAACAATCACCCCGCACCGTCTCCATGGCCTTATTGCCCTCTTCCTTGTACTTTGCGCAAAGTTTCACCCGGTCCTCTAGAGGTAGAGCCCTGTCCTCCAGCACCCCTCTCTCTGTAAAGGCTGTCATCTTGAGGAAGTCTGGGGACAGCTCCCACTCCTGCCTACCGGGCCGAGATGCCAGCTGCGCCTTCTACTCACAGTTGAAGGGTGCAAGGTTAGTGGCGTGGGGTGGGGAAAGGTGGAGGGCGGTGTTTTTTATTTCAGATTTCTCTAGGCAAGGTTGTGTAGCTGGGTGGGCTACTCAAGCCTGATTTTAGAAAAGTTGAGAAGCCAATCGGGTTTTGTATGTAGCCCACTGGATTTTTGACTGGAGGGGGCTGTAATGTGAGGAGAAAAAGGTGGAGGGGGGCGGAAATGCGATGACAAATACGCAGGTTTTATTTGTGCTAGCATTTATCTATACGTGCTAGCATTTAGCTTTGTATACAAAATAATAGCGCGCGCTGGTGTGGCTTTAGCCATACCCAAAGCGCGCACTAAGGATGGCTGCACACCTGGTATTTCCACACCTGGCATTTCAATATCATGGCACCTCCATGAAATGTGTGCGTTACCTGTTACCCTGAGCTATGGGTGGCATGTGCAAGTCATGCGTAGTAGATGGTATGAATGGGCAGCATCAATGGGCGGCATGTACATACCACGTGCAGCAGATTGCATGGCATGGGTAGCATGGATGGGCGGCATGTGCATGTGAAGTATATTGCATGGATGGGCGGCATGTATATACCACGTGCAGCAGATTGCATGGCATGGGTAGCATGGATGGGCGGCATGTGCATGTGTAGTATATTGCATGGATGGGCGGCATGTATATACCACGTGCAGCAGATTGCATGGCATGGGTAGCATGGATGGTCAGCATGTGCATGGCATGTGTAGCATATCGCATGGATGGGAGGTATGTATATACCACATGCAGCAGATAGCATGGCATGGGTAGCATGTGCATGTGTAGTTTATTGCATGGATGGGCGGCACATGCATACCATATGCAGGAGATGGTATACATGGGGAGCATGGATGGGCAGCACGTGCATGTGTAGTAGATGGCATGGATATGGTGAATTTTGAACAGTGGTATGTGAAGTTCACCTTCATGGCCGCAGCCTCCCCTAGCAACGCTTCCATCCGCAACTCTCGACCAAAAAGCTCAGGAGGACCAACACAAGATGACTCAAGCAATCAGCACACTTTTAGTCCTGTTTACAAGATGAGGGAATGAGGATTCTCCTGTCCTTGATCAGGCGGAGAAGAGGAGTTGGGGGCTTGCCTGGGAACAGTTGAGGTATGGCAGTGACCTGGCAGAGGGGGAAGGCGGTTGGATGCTCAAGGCACCCCTTGAGGCGCTTCAGAAAGAAAGACAGAAACGAACGGAACAGGGTATGTAAGGGGTACGATCTAACGACTTGGGCAGTGGTATGTCCCACAGCTACGTTACGATCGAATGAAGACCGGGCTTGTTTTGGGTGAAGGGCCTGCCTATGACAAAGTAATTATGACTGGCGCGGGCGCGGGGTTCACCAGCTCCGAAAGAAGAGTGTCCGATTTACCGATTTGCCCACACTCAAGTGAAGGGTGTATTCCTGTTTCTCTCTCTTGTTTCTTCTCCTTTTCAAGATCCTCCGTTCGCCGACCAACTTGATACGACGTTTTCAGTACTTATATCCTGCGCTCTTACGCTGCGCTCCTACGCTGATTGGCGATCTATCTCACACCACACCATTTGCCCCACCGGGCCCCAGCTGTGCCTGTCCTTCGCAACGAACCGCGCCCCCCTAGAAGCGGACCCCCTAAACATTCTTGCTCGGTCGATTCGTTTGCTGAACCTTGGAAGTGCCGAAGATCAATTCGGGCCATCCAGCGTTTCCTAGAAGACGAATCTCGAAAGCCTCGCTGGACGCAGGTTGAAGGCTCTCCCCTGGGGCCGGATTGAGGGAATACCGGTACACGCCGTGGCTCATACGCAATGCTCAAGTAGCAATTCGACTTCAACTTCTCCTCGAATTTTAAGTTCGCTGCTTTCCATCCTCTGAGCACGTGAAACGCCCAGCGCTTTCAGTTACTCCTAAGCATTGCAGGAGCTGTTTCAATTCCCCTCTGTGATTCAGAGTTTTCTGGAACTGACAGCACCGCTGTATAGCACCACTGCATCCTAGCTGCACCAAATAATCTTCAAGACGCTCAGCGTGGCCCGATGGGGTGCCTGTTGAGTACTGAGAGCAAGCCTAGGGAGAAGCCTCCCAGCTCCGAACGAGTAACCGGACTTGCTACAACAAGTCTTCCGAAGGGGAAGCCTACCAAGGATTGGGGTCGGCCCAAATGGAAGTCGGACGAGCCTCTGACGACAGAAAAGGTCAATGTGAGTGGCTATGTGAATTCGGTCGAGCAGTTTTAGCATGGTTTTGGTGAAGGTTGTGTATGCTGGTGTAAAGGTTGGGTCATGTCCCCTGTCCTGTCTGTTCTGCCCTGGCTGTGAGGACCGGATTGGGAGAGAGTCCTAGAGAAACGAAAGTGGCGCACCATACACATCAGCATCACCGTTATAAAAAGTATCTGGTTGTATACTGGCACATACATGCCCAGATCATAAGATCGCATGGCCATCCCCTGGCTCAGAATATAGTCCACCCACTCCAGTTCATGAAAGGCGATATAAATCAAAGGATACCAGTAGGTAGGTGGTGGTGGGGTGTGTGGGGGGGGGGGGGGGGGGGACCTGGGTTAGACGACTGTAGCCCTGCTGCGGCACCTACAATACACACCTGTGATCATATTATCGGTTTCTCACGTTTCCACATCTCAACAATCTAACCCTGTGTACAGTATCAAATCTCGATTTGAGGAATTGTTGCCCATGGGTCCCACGCACACTTTCGGCAGCCATCTTCGTGTTACCATGCCGCCATACTCGATTGTCATCTGTAATAGATGGTAATCGAGTATTGGGTATGGTATGGTTTGACAAAAGTGTGACACCTTATAGGGCCGTTTACACATGAGCCTTGTACGCGTGTCCAGTCTTCCACGACTCCATATTTCTTGCTATTCATATGGCAGTACAAACCCTAGCCCAGCTTTCAGAAGTAAATATATAGGTGTTTAACCTTAGGGCGCGGCGTTATGTTGAGGGGGCCTGCCCATTCGCTTGCGCTTGGGTCAGCCACCAAGGTTTGAGAAGAGCAATAACCAGTGCTTTTCTTTTCAGCTAGGAGCAGCAGCTTCTAGGCAGCTCCCCTGACTGGCTATTCAGCCAAAGCTATCGCAATCAAGTGCATCTGGAAGCTGACAGAATTAGCCGTCCAGGACAGTTGAAATCTTGGGGCCTAGCCCAGTGGCTGGCTCAGGCAGCTGCCTAGAAGATGCTGCTCGTAGCTGAAAAAACAAGTTATGGCAATAACCATGACACGTATGAAAAGGGGATTCACTTCAAATGATAGAACAACAGACGAAGATATTCCTTCATGCATGGGAGCGGAGGTCTGTAGTTAGTAGCAAGAAGTACTGAGTCAAGGATAGCATATACTCATTTGTGTTTGTGTCTTGACTACAGGCAATGAGAGCCCCTTTCTCTACTCCCCCCCCACCCCCCCCACCCCCCCCTCCCCCCCCCACCCCCACACACCTACACACCCACCCACACAAACAAACAAACACACACACACACACACACAAACACAACCCCTCACCCCACCCCACCCCACCCCACACACACACCTTCTCCCCTAACCGCCCACCACACACACGCACACACACCTTATCCCCTAACACCCCATTGACTGCAGACAATGAGATCGGAATTCTGGGATACTCAGCCTCACTATGGAGGGAGTCGAGGTGAGTGCATAGTGTATTGCTTGTTGCAGTGGGAATCCTACATCTGCAAATATTTGCAGACTGTAGCGCTTGTTGCAGTGGGAATCCTACCTATGCGAATATGTTTTAAATAATATAACAACCAGAAAGATTAGACCTCCCACCCACCCACCCACGCACGCACGCACCCCATGGGATGCCTCACTATGGAGGGAGTCGAGGTCAATGCAAACTGTATCGCTTGTTGCAGTGGGAATCCCATCTCTGTAAATATGTTTTTAACAATATCAAAACCAGAAAGATCATCCCTAGCCCTAACCGAATCATTTCCTTTCCTCTACTCTACTTTACTTTACTTTACTTTACTTTACTTTACTTTACTTTACTTTACTTTACTTTACTTTACTTTACTTTACTTTACTTTACTTTACTTTACTTTACTTTACTTTACTTTACTTTACTTTACTTTACTTTACTTTACTTTACTTTACTTTACTTTACTTTACTTTACTTTACTTTACTTTACTTTACTTTACTTGCGCAAATACCACTAACATACCACCTTGCCATCTGCTTTCTTTTGAGTAGTTCATATGCCACCTTGTCATCTGCTTTCTTTTGGGTAGTTCATATGTAGTTAAATATTTGAGATGTAGTTGGATAGCTGAGATTTAGTCGAAAAGCTCAAAGTGTATGAAGTCAAACAAACAACTTGGTCTCCCCCGTAAACCCTCGTCTCAAATCCTGTCCTATTAGGCCTTCACATGGCACGGAAAGAAACACGGTATGGTTGACTTGATTGACTTGACAGAGTTACAGTAATGATAACGATAACGTCTGGTGGGGCGAGGTGTTAAGGGAACCCGTCGTACGCGGGTAGGAAGCGGTCTTCTACCTCAACTGGACAAGCTACCATCGCGGTTGACGACGACCTGCAACGCCAAGAGCGACCGAAGGAGGAATCGAACCCCCGACTCTTCATCCTCAGAGTGATTTGGTCCACCACTAGACCAATGTGTATCACTGAAAGGGGCTAGAGCTACAGTAGACTCAACTAGATAATTAAACCATAACCAGAACCAAGCACAAGACATGTCCTCACCTTCATCCAAACAGGCCCCTCCTCTCTTGATCAATTGCCCCATCTGAAGCCCAACTTTCCCAATTATTACAGATATTTGGGACGCTCTTAAAGGGGCGTGTGAGGTGGCTGATAAAATAATTAAACCGGAACCAGAACCAAGCACGCGCACATGACATGTCCAGACCTTCATCTAAACAGGCCCCTCGTCACTTGATCAGTTGCCCCAACAGCATTTCCAGAGCAGTCTTAAGCCCAATTTCCCACTTTTCCAGAGATTTGGGATGCCTTGAGAGGGGCGTGTGAAGTTTCTGATAAGATCATAAAAACAGAAGCAGAACCAAGCATAGCACATGACATGTCCAGACCTTCATCTAAACAGGCCCACGTCACTTGATCAGTTGCCCCAACAGCATTTCCAGAGCAGTCTTAAGCCCAATTTCCCACTTTTTGCAGAGATTTGGGATGCCTTGAGAGGGGCGTATGAAGTTTCTGATCAGATCATAAAAACAGAATCAGAACTAAACACAAGCACATGACATGTCCAGACCTTTATTCAAACAGGCGTCTCATCGCTTGACCACTTGCCCCAACTGCATCTCCAGAGCAGTCTAAAGCCCAATTTCCCCACTTTTTTGCAGAGATTTGGGACGCCTTGAAGGGAGCGTGTGAAGTCCCGATTGGATAATTAAACCAGAACCAAGCACACGCTCAAGACGTATCAAGACCGTCGTCCAAACAGGCCCCTTGTCGCTTGATCAGTTGCCCCATCTAAAGCCGAACTTTCCAACTTGTTGCAGAGATTTGGGACGCCTTGAAAGGGGCGTGTGAGGTGCCTGATAAGGTCATTAAACCAGAACCAGAACTAAGCACACGCACACGACATGTCCAGACCTTCATCCAACAGGCGCCCCTCGCCACTTGATCATTTGCCTCAACTGCATTACCACAGCAGTCTAAAGCCCAACTTTCCCACTTTTGCAGAGGTAAGGGACGCCTTGGAAGGGGTGTGTGAAGTGCGTGATAAGATAATTAAACCAGAACCAAGCACACGCACAAGACATGTCTAAAGCCCAACTTTCCCACTTTTTGCAGAGATTTTGGACGCCTTGAAAGGGGCGTGCGAAATGCCTGATAAGATAATTAAACCAGAACTACAACCAAGCACACGCATCAGACATGTCCAGACCTTCATCCAAACAGGCCCCTCGTCGCTTGATCAATTGCCTCAACTGCATTTCCAGAGCAGTCTGAAGCTCAATTTCCCCACTTTTTGCAGATATTTGGGACGCCTTGAAAGCATCGTGCGAAATGCCTGATAAGGACACTTCAAAGCTCATTATTGAGAGTGCTGGGATCATTGTTGCAGCGCCTGACATGACACTCTGCTACGATGAGAGAGGTATGTGAACTGCAGTGTGTGTTTTCCACAATCTGGCCAGTTACAGTCAAGCAGATCACTGTCCGGACACACGGATTAGACAAAGCCTTCACCCGACCCCATCTGTCATTGCCACTCAGATCGTGAGTTTGATGCAGAGGAGTGCTGTTAACAACAAGGTTGCTATGATGAGGGAAGTATGTGTTATTCAACAGTTGTCCAGGGTGTTAACCACCTGTTATGTACATCATTGGTTAACAAAGCAGTTGTTGCATGTCGCAGGTTTCCTGAGGTGAGAAAAAACGAAGGGGGAAAGTACTGGCAACCCTTTCAAACCATTATTTGTAGTACCCGGTGTCTGAACTGCAGTGTGTTTTTCTACAGTCTAGCCTGTTAAGGCTTAGCCAAATAGGCTTAATAAACTTGCCCAACCTCAATGTTGGGAAGGGCTCCTTACAAAACAAGCACTGGTGAACTTAACCCCAACAACTTGGAAATGATGGGGGCCTGGAGTTCGTGAACTGCAGTACAAACTGTCCACTGTTTTTATTTTCGGCTACCAGCACCAGCTTCTAGGCAGCTCCCCGAGACGGCCACTGGGCCAAATCAAAAGATTCCAGAAGCATTGGAAAGCTGACGATATCGACCGATCTCTTCCCCCATGGTGTTCCTAACGTCCCACGCTGCGTGGGTGGTGGGTGGGTGGTATGATGGTGTAGACGGGGCTGCGCACATGCTCGCCATCATCGTCAGAATTGCCATATTGCATGGCGGTACTACAATGTTCAGTTCAGAAGGGTTTGCTTTGGTGGTGGTAGTAGTGGTGTTCCTCACGTCCCACGCTGCGTGGTTCCTTGCCCCAGCCTTGGACTGGCACATGCATGCGCGTTCGACAGGCATCCACTTGGCACGTCCTTTATGGCACCGGTTTCCACTGAATCCCACCCAACGATTTGAACCTCCTAATTAACGCCCACGTCAATCCTACTACCCATCGTTGACGATACCATATGCGACAAGGATGCCGTTATAGCGCGCTCGGTATAAAACTGGCTTGATACTGCAGGGCTTGTCCAGTGGAGGTGCACTTGAGTAGAATATGGCAGAAGATAATTACAAGTCAAAGAGAGATTGGTCAAAGTACAGCAAAGCGGAGGCGCTCAAGAAATGGTCCAAGTACGGCTCCACCCGCGCCACTGGCCCCGATAGTAAGGAACATGTCACACATTCCTTGCATGGAACGTGTGACTCGTTCCTTGCCATCTGGACTGGAGGCGCGGGTGGAGCCGCATTTCAGGCACTTCTTGAGCGCGCTCAGAGGCGCTCAAGAAATGGTCCAAGTACGGCTCCACGCGTACCCCTAGCCCCTATGGTAAGGAACATGCCACACATTCCGTGCAAGGAATGTGTGGCTGGCTCCTTGTCGTCAGGGCAAGAGGCGCGGGTGGAGCCGCATTTCAGGCACTTTTTGAGCGCGCTCAGAGGCGCTCAAGAAATGGTCCAAGTACGGCTCCACGCGCACCCCTAGCCCCTATGGTAAGGAACATGCCACACATTCCGTGCAAGGAATGTGTGACTGGCTCCTTGCCGTCAGGGCAAGAGGCGTGGGTGGAGCCGCATTTCAGGCACTTCTTGAGCGCCTGAGCGCGCTGGAAAGCCTTGAGAGTCCCCCACGGTGTTACCTTACTTTCGACCTGGAGACCCATGGTGCAGTGTTGACAATAAGGCTTATTGTCTGCTGCGTGAGCTGGTACACCATGGGCAGCAGATGACTAGGCCAGGTCTTATCAACGGTAGCGCTCCAGGATTCACTCATTTTTGTAAGGCTTGTGTTGCACTGCTCACCTAGAATGGCTCTTCCTATTCAAATGTATGTATGTTGCAGTCCAGGGGTAGACCAAACAGGCGAAAAGGACTTGCCCAACCATGACAGGAAGGGCTAAAAAAGAATTGATGAACCGAACCCCCACCCACCCACCCACGCACCGACAGAAAAAGGATAACACCTAGAGGGGCATGGTGTTAAGGGGACCCTCCCGTACATCGCAGCTGGGGAAAGTCACCACTGAACCCCAAACCGTGTTACTGTGTGTTGACATTGTTACTTTTTGTTTACAGTGTTACAGTGTTTTACCATGTTACTTAGTGTTACCGTGTTACTGTCCTGCTGCAGGTTTCAAGTACGAGCTCCCCAAGTATGTGCTGTCGTACCCCCAGAATGTGGAGTCTTAACGAGCCAATTGAGGGCACAGTTGTGTGATGAGAAAAGCTCCACTGGCTGCCGCATGAGCTGGGTTTCCTGGAGGCTGAAAAAGCCCTTGTTGAGGTTGGTTGAAGACCCCCCCCCCCCCCCAGATGTGGATGTGGATGGGGCTTGTCTTGGGTCAACTAAGGCCTGTCTATGACAATAAATAAATAAATAGTACGCCTTATTACGAGGTGTGAGGTTGAGGGGGGCAGCCCGTTTTCTTGCACTGGGGCCGACCACAAACTGCCTATGACAAAGTATTGCATGTAAAGAGGTAACCTCCATCCTATCTGACGAGGGCAGGCAGCTAGAAATGTCCCTGCCATGGAGCATGGCTTAGAGACAACCGGAATCAGCTGGGTCTGTTACTTCCGAGTATTTTGATCCTGCTCCGATCAGTCACTGGAGCTGATTCGCATCCCTACATCTGTTCTGCCCCCCCCCCCACCCCACCCCACCCCCCACACACGCATCAACACCAACTGCACAGTAATCTTGCCCTGAAAACAGTGGTCAGGGTCCTGGTTGGTCTTCGATTGGATTGGATTGCTACATGGTATTTCAGCCAACTCTGGGCAACTCCGTCTTCAAATTCCAAGCCCCCCTTTGATATACCCACGGAAGCTAGGGGGCAAATTAAGCGGATTACACAGTTTAAAAACTTGGCCATACTTGTTAAACATGCTCATAAAAGTATATCCCGTTGAAAGTTCTGCAAGCCATTGATGTAGCTACCGAAAGTGAAGTAACTGGTTAAAGTGCAAATCTATATGTTGTAACATCCACCTGCATCCAGTATTCCAGTGAGCGAAGCCCATGCTGTCAGACAGGTTGACCACACTGCTCTACCAATGCACCTATCGGTCATCTGGTAATAAGTGCGTCTTCCCTACTGTAGGATTGGCAACGCCTTTTGAACTGAATCCTCGGTGTCGCTGGGTTTTTTCGGGAGACCCATCTCCTGGGCTGAAATTCCTTTCAAAACTTAAAAAACTGTAACTGTACTAGTGTACTCCCATGGATTCCAAATTTTCAACAACGCAGTAATAAAAAACATGTCAACAACAAGAGCCCAAGTAATCCGGGGATGGGTATATTGTTATTGGATGGGAAGACCACAGTTTTTTTGATCGCAATTTTGCTTTAGAAAAACTAGTATACCAAATAGGCCAACAGGCCAGGGCTACGGGACTTGCCCAGCCATGATATCAGGAAGAGCAACCAATAAAAGACTGATGAACTGAACACCAAACAATTGTTTTGTCGACGCATGGCCATAGCCTATGGGGGCTGAGTTCGTGCTACAGCGATAATTTAAGTTTGCGATTCTCATTACATTTGTTAATAACAATTTCTAAGATATTCCCATCCTTTAAAGAATTCAGAATTCATGACCAGCCTCCTGCTGGAGTCTTAATTAACCAACTAAGGTTCAATTCTCGGTTTCTCAAAAAAAGATTTGATATCCTCAGAGGATAAAGGATATTATAAGATGAAATGCATTTCATTTCTTATCACACTTCTAGAATTCTACCATCAACCACCATATCATAGCACCTGAAAGTTCTACTAGAACGAGAGGTACTCCTAGAAGATCCAGCATTCAAATTGCGAGCTTGTATGCACATTTTATATCCTGGGTATAAAAATCATATTATAGGGAAAGAAAACGTGAAGACCTCTAAAGGCTTGGGCCTGAATCACTGGATGAGGCAGAGTCAGGTGTCGGTGGGTATCCACCGTCTCGCCTCACTCGCTTTCCCAGTATCCCAGGCAATCCTTGGCTGATTTCCCCAGTATATTTTTCTCTACAATCGTTGTTTAGAAGATGAACATAAGTAATTGCTCGTGATCTTCCTTTGACAGCTGGGTAATATCCAACTTCCGAATAAACAATGCTTCAACACTCTCCTGAGAACAGAATGCAATCAAGTGAGTGCAGAACAGTAGACTGCAGACAGTTTCGAGACAGGTCTGTTGTACGGATACCCAGGAATACGGCTGTCGAACGAGATGGGACATACAATTGCTCCATTAAGGCTGCTCGCCATCTTCGGCAGTAACATCAGCATTCGAAGCATGTTTTTGTTTTGTCTTGTTCAAGATGTATTTGATCATAGCTAATGATGAGGGAACGGCTACATGATATCATGTCATCACATGATATCATCTGATGCCGGTAGTCTGTCTAGGCTTAAGGTACCATTTATATGCAAATATTATTTTATGCAGTTTGTTTGATATCATCTGATATCATACTCGCCTTTGGTCAACTTCATATGAAATGCCGGTCCCTACTAATGATCGTGCCATACAACCAGTATCTGCTGGCGTGCTGGAACTACCACACCTGCAGCATGCAAACACGACATTACCCCCACCTCGCCGAACGAAGTTTCTGCTGATTCTATCAGCCATGCGGACCCTTCCACTTATGGGAGCACACACCTGCCATCGTCAGCACCATCCCGGGGCACCTGCCCAGGGTAGGGTAGGGGGTAGGGTCCTGGGGTAGGGTGGGGGGTAGGGTTGATCCCCGGGTTGACCTGGGGGACTCAAAAATCTGCAGCACCAGACGCAACCGTTCAAGATCAGCACACAGTCAAGCCCGTCAAGCCCTAGCCCAGGCCGAAGCATACAGGCCGGAGCACTGGCCCTAGCCACCTCGAATCGGCGAACCACCCCTCCTGGCCTATTCGTAAAATCTGCCAAGAACAGCAGGACGGTATCTACTTGCGCTCGCCAGCATGAAAAGGCTGCACGTCGATAGCAGCAAGCGACTCGAGCACAAAGTTCGAAAACCGAAAAGCGACCCGAGGGAATATGGATTTACCAGGCTAGCGAATGGGGCTCGCATCCTTCTGGTCCAAGACCCAGAGGCTGTATTTGCTGCAGCATGTGCTAATGTCCAGGCTGGCTACTTCGATGATCCAGATGATGTTCCTGGCCTGGCTCATTATCTGGAGCACGCGGTACACCTTGGCAGCGAGCGATACCCTGACGAGAAGGAGTACAAAGCCTTCTTATCTCAGCATGGAGGAGCTTCAAATGCCTCGACAAGTATGGTGCACACCTCCTTCTACCTCAAGATCCACAGCAGCATGTGTGGCCCAGCCCTCCACCGCATGGGGGCTATGTTGGAAGCCCCCCGTCTCAAACCAGAATCTGTGCTTCGAGAAGTTGAGAATGTGCATTCTGAGTTCAGCAGGAACACTAACAGTGATGCCAGGAAGCTGCTTCAGTTGCGGCGCAGTACCTCCCAACCCCCATACAGCAAGTTCTCCACTGGCAACATTACAACATTGAGAGATGATCCCATGCGTGCTGGCTTGGATGTGTCTACTCTCCTGCGAGGTTATTGGGAGAAGAAGTACACAGGGGATGGAGTGTGTGTTTGCATCGTGGCACCACAGCCAATCTCTGAGCAAGAGTCATGGGTAAAAGCATCGTTTGAGGGGATAAGAACATCTTCCCAGTCGGCACCAATGGGTGAAGGAGCCCCCAAGGGGTTGATCGGGTCTGGATTCACCACAGCCATTGACTCCACACAGTTGGGCCTCTTGTACTCCGTCATTCCCCAAAGGGAGTTGAGGGAGCTCGAGCTGAGGTGGCACATTCCTTATGGGATGATGAGGGACATGGAGTGTAAACCCTGGCGATGGGTGTCACACATCGTTGGCCATGAATCCAAAGGCAGTGCTGCTTATGCTCTGAAGCAGGCAGGACTAATTCAGAGTCTCTCAGCTGGTACAGGTGACGAAGTTCGACTTGGCCCAGGCTTCATGTTCTGGAGTGTGACCATGCAACTCACTGAGGAGGGCCTGGACCATGTAAGCACGATCTTGAAGACCATCCACAGAGCCCTGCAGGTGATCCTCTCAAGTAGTTCTGAGCAAAGGCAGGCTATCTATGAGGAGCTCCAGGAGACTTCACTCTTGCGCTTTGAGTATCGAGATAGGCAGCAGCCAGCTGACCTGGCAAAGGATGCCGCACAGAAGCTGCACTACTTCGATCCTGAAGAGGTGTTGGCCGGCCCAATGCTCCTCAATCAGTTTGATGAGGAGGCCATTCGCTCTTTCATGTCCCACTTGGTGCCGCAGAACCTGAATGTGTACTTCAGCACAAAAAGGCATCAGAGCAATACAGCTGTGATGTCCTCCATGCAGGTGGAGCGATGGTATGGGGCTAAATACAGTGTGGCTCCCTTTGATGAGGGTCTGAAGGCCGAGCTCGCAGCTTTGGTGGCATCTCTTCCACCTGCTGAGTCTACCCCATCCACAGGACCCACAACTACAGCCACAGCCTCAGCCACTAGCGTAGCCCCGCTGATGCCGCTACTCCACCTCCCTTCTGCAAACTGGGCTCTCCCCGTCGATGCAGCGCTCATGCATAGCTTGCCCGGCTTGTCCCCAGCTTCTTCTGTCTCCCCAACACCCACTGTATTGCTTGAGAGGCCGGGCATCAGGGTTTGGCATTGCTGCGATGTCAGCCACCGGATTCCCAAGGCGTATGTTTACCTGATGTTAGCCACCCCAGCCGTGTACCGTGACCCCAAAGCCTGGATCACAGCCCGACTCTTCGTACGACTGTTGGATGACTTGTTAGAGGCAGACGCATACCATGCAGAAGTGCTTGGCTGCAGCTACTCAGTCAACTGCAGTGAGGAAGGCATTAGCATCCAGATGACAGGCTTCAGCAGTGTCATCCCCAAATTG
This sequence comes from Microglena sp. YARC, assembly GCA_022414725.1. Taxonomy (NCBI): domain Eukaryota; kingdom Viridiplantae; phylum Chlorophyta; class Chlorophyceae; order Chlamydomonadales; family Chlamydomonadaceae; genus Microglena; species Microglena sp. YARC. The sequence continues at coordinate 11,589,686 of CM039467.1, forward strand.
CTGGACCTGGTTTTGCACGGCCTGGCTACAGGGGTTACTGAAGGGCACGTGCAGGAAAGGTTCGATGTTATGGCTGGTAAGATGCTCCAGTCTATGCAAGTGTGGAAGCACAACAACCCACTACAGCATGCAGAGTACGAGGCCGACCACTTTCTCCAGCGCCCGCATTGGCACGTGCTCCATGACTCTCTCCCTCTCCTGGAGAAGAATCTGATCAGCCCCGAGGACGTGTTGGCATTTGGGAGGTCCCTCATACCACCCCGTGCTGGTGCTGGTGGTAACGTGGATGCAGAGGGAGGTAGCACCCAGGTGGAGATGCTACTGTACGGAAGCCTTAGTTCTCATCAGGCCGCAGCCATCTCAGAATCAGTGTGTGAAACACTGCGACCCGCTGGCCTGGGGTCTTCCCCTTGGCCAGAGGTAGGCATTGTGCAACTTTACGCACCAAGACCAGTGGAGGGCACTACTAGCCATCCAGGCAATACAGCATATGTCTACGTGCCTGACAACCCCAACCCTGGAAACAGCAACAGCGCTATCTTCTTGGTCTGCCAGGTGGGCATGGATGACCCAGCAGATCGCTCAAAGATCGTGCTCCTCCAGCTGCTTGTTCAAATCGCTTCTAAACCGTGCTTCCATGCCTTGCGGACTGTGCAAAGGCTAGGCTACACTGCAGGGTGCCAGCTATACATGCATCAAGGGTTTTTAGGGTTTGCTGTTCGAGTCCAAGCCGCCAACTACAAGCCTGATGTAGTGGGAGAGCGGGTAGTCCAATGGTTACACGATTTCCGTGCTGAGTTGGCGAGTGTAGATTCCGATACCTTCGAGGCCCATAAGTCCTCTCTACGTGAGCGCTTGCTGGAGCCTACCAAATCTCTAGCTGACGCTGCATCAAGGGCTTGGATGCCAATTAGGAGGCGGACCTTTGATTTTGGGGCGAGGGAGGCAAAGGCCGAGTTCCTGTCTGGCACCACGCTCCCGAATTTGCTCTCCCTCTACGATGCAAACATCATCCCGTCAGGACCATCCACCCAGACCCTGTGTACGCAGATGTGGGGTGGGGGCGTGCCCCCTGAGGTGGAGCAGAAGATGGAGGCAGTGGGAAGCGCCTCCACTGGTGAGGGTGAGCAGCCTGGAGGGATGGATGCCATGTCGGCTGTAGCCCATGTGGTCTGTGGATACTCTCACTTGGTGGAGTTGAAGGTCGGTCTAGAATGCAGCTATAGGCCCCGGCTGTGAGCAGTAGTTGGTGGGCACCAAGTACCACTGCACTAGCGTGGCGTCTGTTTTCCACTCTGCTGCGGGCTACACCTGGGCCTGGGCCTGCACCTGGACCTGGGTCCACAACTGGCCTATACCTGGGCCTGGGCCTACACTTGGGCTGCGGGCTAGTCCTGGGCCTGGGCCTACACCTGGCCTGCACCTGGGCCTTGGCCCACACCTGGCCTACACCTGGGCCTGGGCCTACACCTGGCCTGCACCTGGGCCTTGGCCCACACCTGGCCTACACCTGGGCCTGGGCCTACACCTGGCCTGCACCTGGGCCTTGGCCCACACCTGGCCTACACCTGGGCCTGGGCCTACATCTGGCCTGCACCTGGGCCTTGGCCCACACCTGGCCTATACCTGAGCCTGGGCCTACACCTGGCCTGCACCTGGGCCTTGGCCCACACCTGGCCTACACCTGGGCCTGGGCCTACACCTGGCCTGCACCTGGGCCTGGGCCCACACCTGGCCTACACCTGGGCCTGGGCCTACACCTGGCCTGCACCTGGGCCTTGGCCCACACCTGGCCTACACCTGAGCCTGGACCTACACTTGGGCTGCGGGCTACACCTGGGCCTGAGCCCATCCCTGGCCTACACCTGAGTTTGGGCTTACACTTGGGCTGCGGGCTTCACCTGGGCCTGGGCCCACCCCTGGCCCACCCCTGGGTCTGGGCCTACACTTGGGCTGCAGGATACAGCTGCTGAGGGCCTCATCCTACACTGTTCTCTACGAAAACTACGCTCCATTCCTGCTCCATGGCTAAGTTCCCCTCCCCCAGGGTGTCACAGATGTTTCCACTATGTGGGCTGTCATCATCCTTGCCTCCCACCAGACCAGCTCCCTGCCACCTTGTCCACCGCTCCTGGATGGTATCTAGCCTCTCCCCTATGACAGCCTGCACCTGTTCAGGTTGTTAAACAGGTGTTCAGGGTGTTAAACACCTGTTCAACTACATGTTTAACCAATGCTGTACATGAACAGGTGTTTAACACCCAGAACACGTGTTTAACAACCTGAACAGGGTGCAGGCTGCCGAGGGGCTCACACGAAGTGGACAGCACAGTCACACCAGCCACTGTCTGCCCCGTGAGCTGCCCCATATTCTTTCCATCCCCACTGCCCGACTCCCTCTACCAGTCCAGACATCGTCCCTCCCTGCCCCCTCCCACCTAGCCCGACCTAACCCAGTTTTCTTCAGTAGGAGGATTTTCTACCCCCTACTCCCACCCAATTCCACCCCGCCCCCCGCCAGCACACATCCATAACCCCCGGCCATTGTGCCTTGCCCGCCTTACCATCTCGACAGACGCGGTAGGGGGAAGCTACTCCGGGGGGTGCCACTCCGGGGGTGGGGGTTTAGGGTAAACCGGTCACCCCCGGAGTGGCTACCCCCGGACTAGCTTCCCCCTACCGTCGGACACACACTCCGCCCCCGACCAGCACACATCCATTACCCCCAGCCATTGTGCCCCGCCCTGCCTTACCATCTCGTCGGACGCACCCTCCTCTAGCCGAGGCTCCCGCCCATTCCCCTCCCCCTGCAGATGACTCAATCCCTCCCAATCTTTCCACTCAGCATGGAACACTTACACTTAGGGACCGGTATATCATATGATGTTTACCAACAGCGAGTATGATATCATATATACATCATATATATCATACAAATTGCATCATATGTAGGGACTGGCATATCATATGATGCTGGCCGAAGGAGAGTACGAGATCATATGATATCATACAAATTGCATCAAATGGTATTGTATATAAATGGTAACTTTTGCCTAGACAGACTGCCGGCATCTCATGAGATCATATGATGGCCTGATATGATACGATATCATATTGTCCTTCCCTACTTACACTCCATGAAGCGAATCACGATGATGACTGCTGCTAAGAAGTGTACAAGGAAGATGATGCTTTTTTTAGTTGTGAAAGTATTTTCACCCCAGGAGGTGGGTCTCCCTACACAAACCAGCGACACCATGCATGTGAGGTTTATGAGGGCTCTCTTGAGGATTCCTATCCTCTCCACTTGTAGTGTGCGCCTGCCCTCCCCCAACACATGTTCTTAGTGATTTCCTCCCCCCCACACATACAGTTTACCGTATACCCCCTCCCTCCTCCCTTCTTGGGTTTTATAAAATGCCCTGCCTCCTGCTCTCTTTCCTCCCTGCATCCCCCCTCCGCCCTTGTACCTGCCTTGGTGTGTGTAAAACGCTTCCTCCTTTTCTTATTGCTTTTTGCTCTCCTGCCTTGCCGAGGTGCTTCCGTATCTAAGTGATCAGGGGGCGGCCTTAGATGGCAGGACACTCGGGTTGAGATACAAGTGTGATGGGTTCTGCATTCCTTGTTATCTACAGTATTTTCCGTTGTGTACCTAATCTACTGTCGACAGTAGGTTAGTGTGGTGGGGTTTGATTCCTCAGCTACTTTGGTGTCCTGGCCGTGAGCGTATCTTGTAATCCGTCCCTCAACTAGGACAGGGAGCTTGTCTGTCCTGGTCAACACAGTGTCCCAGGAGCGGCATTGGTCAGTGGTGGGCCAGTGGTACAGGTGTGATTGGTAGTGGGTCGACAACTGACTTACAGGTGCCTACTCCCTCGTTATGTAGGAGTGACTTCGCCGATCACATCTTTAAGCATGCAGACCCACCCTTTGGGGCGAAAATCCTTTTTGTAAGAATGAATCCCCACAGACCCCACCTCCCTGTCCAATGATTTTTGCATTCTATCCTGCGCCCACTTGGAGGGGGGGGGGGGGGGGGGGGGGGGGGGACGAGCGGTAGGGTCTAGAACAAACTTCTTAGGAGCCTCCCTGCCGCATGTCCCCTTTTTGTAGAAACACTTGTTTCTTGTTTATTCCAACAGCTAAAATTCCAATTAACAATGCTGGTCTCATGGATCACTAAGATGATAGTACTAGATTAGGTGTTATAGAACATCTATCTGCTATCATTCAAGATAATCAGACTTCACTGAGCAAGATTGACTTAGGAAAAATAGATGAAGGCATCTCTAAAATAACAGACATTGACTGGCAATCCCTGAGTGAACACCAGAAATCTTGATGATATTGAAATTGAAATTGAAATTGTTACATCCGTGTAATACCGTTACACACAGGACGTGAAGTTAAGGACACCATAGCGTAAGCCGGAGCTAGCTATAGTCACCGTAGGGCCACCTCAGTAAAAAGAATCACCGCCGATGCCTGACCGGCATGCACCGTGGCCACATCATGCCGGTGCAGCTTAATACGGGGTTTTTTCACCCCGGTTGGGAAGCACCTTGATGATACGGTAAACAAGGAATCGGTATTAAAACTATTACGTATACAATTTGGATGATGCCAGAGGATAGAAGCTATAGTTCAACATTCACTAACTTATTAAATAACAGGGATGATATTAAATGCATAGCAAGACTACGTTTTCGAGCTCACAACTTAAATGTAGAATCATAAAGGAATACCCCTTGTTCTGGCAGAATTTGCAAATGCTGTGATATGGTGGTTGACGGTAGAAGAGTGGTCGAAGATGATATGCATTTCATATTACAATTAGAATGCCTGTTATACGCTGAGGATAGAAAATTATTTTTGAGCAAATGAAAATTGAAACATAATTGGTGGATAAAAATTCCAGCATGAAGCTGGTCGTAAATCCTGATTCCTATGAAGGATGAAAATACTTAATACAATTTATAAAACATGAGATAATACCGGTAATCGCACAGTTAAATTATAATCCCAGATCAGATGACGATTTAATTATATTGTATAATTTAATGATCAATGTAGAACGAACTCAGGGCCCCCGCCGGTAAAACGATTATTTGGGTTTCAGTTCATCAGTGCTTTTTCTTTTGAAGTCCTACACGGTTGGGCAAGTGCCTTTAGCCTATTTGGCCTACCCCTGGACTGTAGCATACATACAACTAAAATGCCAATGAAGTCATTGTTCACGTTGTGCTCCTCCACAACAGCCCCAGCAAATATCTGCGACGAGATTCTACACTCTCTAGGACTGTGATTCGCTGACACCGGGTTGTTCAAGGGTCCCTCGAAACCTACATTTCGAGAGGCAACTTCGTTTAAATCTACGTTCCATAAGCCCTACCGGTAATCAAAGTTTCATGAGCCAAAATCTACGTTTGCAGCGGAAAAGAACAATGGACACTGGAACAGACCCTTCAAGATCTGCGTTGGACATGTGCAACTTCGCGTTTTGAACAAAACCCGAGAGGCCAGTGGACACTCAAAGACGTAGTGGTGCTCATCATACATAACTTGCACAGAGCGCACCGTGCATTCCCTAGGTGCTCCCTCTCACATATATCCTCGACTCGTTTATGCGTGTCTACGCCAAGGTCGTTCAAAAGCTCTCAAAGAGTTTACGAGCCAGTGTGGCACACGTACATGCCCCCTAGATTGTGCCTGTACACCCGTGTACACCTGTGAACATCAGGAAACACACGCACGTCTCAGTCAAATCTGTTTTCCCCCGCAAATGTCCAGACACGCACATCCCACTGAAAGTGTGCGTAAAAACAATCACTCATCCCTCTGGAGTGTGCGTGCTGGCATGCAGACACGTACGTGTTGAACTACCCTGCCAGGCTGGTCGAAGCAGAACACGATGTGTTTGTGTTTGAACTGAAGACCCAACCGGAAGTGAGTCAGCACCCTTCGCGAGGGCCCTTGCCGGCCCTCGCCCTCGTTGGTGTGTTGGTGTGGGGGTGAACGGGCTGGAAGATCGACCCAGATCTGGGAAGCCACGCCACTTGCATCCTTTCTTCCTTCCCGCTTCAGATTTGCACCGTCCCCGCACTTTTGAACGCCGATCTCCATCCATCTATATTCGCCAGTCATCTCTGTCCACTTAGCTATCAACTTCCTCCTCCCTTCGAGCTCACGAACAGCCAGCAGTATGTGTAGCTGATTTAGGACCCATGCGACCATGCCCGTGACTACATACGAGCCATGTCAGACGATTTCGAGCGGGCGGTCCTGCTGACTTTCAATTTCTCCGGAGCGGTCGAGCCTAAGCTGAAGGTGACCGATGTTCCAGCCTGACATGCTCCCAACTCCCCGTCAGCCGGCGTACCATCGACCACCGCCACTCTGTGCCCTTGCTACCCAACTCGTATGAAGCGGATCGAGTTCCGATAACTAAGATTATAACCAGCTTCGTGACTCTTCAGCTGAATCCGGTGCATGCCAGTGCAGCCCCCCCCCCCCCCCCCCCCCCCTCCCCCCCCCCCCTCGCCCGGCAGCACCCAGCCTTGTGCACGCATTCTCACGCGTCCTGTTTCTCGCAGGAACTGGCTACGTCTTATGTCAATGATATAAAGCAAAGCCCTGAGTGCTGGCGGCTATGCGCGGAGAGGTTCTCCCCGGCAACATACCCGGAGGTCAAGTTCTGGTGCCTGCAGACTCTCCATGAGGTGGGTTAAGGAAAATGGATGGCTAACTAGCTGATGGGAGATTCAGAACCTTAGGCATGAGGCCCATGCATGTACGTCAGCACATCCGTAATGGATGCAAAACACTATTTGCAGTTGCGAACTATGGGCCCACAGACAAAATAAGATGCTTAGGCGAGCTTTGTGGCCGAAATCACGATCACAGCCTTGCACATCCACATATCTGATGTGCACACAAATATAATTTGCACTGGCCAACATAGGTGCACATACAAACGCATGGACATAGACAAGCCTAGTGTGCCAGAAGCGCTTTGATGCAGCCGTCTACTAAGTGTGCATGCTACAGTCCAGAGGTAGCCAATCAGGCTGAAGTGACTTGCCCAGCCTGCTCATATAACCATTCAAACTAGATGATATAGAATTTTCAGTACCGGTATGCATCAGTGTTACTTGCAGTCCAGGGGGGCAGGCAATCAATCTGGCCAGCCTCAAACAATCAAGTTCATCTGTATATGACCAGGAGTTGCTACTTTAAAGAATCACTTGATAAACTAGTTCAATGAGTTGTAAGCATGATTTATATGGCGGAAAACCTGAGTTTGATTTTCATATACGTTGGAATTAGTGCTGATAATAATACTTGCTTGCTGCAATCTTGCTTGCTGCAATCTTGCTTGCTTGCTGTACTATTGCCTGTCTCCTTCTTAGAATTTGTCTGGAGACCCCTCCCGGATGTTGCGGAGCGGGCTTGTCTTGGGCTAAAAATGGTCCGCGATGAATATGTAATGTAATATGATTGTAGATGGCCTGTTGCGTCACTTGCTTCAAGTGTCTGTTGAGTCACATGCCAGCCAGAAAGGGAACGTTCCTAGGTATGTTTGCCTACCAGTTTATGTTACCTTGGGAGTAAGATGGACCTGTTGTGTCTCGTGCTTGAAGTATCCGTTGTGTCACACGCCAACCAGAAAGGGAATGTTCCTAGGTATGTAAAGCAGGTGATAGCCTCTTTCAGTGATATGCATTGGTCTAGTGGTAGACTGAGTCACTTTAAGAATGAAGAGTCGGAGGTTCGACTCCCCCTTCGATCACTCTTGGCGACGCACGTCGTCGTTAACCGCGATGGTAGCTTGTCCAGTTGAGGTAGGAGACCACTCCCCACCCGCGTACGACGGGCTCCCTTAACACCACGCCCCATCAGGCGTTATCATTACCTTTTATTAAAGCAGGTGATGCTATTAAAAAAAATTACCTGTCAAAGCAGCAGCAGCAGTGAGCCAATCAGAGCAGCCACCTTATATCTAGGGATCGGCAGTATGACATCATATGCTTTCATGTCATCATATGATGCCGGAAGTCTAACTCGGCTAAAGTTACCATTTATATACAACATCATATGATGCAATTGGTATGATATCACATGAGATCGTACTCGCCTTTGGTCAACATCATATGATATGCCGGTCCCTACTGATATCAGCTTCGATGGGGGAGCTCAGTCACTGCTTCATTTTTGGGCTACGCGTAGCAGCTTCCACCCAGCCCCATTAGCCATTGACTGAGGTAAGCCCACAGATTGCCGCTGCATTGGAATGCCTGTTGTGCGAGCTATCAGACGCACTAAGTAGCTTCAGGTTTGGCCTAAGGGTGGGTGGAAGGAGCTGCCTAGAAGCTGCTACGCGAAGCCAGAAAAATGCTGGTCCCTACTGATATCAGCTTCGATGGGGGAGCTCAGTAATACCCGGCTAAAGTCTCTAGCTCTAAGTTACTAGTTACTTAGTTATTAAGTTAGTTACTAGTTACTACTTACTTAGTAATTAGATCAGTAATACCCGCGTACAGTCTCTAGCTCGAGGTTCTAATCTGAAGTTAAGTCGCTAGCGCACGCTGCCGTGGCGGTTAGCCACAGCAGCATAAGCGACCGCTAAAGCCGCCTTTACAAGGGCTAAAGTAATGATAACGCCTGGTGGGGCGTGGTATTAAGGGAACCCGTCGTACGGGGGCAGAGAACGGTCTACCACCTCGACTGGACAAGCTACCATTGCGGTTGACAACGACCTGCAACGCTTAAGGCGACCGTAAGGGGGAATCGAACCCCCCGACCTTGCTTTGTTTAAGCGATTTGGTGTACCACTAGACCAATCGTATCACTGAAACGGGCTTTGACAAGGGCTGAGTTACTGCCCACTATCGCCGCGGCGTTGTGCTAGTAGGAAGTAGCTTTTAAGCGCAGCTAGGTGGGCTTATAGGCAATTAATCATCAATTATGCACGCCTGGGAGTATTTCGGTCCCTTTTGGTTGTGGGGTAACCAGGACCCCCCTCACGCTCTACCTGCCAGGCCGGGGGCAGGGCTTTTTATTCCCGCTTCAAGTAGCGATCGCTAGTTTTGACCCCGTTTTTGCAAAATTATCGTTTTACAAATGTATTAAAAATGTTGTTTTACCCTAAATGGCTATAAAAAGCTGTATAGAGCACTATAACGCTGTCCCTGGAGGAGGCCTAAAACCAATAGGCTATAAAAAACTCACTTTCAGGTTTGAAAAACAGCTCTGTTCAGGGGTAGGAATGAACTGAGCTTAGATACGAGGAGTGGGGGCCCAGGCCAAAAGACAGCGGGGGCTTACCTATTGTTATGAGCAGATCCGAAGAGCAGTACCATGTACTGGGTGTATGCACTGCCCACATGCTTGAAGTGCCTGTTGTGTCGCATGCCAGCCAAAAAACTATTGATGCAACACATTCAGTGCTGATCTATCAAATAAATCATCATCATCATCATAAACCATCGATCGAACACCAACCATCATTTCTAGGTAGCTTTTCGATCAAATAAACCATCATCATCATCATCATCATCATCATGATAAACAATCAAACCATCGTCTGTGTGCCTCCCGCAGATCATTCGTACCTCCTATCCCAAGATGCCTGCTGAAGCAAGGGCAGGAGTGAGTGTTCAGCAGATGTGATGTTAAACGTGATGCTGCTTGGTCCATGTTCATTTCCATTGTCATGTTCATGTTCGTGTTTTTGTTCATGTTCATGTTCGTGTTCGTATTCGTATTCGTGTTTATTGTCATGGTCATGCTCATGTAATCATGTTTGTGTTTGTGTTTATGTTAATGTCTATTAGCGAGAGGTTTCTCGTACGATGCTGCCAGCGTGTATGCGCACCAAATCAGAGTGTCTTATTTTACAGTTTTATTCTATAAGATGTACGATGGCAACCAGGACTCACTTTCCCTCCCCCCCCCCCCCCCCCCCCCCCAACCACCTTAACCATCACCACCACCACCACTTCCACCACTCTGTTGTTCAACACGATTCTGCTTTTGTTCATGACTTCATGAGGTGTCTCATGATGACCCAAACCCTAAACCCTAAAATCTAAAACCCTACGCCCTGAAACCTAAACCCTTACCTACTGAATGGCCACCCACACCTCCACCGCATATCAAGCATGCCATGCAGACCTGGCTTCAACGGGGCTGCAGCACTACCTCCAATCCCCTCCCCGCCTTCTCATGCAATATGATTGCCCAGACCCCAGTGTCCGTGCTCCAGTACCCCTAATTACATGCACCTGCTCCTCCTACCCTCACACCCCTTCTCGTATGACAAGCCCCTCTACCTACCACCAACACGCTACCCACAACTCCACCGCATATCAAGCCCGCCATGCAGACCTGGCTTCAACGGGGCTGCAGCACTACCTCCAATCCCCTCCCCGCCTTCTCGTGCAACATGATTGCCCAGACCCCAGTGTCCGTGCTCCAGTACCCCTAATAACATGGACCTGCTCCTCCTACCCCTCAAACCCCTCCTCGTATGACAAGCCCCTCTACCTACCACCAACACGCTACCCACACCTCCACCACAGATCAAGTCCGCCATGCTGACCTGGCTTCAACGGGATTGCAACACCACCACCGACCCCCTCCCCGCCTTCTTGCGCAACAAGATCGCGCAGACCCTGGTCTCCATTCTTCAATTCGAGTACCCCCAGGTAACTGCAGTTTTCGGGCGGTCTCCCTCTTCGTGCGTCTTCTAGACATGGATTTGTATGTCGTAGAGCTTCCTGGTAGCTGATGCCCTCGCTGCATGTATCGTTGGCAGGTTTATCATGACTTTGCCCCACTCAAATAGGGAAACCGTCCCCCCCCCCCCCTGTGATGGCTCCTGAAAGTTACCCTTTTGGCGGAGCCCCCCTTCTAGGGAGCAGGAGCCTCTAGAGCCCTACAGTCACCCCTTCTGGGTAGCGTGTGCCTCCAGAGCCCCCAGAGTCACCCTGGCCTTGTCATAAAGCCTGCCTTCAGTTTGCTGCGCTTGATTCCTGTGCCACCTGTAGCTTCGATAGCCAACATACTCCGCCATTGTTCCCCGTTGCTTGCGACATGCCTAGGACTCGTTTAGAAGGGCCACCCCTACGATCATCGCACCTATTATTCCTGTTATCAAATATTTATTTAAAAGCAAAAAAGACGGTAACTATTATATTCACAATACGATAAAGCAGCAGTAATACAGGTTTGATACCCTGTTGATTTGAGTTGATTTGAGTTGTAATGATTATGAGTTGTAATGATGAGAAGACAGTTCCATGAATCCAATAGCTACAAAAAAACGGAAAAACATGAAGACGGAGGTGTCTATAAAGCAGCAATAATATTGGCATTATAGGAATAATGGCAGTTTTTTATTAATTCAGGAGTAATTCTTTCACAAATTGAAGTCGTTGTTGTACATAGTTTTTTTCTTTCTACGCTGTGGTTTCCTTAACTTCACGTCCTGTGAGTATCTGTATTACACGGATGAAACAATTTCAATTTCAGTTTTTTTCTTTCACATGATGTATCAATTGAAGAGCAAAACCTGTAGTGCCATGGTAGACATGTGCGGTACTGCCTATCAATTATAGGAGGGAGTCCACAGTTTTTCTTTTCGGCTACGAGCAGCAGCTTCTAGGCAGCTCCCCTGACTGGCTAATCAGTAAAACTCAAAGTAACCGAGTGCACCTTGAAGCTCACGTAACCAGCTTTCTAGCGCTGACGAATGAGGCAAAGCCCACCACACCAACATAACCACACCACCACCATCACCACCACCCAACTACCATCCAACCACCACGCCGTCACCACCACACCACCGCCATCCAACCACTACACCACCAGGAATGGCCAACCTTCTTCCAAGAGCTCATTGGAGCACTCCACTTGGGGGAGGGCCTCATCGACATGTTCTGCCGCATCCTAGTGTCAGTGGATGAGGATTTGGTGTCCTTGGACATACCCAGGTCTCAGGTATGTGGGTTATGGGTAAGGGGGGGTAAGGGTATGGGGGAGTATGGGTATGGGGGTATGGGTATGGGGGGGTAAGGGTTTGGGGGGGTAAGGGTTTGGGGGGTATGGGTATGGGGGGGTAAGGGTATGGGGGAGTATGGGTATGGGGGGGTAAGGGTATGGGGGAGTATGGGTATGGGGGGGTAAGGGTATGGGGGAGTATGGGTATGGGGGTATGGGTATGGGGGTAAGGGTTTGGGGGGGTTAGGGTTTGGGGGTATGGGTATGGGGGGGTAAGGGTATGGGGAGTATGGGTATGGGGGGGTAAGGGTATGGGGGAGTATGGGTATGGGGGGGTAAGGGTTTGGGGGGTATGGGTATGGGGGGGTAAGGGTATGGGGGAGTATGGGTATGGGGGGGTGAGGGTATGGGGGAGTATGGGTATGGGGGGGTAAGGGTATGGGGGAGTATGGGTATGGGGGGTATGGGTATGGGGGGTAAGGGTTTGGGGGGGTAAGGGTTTGGGGGGTATGGCTATGGGGGGGTAAGGGTATGGGGGAGTATGGGTATGGGGGGTTTGGGTATGGGGGGTAATGGGTATTGGGGGGTAAGGGTACGGGGAAGTATGGGAATGGGGTGGGTATGGGGGGGTAAGGGTATGTGGGAGTATGGGTATGGGGGGGTAAGGGTTTTTGGGAGTATGGGTATGGGGGGGGTTTGGGTATGGGAAAGTATGGGAATGGGGTGGGTATGGGTGGGTATGGGTATGGGGGTATGGGTATGGGGGGGTAAGGGTATGTGGGAGTATGGGTATGGGGGGGTAAGTGTATGGGGGAGTATGGGTATGGGGGGGTAAGTGTATGGGGGGCTAAGTGTATGGGGGGCTAAGTGTATGGGGGGGTATGGGTATTGGGGGTAAGGGTACGGGGAGGTATGGGTATGGGGAGGTATGGGTATGGATGGGTATGGATATGGGGGAGTATGGGTATGGGGAGGTATGGGTATGGGGGAGGGTATGGGTATGGGGGGTAAGGGTATGGGGGGGTAAGGGTATGGGGAGGTATGGGTAATGGGGGAGGGTATGGTAATGGGGGGGTAAGGGTAATGGGGAGTATGGGTATGGGGAGGTATGGGTATGGGGGAGGGTAAGGGTATGGGGATAGGGTAGTATGGGTATGCTTGCAACCTGTTATCTATCTTGTTTTGTTCTGACAATTCAAGCTTGAATTCATATGTATCTGGTTCTGACCATTCAAATGTATGGTAAGAACAAACATTTGAATCGAAGCTTTCTCCGAAAGCTATTTTTCCTATCCTCCCATCCAATCCCATAATTTAACATAACATAACATGACATAACATGAAATGCAGGATTAAAGTAAGGTGAGCATACCTGTGAGCCGCGATAGACCCCCCCCCCCCACCCACCCCACCACCACACCACCACCACCCCAATCCCAACCACCAGGATGAGAGTAAGATGCGCATACCTGTGAGCCGCGATAGACCCCCCCACCCCACCCCAATCACCACCACCACCACCCCAACCACCAGGATGAGAGTAAGCTGAGCAGACCTGTGAGCCGCGATAGACCCCATACCCCCCACCCACCACACCCACCCCCACCCCACCCCAACCACCAGGATGAGAGTAAGATGCGCATACCTGTGAGCCGCGATAGACCCCCCCCACCCCACCCACACCCCACCACACACCCACTCCCCCCACCCCCCACCCCCCCCAACTCCAACCCCAACCCCACCGTTCCAACCCCAGGATGAGAGTAAGCTGAGCATGCACGTGAAGGACAGCATGCGAGAGCACTCCCACCCTCCACCCACCCACCACCCACCACCCGATCCCATAACATGTCATGAAATGCAGGATGAGAGTAAGCTGAGCATGCACGTGAAGGACAGCATGCGAGAGCACTCCATTTCGGACGTTGCTACGGCGTGGTACCAACTGGTGGAGGCATACTACCAGAAAAATTCTGAGCTGGCAGCTACTGTACTGCAGACGATGCAGCGGTACATCTCGTGGATTGATATTGGGCTTGCTGCGAACGAAAAGTGAGGAGGAGGGAGAGAGGGAGTTGGCATTAGTTGTTGTGGGGTGGGGTGTGGGAAGGGTGCGATGATTCGGGGTGAGGATGGTGTGGGGGTGGGGGTGGTAAAGGACACAGATAGAGGCGTACTAACTTAATAATATAATATATATAAAATATCATATATTATATATATAATACATATATAATACATATGTTATATCTCGTATAACATAATACATATCTCGCATATAATATATACATATATATATATCATAAATATAAAATATAGTAAATATATAACATCATAAATACATCATTTAATAAAAGCTAGCAGCTGCAGTGTCGAAGACGACTCATCGAAACACCTTGTGGATCAATATTGGGCTTGCTGCGAACGAAAAGTGGGGAGAAGGGAAAGAGGGAGTTGGCATAGGGTGTTGTGGGTTGGGTTTGGGTGGGGTGAGGATTTGTGTGGGTGTGGGGGGTGGTAGAGGTGGATGATGTAAGCGTACTACCTATATAATCCCTAGCTATCAGCTACAGTGTTGAAGACAATGCAGCGGTAAATCTAGTGGTTGATATTGAGCTTGCTGCGAGGGAAAGTGAGGATCAGGGTGTTTTGTGTGACCAACCCCACCTCACATCCCCTCACCCACCCTCCTAGGTTCCTCGCCTGCTAGAGGGTTTGATGGAGACGCCTCCCCCCCCCAGCCCCTTCCCCCCACCCCACCCCCCTCAACACCCTCCCCCCTCCCCCCTTCCCCTCCCTTCACCCACCCACTCACCCACCCACCCTCCCAGGTTCCTCGCCTTGCTAGAGGGTTTGATGGAGACGCCTCACGCTCTGGTGTTGAGGGGAGCGGCCACAGAATGCATCATCGAGATTGTGAGCAAGCGCATGGAAGCTGTGCCGAAGCTGATGCTGGTGAAGAGCATGTCCATAGTCCCGCGCTGTGCCACCTGGGCGTCGGCTCTGTTTGCTGAAGGGTCCTCAAGCTTTGACAACATGGACGAGGATGAGCTTGAGCTGGTCTATAAATTTGCTAGGCTGTTGGCCACCCTCTCCCTGGAGGTGATGGAAAGCTTGAAGCGAGTTGAGAATAGTGAGTACTGCGAGGGCCTGTGTATGTGCCACTGATGAGGACTGTTGAGTTTGTATATGGGGCTTGTATATGTGCTTGGGGTGTCATCAGCTTAACCCCTCCCATACCCCCCCTGGCCCTGGCCCCCCCCCCCCCCCCCCCCCCCTCCCTCCCTCCCATACCCCTTCAACCTCACCGTGTATATGTGCTTCAGGTGTCATCAGCTTAATCCCCTCCGAACCCCCTCCCCCCTCTCCCATACCCCCTCCCATACTTCTCTCGCTCCCATACCCTCCCCCCTTCAACCTCACCGTGTATATGTGCTTCAGGTGTCATTACTTTAAACCCTCCCCCCAACACCCTCCCTCCCCTCCCCCCCTCTCCCCTTCAACCTCAACCCGTGTATATGTGCTTCAGGTGTCATCAGCTTAATCCCCTCCATACCCCCCCCCCCCCCCCCCTCCATACCCCTCCATACCCCTCTCCTCCAATACCCCTCCCCCTTCAGCCTCACGGTGTAAATGTGCTTCAGGTGTCATCAGCTTCATCCCCTCCATACCCCCCTCCCCCCTTCAACCTCACTGTGTATATGTGCTTCAGTTGTCATCAGCTTCAACCCTCCCCTCCCTCCTCCCCTCCCATACCCCTCCTCCCATACCCCTCCCCCCCCTCCACACCCCTCCCTCCATACCCCCTCCCCCCCCCCCCTCCCATACCCCCTGTCCCCTTCAACCTCACTGTGTATATGTGCTTCAGTTGTCATCAGCTTAAACCCCTCCGTACCCCTCCCCTCCCATACGCCCCATAAGCCTCACTGTGTATCTGAGCTTCAGGTGTCATCAGCTGAATCCCTTCCTCCCCTCCTATACCCTCCCTCCCCGTACCCCTCCCCCCTTCAACCCCACCGTGTATATGTGCTTCAGGTGTCATCAGCTTAACAGCAGCAGGTTTCTCAGTCGAGGAGGAAACAATGCAAGAAGTGTCAGGGGCGACTGAAGTGGCCAACAGCCTTATGTCGACCCTCTTCCCGATGGTGATGGGCGCATTCAAATGCAAGATGGATAAGGTGTCCCTCCCTCTCATGCCCTTCATGCACTCCTACGTTGCAAGACTAAAATCATTGTGCAAAAGGTATGTCTAATACTCAAATCGTTGTGCACAAAGTATGTCAAATCATTGTGCATACGGTTTGTCGAATCACGCACTCCTACGTTGCAAGACTAAAATCATTGTGCAAAAAAGATGTCGAATAATTGTGCACGAACTAAGGGCCCCCGTCGGTGAAACGATTGTTTGGGGCTCAGTTCATCAGTGCTTGTTCTTTTTAAGCCCTTCTATAAGGTTTAGGCAGTCTTTTGCTATTTGGCCTACCCCTGGACTGTAACATACATACATACATACATACATACATACATACATACATACATACATACATACATACCATACATACATACATTGTGCAATATATTTGATACATCATGGTTACGAGGCTTATGACCCCTTTAGGCCCCAAATTGAGCGTGAGGTACACGAGCAACTTCTTTGAGGCCCCCCTTGTCAAATTGTCTACTGTTTTTACATAAGGGATATGGAATTGGGGCCCGGTTGTCATTTGTTATCTGAAGGAGGGGACGTCCACATTTGTGCGTCACAATCCTGGTCGGATCAACCACCTCCTGCCGTCCTCCAGCAATGGAGCTCCCATCCGGAAATATCGTAGCGCAATCGTACGCGCAGGCATTATCCCCCCCCCAATCTCCCACCCCCACTCCACCCCACCCTTAACCCCCACCTTCCACACCCGGCAGGAATCAAGGCATGTCGGAGGAGGGCGCAGCCCACCTGCGCTCTATCCTAACAGGACTAGCCGTGTGTTCCCGCTACCCTGATGACTCTGTCAGCTACCCTGGTGCTGCCGGCTCAGCGACGGAACTAGCGGCAGCCAAAGAGGAGCAGAGTGACGTGGAGGAAAAGCGGCGTGACCTGTTCACGCTGTTTAAGAACATTGCCAAGCTGGCGTTTCAAGAGACCCTGGCGTTCGTCAGCACTCAGCTTCAGACAGTGCTAGCGAATCCGAATGCAACCTTTCAGGTGCGGGTGCTGAGGGTAATGAAAGTCATGATAAACCCTGGTGGGGCGTGGTACTAAGGAAGCCTCGTTTTACGGCGGTAGATAATGTGCTGCTACTTTCCCTGGACAAAGCTACCATGGCGGTTGACAGCGACCCCTAACACTAAAGCGCACCCGTAGGGATTCGAACCCCGCACCTTCTTGTTTCAAAGAGCTCTACCATTGAGCCATTTAACGGAACGGGATCTCCCCTGAGGGTATGCTGAGGATTGTATTGAATTGTGACACACTGCAGACAGCGCAAGCTAATCTGAATGCAGCCTTCCAGGTGCGGGTGTTGAGGATATGCTGATAACTGAATTGAACTGATTCATGGATAGACAGCCAACTCTGGGCTGCTCAGCGCCTAAATTGCTATAATAGGCCCCCCCCACACCCCTGCGATACCAAAGATAAATAAATAGTACGCCTTATTACGAGGTGGGAGGTTGAGGGTGCCAGCCCGTTTGCTTTCACTAGAAACCCAAGATAACCATGGCATGGTCTTTCTTAATACGCTAATTGAACTGGTACATGGTTTTTCAGCCAACTCTGTAATTTATGCACTCATATTTATATTACCGCCAGGAGTTCGCATCCTCACGAAAATTTGAGCGTAGCCGACCGATTTTTTCCGATAGAGGATGTATGTGTAGGGTTGGGCCGACATATAAACTTATAATATACGTTTACACGCCCAAATACGCCGTATAGTTCTTCTCAAATCGACCTTAATTACGTCGTATTAAACGTATAGTCTGTACTTCGAGAAGTACAGCACACGTCCCGGCACTGAACTTTCTTGGTTTTCATTATATTTTCGATTTAGATAGCTCATTGCAAAGCTTTTGACCTCCTCTATCACAATAGGCAATGAAGTTCACCATTCACATGCACCATTTTATAAACATTTGGCCTAAAGGTTGATCTAAATAGCCAGGATGGCACACATATCAGAGCGCCACCTAGCCTTCCATTCCACAAGCTGTGCTCCTACGTGGGCTTAAAGCATTGATGATGCAAGCCTAGTACAATGTGAGCATTGGACCAATATTGGCAATAACTATTATGTACTTGTATTAGTATACACTTATACTGTTATATAATAGACCAACTGGCATTTATTGGCTCCCTTAGATTGGCACCGCGCTTCTTGTTCGACGTGCTTTCTGGTCGTGATTTCTTTTCTGAGATTTGGACAACCTAAACTTGCTATATTATTTTTCTGAGAGTTGATATGTGATGCCAATGAAATTAGCTACGTGGCAATACCTTCCTAATTTTTATACATGTTTGTATACGTTCCTAATTTCCTAATTTCCTAATTTTTATACATGTTTGTATATAGCGTTTATATATTTATATATATAGTACGTTTAATACGGCTTAAACAAATAAAAAATATACTTTTGCCTCACTTTTTACTCAGACCTCCAAATGCAATTCACGCCACGAGTAGGCCTTGGTAAGGGCAATTCCATTGGCACCGAACTTTGGACCTGCGTGCAAAAAAGTATATTCCCCCCTCCCCCCAATCCCACCACCCACACACAGCCCATTCCATAAATGCAACTATAAGACCACCATGAGTAGGCCCTTGGTATGGCAGTCCATTGGAACCACTTTAGGCCTCGTGCAATAAGTATATACCCCCCCCAACCCAACCCAACCCACACACAAACCGACAGCAACCGAATCGAATCGAAACGCCGCTGCTCCTCTGTTCCTTTCCTTTTCCGCACCTCTTGGCATTCCCTTTCTGTCTTTCTTTCTCTTTCTTTCTTTCTGTATGCAAGATGATGCTGATGCTCGTTCGTCCAATGTGCCGAATGAAATGGAAGGGGAAGCATGGTCGAGAGGTGACGCCAACTGGTCTGTGGGAGCTACAGACAAGGAGTTAGATTCATGGGAAGATGCCAAGCAGTTGAAGCCAGACAGATAGACCTTAAGGGGCAGGGACCAGACCCGAATCATGATTAAAAAACAGACCATTTGCACCGTATGTAATTGCATTTTAAGAGTGCCTGTGCTGGGTCCGATTTTTTATATATATTTTTTTCTGGCCCGCCTTGCAGCGACGGCAAGGGGTGGCTTAAGTACTTGAACATCTTTGGGGGGGGGGGGGGGGGGGGGGGGGGGGGGGGCAGAACTGATTTTTTAGTATCGTGCTATCCCTGCATTAATAAATCTGTATTATAAATCTGCATTATAAATTGGTATTATAAAATCTGGTATTATAAATCTGCATTATAAATCTGGTAATTATAAATCTGCATTATAAATCTGCATTATAAATCTGTATTATAAATCTGTATTATAAATCTGCATTATAAATCTGTATTATAAATCTGTATTATAAATCTGCATTATAAATCTGGTATTATAAATCTGCATCATAAATCTGTATTATAAATCTGCATTATACAATCTGGTTTCTGCAGCCACACAGGATGATGCTGTCGTGTGTGTGGGGGGGGGGGGGGGGGGGGGGGGGGGGGGCAGCCCCCTCAGGTTGTTTAGGTCCATAACGTCTGCAGCATTTTTTTTTGTTTACTCCTTTTTACGCCCAATATATCCATGCTAGAATTTATGTAGCTTCCACCCAGCTCCCCCCCCCCCCCCCCCCCCACACTCATCTGTGTGGCTGCAGGACTGTAAGGGTGCGTAGGGTGCTGCTGTTCCCCCCCCCCCCCCCCCCCCCCTCCCCACACACGCACAACGCGTCCCGCTCACACACACATAACATCATCCTGTGTGTCTGGAGGACTAGAGATGGAGTGTGCTGCTTTATGAGCTGGGTGAAAGGAGCCCCTGAGGAGGCCTCAAACCTGACAGTGGGGCCCTAGGCAGCTAGCAATCGCCCTTTGGTTCTTCACTGCAGCAGCAGAGCACGTTCGTCGCTCTCGATTGTGATGGAGACTTTTGGTGCGGTATGGGCGTGTCTTGCAAGACCCCTCAGATCGTACCAACGCAGTGATGACATTCTTAGATGGCAGGGGCATGGGGCATCCGCGGAGGACGTCTCTACACGAGCATGCTATTTCCCCCTATTCTGTCGCCTGGCCGAGGACCCTTCCGCAACGCTGTAGCGGCCTTTTCCTGGGCATTATTCTGCAAGGCAACTTACAGCCCCATCTCATCAGTATCGCCAGCAACGCCTCATAGACAACCCTCAAGCTTAGCGCCAGCATGGGGGGCCTTGCCCAGCGAGCCGAATCGGTCCCTCTCCAAGCATCCGCTGCAGCTCGCGCTCGTGGATGACCGGCTGTATGGTGTTTGAGGCGGTCGGGTTGTTTGATCGGTAGGAGGAAGTGGGTTGCGGCAGGAGCAGGCGAGCGCGCTGAATTATGTGTTGCTGCAGCTCTGGTGAAAGCAGATTGAGGCAATCTAGCGATGAGCCAGCAGGGGGGGGGAGGGGCAGGTTCCCAGGCTCATTCTGCAGGCCATGGAGGGCGATGGTGGAGTGAGCAAGGGTTTTCAAGACAGACCTGGTGCTAATCAAGGACGCGCAGTTAGGTACGAGCGCTTGGGTGTGTGTGGGTGGTAGTGGTGGGCGTGTTTGTGGTGTTAGTGTGTGGTTGGTGGTGGCGTGGTTGTGTTTGTGTGGTGGTGGTGCGTGGTGGGTGGGTGGGAGGGTAGTTGGCTCACAACGTAAAACATGTCAACGTGCTTGTTGTTGGTAGGAGTGCTTGGTGTTCGTAGTGTGGGGACAAAGCTAGGTGTCCTCTTGTTTGTTTCTCTCTTCTCGTGCAGCCGCTTCCTTCCTACCTTCTTCACTCCCTCGTTGTTCACGAACGCATCACACCTAGGCCTGTTTCTGGAGGACGCAAATCTGCAATCATGAGACGCAACCGGTTTCAAAACCCGTGTCAGCAAATCGGTTTCACCTAAACTAAACCCGTGTCAAGACTCAGCGGACCCCCCAAAATAAAATGAACTCCCTAAAGATGAAATGAAACTCAATAATGTAAATCCAAGCTGAAATGAACTCTTAAATACATGTAAAATGACAAACAGAAGAATGGGAAATCTTTCAAACTTGATTTCTTGAAGAGACTCAGAACCTCCAAAACATAATTTTTGGGCAGTCTCATGTACATTTATACATCGCCCTTTCCCCCCCCTGACCTCCTCCACCCCCCTAACCCCCTGGCCTTCCACCTGACCCGCTAAACCCCAACCCTTGACCCCCAGGAGCCATGTTGTCGATGAACTGTAGGCGTACCCCCCGACCACACCCCCCCCACACACACTGCTAACCCTGACATCTCCTCCCTCCCCTAGGAGCCTGTTCGTTCGATGCTGGAGGCCTCCCTACGCCCACCCTAACTACCCCCTACCCATTCCACCTAACGCCCTGACCTCTCTCCACCCCTGAGCTTGTCCATCCGATGCCTGGAGGTGTACCCCCTCACCCCCCCTCAGCCCCCCCTGTCCTCCCCTCCACCCCCCAGGAGCGGATTTTCGTTGTCCGGTGCCTGGAGGCGTCCTCCAAGTGGCCTCGAGTCTACCCCAACCACAAGCTCTGCGCTCCCGATTTCATAGCAGTGTCCACCGCATGGTGGAGTGCTCACCACCACGTTGCCTGCCTATGCGAGCCCTTGAGGTAACTGGTGAACACTCAAGTGGAACGCCCCGACCTTGGGGAGGTAATGTCAACTGGTCACCACTATCGCTCAGGTAAGGCATCAGTGGGTGAGTGTGTTTTGGTGTAGTTTTTATGTGGAAGCAGACATGATACTGACACAGACACAGGCGGGATTTGGGGAAGGCGATGTCATGGTCAACCAACTTATCCTCAGGGCATCAATGGCATCAATGATGTGTCTTTTAATCACGTTTCGACGGTTATGATGACAAATTGAAGAAAAAGTTTTGAAAGCAAAACCAGGGTCCTACGTAAACGCGTCGTTTGACCCTCTTCGACTCTCTTGTGCGCAACGAAGAGGGTCGAAGAGGTTAAAGTTACCCTGGTTTCCCTTTTTCTTTTCTTCAAGTTGTATCATTAACTGTCACCGTTTAAGTCCTTCCCATCACGGAGAGTGTCGCGAACGGAGCGAACAAGGTGCACCTGGCAGGTGGCAAAACGGAAAGTGAGTTTAGTTACGAAAGACGTTGGCTGACGTGGTCAGGCTTCATCACGCCAGGCGGTGATCAGTCGAACGGACAAATGGGTTTAACACTGGGGGCTACCTCCCCCTTGAAGAGGGGGCTCGCCAATAAATATGTTCATATGGAACCCATGCATGACATCCAGGGTTTCTTGTTTCTTGTGGTCAGACAAACAGACAAAGCGGTGACTCTGGGGGCTCTTGACCCTGAGAAGGGAGGGCTCCGCCAAAAATCGTTTTATATGAAACAAATGTCCCCTCCTACCCGCGGAACATGACAGGGTTTATCGCAGGCCCGATTCCCATGCGATGGGTTTTATTCGCATAATGCGAAACAGCGCACTTTAAAACCCAGCTGCCTCGCTACCTGAAATGCCTTGCCATGACAGGTTCAAGGAGGGCCGATTCCAACATGGGTTTTAATCCGCATAAAATGCATACATTCGGCACTTGCAATAAAAACTGCCTCTTCCTGCATGCCGATGTCATGATAGGTTCAAGGAGGGCCGTCCCAAAAAATGGGTTTTATGCATAATGCGATACCGCACTATAAAAACCCTGCCTCCTATTGCATGCATGACATGGCATAGGTTCAAGGAAGGCCCATCTTCCAAACGATGGGTTTTTAATCGCATAATGCGATACAAACGCAGCTATAAAACCCTGCCTCCTACTTGCATTGCCATGACAGGCTAGGTTCAAGGAAGCCCGATTCCAAAACATGGGTTTTATCGGCATAGCGCGGTAAATCACAGCTTTGAAATAAAAACTTGCTCCAACCTGCATGCCATGCCATGCAGGTTCAAGAGGGCCGGTATTCCCAATGCGATGGGTTTTTATCGCCATACGCGGTAATCACACTTGAATAAACTTGCCTCCTTACCTGCATGCATGCATGCCAGGTTCAAGGAGGGCCGATTCCCAATGCGATGGGTTTTATCGGATGGCTTGATAAATCACACTTGAAATAAAAACCTTCCTCCTTCCTGCATGCCATGACATGACAGGTTCAAGAGGGCCGACTCCAAACGATGGGTTTTATGGATAATGCAATACATCGCACTTGGCAATAAAAACCTGCCTTTCTCCTGCATGTCAATGACATGACAGGTTCAAGAGGGCAACTCCCAAAATATGGGTTTATCGCATAATGCAATAGCACGCACTTGCATAAAAACTGCCCTCCTATCCTGTATGCCATGCATGACATGTTAAGGAGGCAGTTGGAATGGATTTATTGCAAGGCCTGGTACCCTGGTAAATTTATGGGCAACTTGGATTCTTACCTGCCCAGTGCATGCATGTGGCATTTGTTGAATTGTTTGCTGCTGGCTCATTCAATTACCAGCACCTGACTGGGTGGATTGCTGCAGCTCTTGTTTAGTGCCATGGTAAACTATGGGGCACATCCGTTGAATATTGCACTTGGCACGGCCACCTACTACAATCATGGCATCCAACCATTTTCCCCCGCTATGTATAGCGATCACTAGTTTTGACCGCTTATACTAAATTATCGCTATAAAAAGAAAGGGAACAAGAGTCCTAAATGGCCCTACAAAAAGGCATTAAAGCATGCCAACACACTGTCCTGCCAGGAAGGCCCCCCCCTAAAACGCACTAAGGCTATAAAACGCCACTTTCAGATTTGAAAAAAAAACTGCATGCAATCCGCTTTTTTCGCGCCACCCCACACGCTGTGGATCACGTACACTAGAAATCCTTGAATGATGAAAATGCCTTTCATATGAACCAATGCCCCTCGACCTGTGCATGATAGGGTTCAAAGAGGCACTGATGGATTTGTTGCAAGGCCTGGTACCCATGGTTAACTATGGGCGCACTCTGGTTGGATATTGCCATGGCACAGGACCTACACAAATCTGGCATCCAACCACATTTTCCAATGCCCTCGACTTGTGCATGATAGGTTCAAACGAGGCACTGATGGATTTGTTTGCGGAGGGCCTTGCTGCCCGTCGGTCATCTCTATGGGTTGCACTCCATCCTGGATGCAGTGGGACTGGAGCGGAAGGAGGCAGCACCCCCTGTCCTCCTTCAACAGCGGCTTCGCGCCTCGCCCTGCCACTCGGCTCCGGCGTTTCTCTGCAGGTGCGGAGCAAAGGAAAAAAAAAAAAAAAGGCCTTAGTGCCTTCCCTGTTTCTATTTAGCTAGTTTGCCTTATTGCAGGCTATTTTCAGGCTATATTGCGTTTTTTCAGGGTATGTCAGACTATTTTTCCGTTATTTTCAGGCTATTTAGGCTATTTTGCTTGTAGGTGCCAACTCTGGCCAGCACTTCTCTAGCAGGTGGGCAAGAGCTAGTCTCTTTTTCTATTTAGGTAATTTGCCTTATTGCAGGGCTATGTGGCTATGTGTCGTTCTTTCAGGTATGTTGCTATTTCGCCTCATTTCAGGTATTTCAGGCATAGTTGCGTCAGTAACATGGCTATTGCATGCTGTTTGGCGTAAGTTTTGGGCTATGAGGCTTGTTTGCTATGTTTCCGGTCATGTCTGGCTTTTTGGCTGTAGTTCAGGCTATTTCAGACTATTTTTGCTTTATTTTAGGCTATTTTCAGGCTGTTTTTGCTTATATCAGTATATCAACTATTTGCCTATCTAAGGCTATTTTGCTAAGATGAGGCTATTGTTCAGGTATTTTTCCTATCAGGCTATTTTAGGCTATTTTGTGTGTAGTTCAACAATCAGGCCCGACACTTTTGTTGGCAGGTGTGGCAGAGTCTAGTCGCTCTCTTCATTTTCATTATTGCGTTATTTCTATGTATATATAATCATTTCTTTGTGGCATGTGTTGATAGTAACACTCCTTTGCCCACCCCGCACCTTCATGAAAGTGGACGTTGGAAGGTGCCGAGAGGAAAGGCGAGGTTGAGCGCTCGCTTCCTACTTGATGCTGCTGTGAATGCACACCTCCATGCTCCCCCCACCTGAATCCCTCACCACCCGCAAACCCTCAGTGAACAGTGACCTTGGTAGATGCACGAGAGAAGGGTGAGGTTCAGCGTCCTACTGTACTTGATGCTGCATGTGATGCACACTGGGTTTTCTGTGGGCACTCCTAAAGCTCCCCTGGCGCATTAGACGCAGCACTGGACAGGGTCATCAGGGGGCGGCGCTGCAACTATCGATGCTACTGTCCGTAGATTGCACTAGGTGGGTGGAGTGGGTGGAGGGATTTGGGTGGGTGGATGGAGGGATTCAAGGATGGGTGGATGGAGGATTCAGGTGGGTGGATGGATGGGTTTTCAGGTGGGTGGATGAGGATTCAGGTGGGGTGGAGTGGGTGGAGGGATGGGTGGTGGATGGGAGGGATTCAGGTGGGGTGATGGAGGGATTCAGGTGGGTGGAGGGATTCAGGTGGGTGGAGGGAGGAGGGATTCAGTGTGGGTGAATGGAGGGTTCAGGTGGGCTGGATGGAGGATTCAGGGTGGTGGAGGGATTTTCAGGTGGGTGGAGGGTGGAGGATTCAGGTGGGTGTAATTTTCAGGTGGTGGAGGGATGGAGGGATTCAGGTGGGTGAAATGGAGGGATTCAGGTGGGTGGATGGAGGATTCAGGTGGGTGATGGAAGGGGATTCAGGTGGGTGGATGGAGGATTCAGGTGGGTGAATGGAGGGATTTCAGGTGGGTGGATTTGGTGATTCAGGTGGGTGGATGGAGGATTCAGGTGGGTTGGATGGAAGGATGTCAGGTGGGTGGTGGAGGATTCAGGTGGGTGGAGGGATTCAGGGTGGGTGGATGGAGGGAATTCAGGTGGGTGAATGGAGGGATTCAAGGTGGGTGGAGGGATTACAGAGGGTCAGCGGTGTCTGTGGCGTCTGACTCTTTGAAACTAGGAGAACATGTCTTTAATTCGGAAAAATAGTTTGAAGATGTCTTTTTGGAGCTCGAAGCTGACCCGAAGCAAAAGCTAATTATGAGCCAGATGCATGGTTGTATCCATGGTCGCTGACGCATGGGCCTGTTGCAATAGACTTGGGTGATTTTTTAGAGGTGAATACGTTGTTGGTAGTGGTAGTGGGGGCTACAGTAGTGGGCGGATGGTGATGTTGGGATGGGTTCGGGGTTTTGTGCGTTGTGGGGTGGGTGTGGGGGTGGGGTGTTGGGGTGTCCCTACCAATTGGGACATTTTGCTTTCATCACCACTGCTCTACGACACTGTTACCATCGATGTTACTAGAACGTTGACACTGTCCCCTCCCCTTGTCTCCACCATAACCACCATTTTACCCTCTTAGCGCGCCACCACTACAGCTTACCTTGGGTTGCATCCCCATCCCCACGTATCACCCATCTGCTCCCATTCTCCACCATTCCACGGATCTCCATTTCTCATATCGCCCGTCACCATCCTCATCCCCTCACCCATGCCTATCCCCTCTCCGCGGTGTTGTGCAGGTTTTGAGCGGCTTAGTGACGACTGGTGTGGTAGCGATGGTGTTGGAGCTGGCCCCCGGCTTCGAGCTATGCATGGAGCATTAAGGAGGGGAGGGCCTGCGTAGCCTCTTTTGTGCTGCGAGTGGTACGGCTTGACCTGCGTGACCGCACCTTGCTCCTGTTGGGTGAGGTTGCGATAAGAAGCTTGAAGCTTGTTTACAGCAAGTGGTGGGGATGCGTTTCCCGATCCACCTGATGCAATTCGGTTGCTGCCAAAGCTGGGCCTG